>JAWNPC010000306.1:2572500-2860000 GCA_035045365.1 Drosophila leonis | reverse complement strand
AATGTAACAACAACAATAGCAACAACAATAACAATGTTGTTGTTGTTGTTGTTGTTGCTTTAAACGAACTTTTGCTGATCGCTGTTAATGGGCAGCCAACACACACGCGCACGCACAGCAGTGCAGATCAGCAGCCTCTTCGGCTGCAACATCAGCATCATCATTATTATCAGCTTGCTAATGATGATGATGATGACAATGATGATGATTATGAATTGCAGCCAGACGACAAATTTTTGGCCAAATGCCAAAACTTTGCAACTCCAGCAAGACAACAACAAGTTGGCAGACAGTGGAGACATATATAGATATATATATATATATATATATATATATAGAGAGAGAGAGAGAGATATGTATGTGCATCTATACATCTATATAGCTATCTATCTATATCTATCTATATAACTATATCTATAGCTTAATTGGAGTTTGTCTGCCTTCTAATTGGATGCAGCAAGAAATCGAATAAAAATCTTAAGCCAGCTGCAGTGGCAAATGTTGCAAGCATTATGACTACACACACACACACACACACACACACACCCTCTCTATAGACACACACACACACACATGCAACATTCGCAGAATGCAACAACAACAAGCAGCAGAAGCTGCAGCAGCTACACAAATTCTTAGAAAATATCTTTGCAATTAATTTACATTGACGGCGACGAGTCGCTAAATCGTTACATATATAAAGTATATATGTATATAGTATATGACTAGGCATATATTAGTTAACTAGTTAATATAGATATATATAGATATATATAGTTCTAACTGTCCATATCAGTATTTATGTCTAAATGTTTTGCCGTCGGAATTTGCTGCTAATTTTTTTTTTCTTTTTTTTGCATGCTTGCATGAAATTGAATACAAATGCAAATATTTATGAGCACACATAGCTATCTATCTATATGTATATATAAATCTGATATGTATATACATATATCTTGTCCATGTCTACATCTGCCAGATCCATGTTGATCTATGCGATCTGCAATTAGTGCAGCAGCGAGGCGCAATCAATAAAACTTAAATAAGCAAAACCAATTGGCTGCCACGCCCCGTTTGCGGCAGGAATTGCCAAGTATAGCATATAGAGAAAAAAAAACTATCTATGGACTAACAATTGCACTCTAAAGCTGCCCAAACAAAACTAACTCAAAGTGCCAAAAGTGAAAAGTTTAAAGAAAAGTTTAGAAAATTCCAAAAAATTTATTTCATATTTTCCATTTTATTTTTGTATTTTCCAGTCATTTTTGTGCTTTTAAGAAACAAATTTAAATATATAAAAATATATTTACTCATAATTTATGCATATTTAAGTATTTTAGAAATATTTGAATAGTTTAAATATTTTAGAAATATTTTAGAAAATTTTTTGTACATAAATTTGCTTAGCTCAAAACTGAAAATATCTTAAAATACCAAATAAATCATTTTAAAATATTTAAAAAATATTTTTTTTAAACAAATTTGCTTAAAATGAAAACTAAAAATATTTTTATAAATTTTTAAAAACTTGAAATTTGCAACAAAAATTTAATTTAATAATTTTTTAATTACATTTATTTATATTTAAATGAATTTCAGTCTTGAATTCCTTTTGGCTTGCTCCCAAAGAGTATACAAAATAATTTTCAAAAATCTTTTCTTTTTCTGGCTTCTTTTTTTGTTGTTAGTTTTTCGATCGATTCGCAGAATTTTGGAGCGCAGCGAGCGCTCTTAACGAGCATTTGATTTGTTATTAATGGCAGCGGGGTGAAAAATAAAAAGTAAAAATAATAATTAAATGGGATGTGTATTAAAAATCAAGGCAAAAACTAAGTAACTTGCCAAAGCAGCAGCAGCAGCAGCAGCAGAAGATGATGAAGAAGCAGAAGAAGAAGCTATAGATATGTGTAGGTATATGAGGTATAAGGCAATTAGACACAGATCGATTTAAAAGTGTGATCTGTAATGATGAGCTGCGAGTTTGAAGTAGGAGTTGGAAGTGCGCTCAGTGTATGTGTTGAAGTGATCTCATCGGCAAATTCAACAAGATCTTGGCTTATTTTTGGGGCTTATCAGCGATAAGAGCGCTCGAGTTGCCATAAGTAGACGAAAATCTGGGCCCATAAATATCATTGACAAGCCAAATTGTGTAATCATAAATAACGAGTCGGTGTCGAGCCGAGTGAGTGAGTAAGACAGAGGGAGGGAGAGCGAGAGACATCAGTTAAACATATTCATTTGTAAGGCCAAAAATAGAAGTTCATTAAATAATTAACAGACAGCAGAAAGCAAATAAAACCAAGTTAACAAGAACAACAACAGCAACATCGACAGCTGTCCAAATTGCGCTAACTCTAGCTCTCTCTCTCTCTCTCTCTCTGTGTTAACTTCTTTGGCTTTCAAGTACACGCGCCACATATATATAAATTGGCACCAATTCGTAAAGCCATCGAAAACGTCAACAACAAATTGCCAGATTGACAAAAATTATATATCTTTATAGATCTACCCATATACCCATATATATATATAACTAGCGCGCAGAGCCAACTGAAATCATTTCCGTATTTTCGATTCGCAAAGCAACACAAAAGAAAACCCAAATTCAGTAGCTAAGAAAAAATCGAAAACCCGGTCGCAATGCAATCTATAAACTTGACCCATTAATTTGGTAAAAAGAAGCTGCTCTCATTTGACTAAGCAAAAACCAAAAAAACTTTGTCGATTTTCATGATTTTCGTGATTTTCGCTGACTGAAAACAAAAAAAAAACATGAGCTGAAATGCACGCTAGACAATAGCCAATGCTCGACTTAGACATACGCTGTAAGCTTAAGCTCAAAAGTATTAGAGAGCGAAAGACAAAAGAAATTTGAAGTTGCTGACGCGAAACTTTCTTGACTCTGGCATTTATTTTAGATATTATATTAGTAGTATTTATTAAATAATATATTTATATTATTATTTTTATACCCTAAACCCATTGAAAATGGGAAATCAGGGTATAATGTTTATGTGAAAATGTATGTAACAGGCAGAAGGAGGCGTGGCAGACCCCATAAAGTATATATATTCTTGATCAGCTCGACAAACTGAGTCGATATAGCCATGTCCGTCCGTCCGTCCGTCCGTCCGTCCGTGTGAACGCAGTGATCTCGCAAACCACAAAAGCTAGAGATCTGAAATTTGAAATGTATACTCGTGTATATCCTACGCAGTACGAGTTTATCATTTTTTTCCGATAACTCATCCCATTTCCTTATTATCGATAAAAATCGATAACTTTTCTTCGTTTTTGAATACCGTTATAGCTATAGATTTCAGATTTACTGTGTGTATCCGCGTAATGAATACAAACATTTTGCAATTTTTGGATTTTGGATACCACGCCCCCTTCCCCCCAAATTTGAAAAAAACGTATTTCAAATACTAGAGACTTGTGCTTTAGCAAATACATTTATATGAATGTCATTATTACGCTGTAAAAGTTTGGTTACGAAAGTCTATCTAGAAGCAAACCTATTCAACAAAAAAGTTTCCATAATATAGCCCATATTGCAGCCCAAGCGCTGCCCGCGCGCAGTCGCTGCGCAGTAGCAGAGAAAGTGCTTGTGCGTACGTGTGCATGTGTGTGTGTGTGTGTGTGTTTGTGTTGTTTGTGTATATGTATAAAAGAAGCGTAAAATGATTTGAATATCGCATCTTCGCAGGGTTCAGGGTATCTCTTAGTCGAGCAGTCTCGACTAGAGCACTCTTACTTGTTATCTTTTGCCTCCAAATTTACAGCTCTTTAAGCTGTTGCCTTTGGGCAATACCAAAATTGAATAAAGTGCTAAAAGTATTTGAGTTTGCTATGCAAATAGTTATTGAGTAAAATTTTCATTTTCATTGTGAAAAAAATATCAAAATTTACTACTCCATAAAGTTGTGTCGTTTGGCATAGAAATTTGTAAATATTTCATACATAAATAATTGTCAAAAAATTATATAAATATTTTAATCAATATTAAATATATTAGAAAGTTATATTTAGTTAAACTTTAAACTATTTTATATAATTAAAATTATTTAAAAATTTATTTATTAAATATAAAAATGCTTCTTTACGAAATGGCAGCAGTTTTAAGAGAAGTAAAGTTTGATTAAATTTCTTTTCTTTTTTAATTCTTATATATTTATTATTATTATAAATATTTGCATGGCAAATGAAAAAATTTAAAGCTTAATATATGAATTTAAGTTATTAGTAATAACAAATCATAATATCAATATATTTAAAACAATTTGTTTATGCTTAGTTGAAGAAGGCCTAAAGCTTGTGCTGTCTGGTCTGCAGTTGCTTTACAGTTATTATAGTATAAACATATATATATGTATATATATATATATATATATTCATGTTCATATAATGTCTCTTTGCTGTCCTTTTTTTAATTGCCCAAAACGCATTTGAGTTTGGCTTTTCGCTCGTTTGGTTTCATTTCTGTTGTTTTTTTTCTTTTTCCAATTTTCAATTTTGATTTTTTTTATTTTGGGTTTTTGAGGGGGATATTAATCAAATCGAAACCGGTTCGAGAGCTCCTGCAGCAGCTACCACCATCGACAGCAGCACCACCACCACCACCACCACCAGCAGCACCACCAACTTTGGTGTTTGATAGTTTAAAAGTTTATTTCAAATATGGCGGTCGCTGGGATAAGTTCTCTAAAGCCATTTGCATATGCCCTAAATGAGCAGCAGCAGCAGCGCGCACAAGGGTTGTCCTGCATGCTTAAGCTGTTAGACACACACACACACACACACACACTCACACACACACATGCAGATACAGATACGCAGATAAACAGTCATAGATAGAGATTGAGATCGGCGGCGGCAGCGTGTGTCATATAATTTTTAGCGTTTTAAGTGCAATTTACGGTGGCCCGGGCCAAGCAGCCGGCGAGCAGCTAATGAGTCAGCCCAAGGGTTAAAAATCACAAAAAAAAAAAACACCCACACACACACACACACACAGCGTGAGGCAAACACACACACACACACACACACATATATGTACATATGTATATATTAGCTGACACGAATCGAATCGAAGCGAAGCGAAGCTGAATATTGTTTGTTGTTTTATAGATATATGAAACAAATGTATATATGTATGTATATATATGTACATATATATCGTATATATACACACACATACATGCATATATATATATATATATATTGAAACGCTCAATCGCTCGATCGCTGGAGATATGTTAATATAATTAAATTAATTTGTCAGCACGGAAATTAAAAACCACGCAGCCTCTGCCAACAACATCAACATCAACAACAACAACAACATGTGTATCTATAACAGCGACAAAGATACACACACACACACACACACACAAAAACAAAACTGAAAATCGAACAATTAAACTGCGAGATGCGGGGGCGAGGGAAAAACTTTGGCATGCCTCTAATAATGTGAAATAAAAAATCATTTGAACAAAAAATTATTATTAAAAATTGAGTTCATGAACCATGTGTGTGTGTGTGTGTGTGTGTGTGTGTGTGCGATAACTTGCCTGACTCTTGATCAATTTTTATTATTATGATTATTACCATTATTGTGCACTGTTGTATTTGTTGCTTTTCCGGTTAGCTAGACGCTCGACTCGGCTCGACTATTAATTATTAATAGCTCTGGCCCCGGCTAATTGAAGCATTTGCCTGTCCGGTCAATCCAATCGAATATGAAATGACAGCTCGATGCGATCATATCTGGTGCGGCATGTTAAGCATGTCCAAAAAAAACAAAACACACACAAACAGATAAATAAACTAAAAACTAAATAGAAATATATATATATATATGTATATAAATCGATTTATCGATCAGCGAGCGCGCGTTATGTTGCGTGTGTAGCAGAGCAGTCGAAGAAGATCGAGCTTTCTTGCTAAGCAATTGATATGATCAATAAATTATCGATTTGTCTTTATCGATAAATATATGAAGCTATGTTTGCTAATATGATTTCTGATTGATATGACTCATAAACGATCGATATATATTTATCGATAAATGTATATGTAGAGTCTAAGCTATGCTTGCAGTTTTTCTTACACAAAAGTTACTTGTAGTTAAACAACTATTTATCGATAACAAATATCGATCAGCGACTGTTTCATAGAGTAAATATGCCCCCTGCATAACAAACTCTTCATTTAGTAAGCGCTTTTGTGAAATCGATAACAAAAACAGCCAAGTTATCGAAAGCACTGTTAAATGCTTGGGCAGCGCTAAGTCTCATTGTCATTGTCATTGTCATTGCTCATCATTATTTTCACATCTATAGCCCAAAAAAACAGGCACACAAAGAGATGAAAGAGTGGGAGGGCGAGGCAGAGAGGCACAGGGAGAGCTAACTGAATGCTTAAAGAGTTGAAAAGAAGATTCAATGGCTTTTGTGCGTACAACTTAATAACAACTAATTGTCTTTTTATATGCAAGCTGAATACATATAAATAAATATATAGCTCCCTCTCTCCCTCCCTCTCTCTCTCTCTATCTGTCTGTGTGTGCAACTGCAAACCTGTCTTGGAAATCTTTTTAGCTGCCGCCTGCTTGCCCCATTCTTAACAATATTTCAGGCCGCAGCAACAACGAGCGAGCCACGTCTTTCATCTTCAGTTGTCAGTAATTTGTGCAGCTCAATATATCAGTCGATATCTTATGAGTTTTTAATTTCAGGCTGCGCGCTCTCTCTATCTCTCTGTCTCTCTCTCTCTCTCTCTCTCCATCTCTCTATCTGTCTGCCACTCTGTATGTCGGCCCATCAATTTGATTTCCTACACACAGTTTTTCCAGCTGCCTGAAAAGGACAAATCGTTCACTCAACCGCTCGCCGAGGATATTGAATAAAATATCATTTTGTGCACGCCCCTTTAAAGAGCAACACTGCAACCAAAAACAAAACAAAACGAAATAAAAAAATAATAATAAAAATATAAGACAACAAAAAATAAAGCGAGAGATCCTCTAGACAGACGCTGATGATGATGAGTTTTGAGCGCTGTTGGCCTGGCCAACTTGTTGTTGCCTCTTGGTTTTGTGCGTATTGGCAACATTTGTGATCGATACACGATGCTAAAGTTCCACAGCAGAATCAGCACCCTCCCGCAGTCCCCACTCCCCCTCACCACCCGTCTGGCCAGCCCGTTGAGTAATGACCAACGCCCGAGGAGCGCACATTAAAAAGGAATCATCATTATTGGCAGTTCGGTGGGGGGATCAAGGATTACCCATATATGTATAGACATACATATATGTATGTATGTATATATACATTAAGACCATTAAGACACAGCACTGTCCGCAAATATCTTGCACTGACTGTCCGTCTGTCTGACTGTGTCTCCTTATCTGCCCATTGCTACATTCCATTTCATGCCATTCCGTTTGCTTATTATTTTTCTCCCCACCTTTTTTTCTCTCTCTTCTTTTTTTTGTTGCAATTTTTAGCTATTTTCAGTTTTTCTCGCTTTTTTCAATTTGAATGCATGAAAATTATTTGCGCACAGTTTTACAGCCGCCTGCGTGCGTTGTCGTGTTTTTACAATTTTTTATTGATGTTTTAATTAAGTTGTTGCCTTTGTGCCGCCCTCTCCACACCAGCCCCCCCAACCACCCCAACAAATGTGCATTCCTATATATATATATATATTTATTTATTTATATATATATAACTGTATTCCCGTATCAAAATTGTATTTGCTCTATGCAAGCTCCTAGCTGTAGCTTCCTTTTGCCTCTCTCTCTCTCTTCTCTCCCTCTCTCTTAGTCTTTCGCTCTGTCTTGTTTTTATTATTTTTGGCACGACATGAAAATTAGTTTAGAATATAATTTGCTTTGACTTTGAGTGCTTGTTGCGATTTGCAATACTTTTTTCCTCTTTTTTTTTTGGTAAACTTTTTATTTTTTTTTTCATTTTATTTTTGTTTTTGTTTTTGTTTAGTTTTAATGCTGTATTTCATGCTATAGACACATTTTGGTGTTTGTGTTTGATAATTTTAGTCAAGAGTTAACAATTTTTAAACAGTTGCTAGATAGGTAGAGAGGGCGAGATAGAGAGAGAGAGAGAGAGAGAGAGAGAGAGAGAGATAGAACTGTATAGTAGAGATGGATGTAGAAGAGATAGATAGTATAGATAGATAGATAGCTTAGATAGATATATTATGGTATATATATAATAGTAAATATAGATATAACTATATAGTAGATAGAGATATAGTATAGATAGTATAGATAGATAGACCTAGGTATGTATTAAATACAGAGAGTGTACAGAAAGACAGATAAATCTATATAGCATAGATAGATATACTATAGATTGATATGGTATAGATACATAGATTGATAGATAGTATACAAAGATATAGTATAGATGGATAGATTATGATATAGTATAGGTAGATATTGTATAGATAGATAGATCGATAGATGGCATATATAGATAGGTCTATATGGTAGAGATAGTAAAGATCTATATAGATCTATGTAGTATAGATAGATAGATCGAGAGATAGTATAGATAGATAGGTCTATATGGTAGAGATAGTAAAGATCTATTGTATATAGATCTATGTAGTATAGATAGATAGATCGAGAGATAGTATAGATAGATAGGTCTATATGGTAGAGATAGTAAAGATCTATTGTATATAGATCTATGTAGTATAGATAGATAGATCGAGAGATAGTATAGATAGATAGGTCTATATGGTAGAGATAGTAAAGATCTATTGTATAAAGATCTATGTAGTATAGATAGATAGATCGAGAGATAGTATAGATATAGATTTAGTATAGTAGACATATATACATATATAGTATACTTGTATATAGCTATAGTATAGATAGTATACTTAGATATAGTATATCCAGATTCATTTATATACTTAGTATAGAGAGATAAATATAGCTTACATATTATAAAAGTAAAAACTCTTACCAAATAATGATCTGAGCAATAAAGCAATTGCTTGAAGAAACTTTAAGAGTCAGCTTTATTACGCCTCAACCAAGCTGGCTTTTGTTTAAATAAAAGAAAATAAACACTTTTTAGCTCTTAACAAGCCAAATCTGTTCTAGATTTCTAGCAACTTCTCTGACTTGAATACCTATTAAATTTAAGCAAAATTAATTTCAATTATTTCTTTGTCAAATTTCAATAGTTTGACATTGAAATGCAGAAAAGTGAGCAAAAAATGAGAGAGAGAGAGAGAAAGAGAGAGAGAGAAGAAAACGTTTAGAAGTTTGCGAACTAAGCCAATTTGCAGCTGGTTTGTGTATCACACATTTGGGGCATGCAATTTGTTGATGTTGCCCATTTGTGGGCACCTGGGTTGCGCGCTTCTTTTCTTCATCGTTTTTGTCTTCTTTATCAGAGTGTCAAATTGTTGGTCGCAAATTTATATATATAAATATGTATGTATCATGTCTCAGCTGACAACGAAACGAAACGAAACGAGGCGAAATCGTAAAACTTGTTTCTATCTTCTTACGTCGATCTGTCGAGCTTCAGAGAGTTTTCAGCGTTCGATTTCAGGTACTATTTGTGATAATCAAATCTATGGCGCGGCGTCCTGCTCATTGACCAGTTCCAGTGGGGTTGAACTGGACGGGTTCTTCAAAGGGTTCACAGCAGAGCAGAGCAGAGCGCATCATAGCCAGGGGAGGTTGCATTACCATTGCTTAAGGGTTTCTCAACAACAACAACAACAACAACAAACTAGGTTTGTCTCTATTTCTCAGTTTGTCAGCTTCGCACTTTGGCAGTTTGTCAGTTTGTCAGTTTGTCAATTGTCTGTGCGCTATAATTTATCAGTCGTATGCAAATGAGTTTGATTTATTCAATGAGCTGCGCACAATTTTATTTTATGCCCATTAGCCTGGAATATAACTAATTTTTTTTTTCATACGAGTTTGCCTTTTCCTTTTTTTTTGGGGGGAGAAATTAAAAAAACGCGACCCTTTTTTTTGGTAGTTTTTTGCTGGTAATTCTAGCCATATATATGTATATATAAATCTGTATCTGTAGCTGTACAGCTGTTAGATAGTTGTTGTTGTTGTTTTTTTCCTTTGCTGCGGCTCATTGCGACGCAACAGACGTAAAAATATTAAAATGAGAGTGGAGAAAAAACTATATAAATCTAAAATATATCTGCGGCATATGCGCGATCATTGACAGCGCAGCAGAGGGAGCGCATGTAAAATAAAAACATATTTATGTGTGCTGTTTGTTCCTGCCTCTGGCTGACTGTGTGTGTGTGTGTGTGTGTGTGTGTGTGTTCGCCCCACTCAATCATAAAGCATTGGCAGGCGTAAATCAAATCAAGTAGCAATGCAGCAGCAGCAGGCAAGACAGCAACAGTTGCCTCTTGCCTCTTGCTGCATGTTGCACGCACAGACGCTCAGACAATGATTAAGTAGGCAAAATGCGCTACTTACCCCGCGCCTACACACACACACACACACAACACTGTCTCTCTCTCTCTCTCTCTCTCTGTCACTCTCTGTGCCCATTCCCATAGCCATTCCGATTCCCATTCCCATTCCCGTTGTTGTGGCATTTTTCCCCCTTTTATGTTTTTAATTATTACCGTACGGCATTTGGCGGCAGCTTGACTAAAAATCACACACACACACGCTTAATATATATATATATATCTACATATATATATGCAACAAGAAGAAGCAGCAGCATAACAAAACTTTGCATCGCATATCAGCAACAACTTGTGCGGAACTCGTGTGGAGTCGCCATGTCTCGATGTCATATCCAGTCGCTCGCATTCATCTACCAGCTCCATTTCCAGCTGTCTGTCTCAGTCCTTGACAAACAAGTGTGTGCGTGTGTGCGTGTGTGACATGCAACACTATTGATCTCTTAAGCAACATCAACAATTTGCACTTAAGACCTTAAGAATTCTTAGTAAATTTCTTTTAGCATATGATCTACATATATTGAACTCGCTTCAAGATCACTGAGTAGTCTCTAAAAGAGACATCGCTTCGTCGATCACATAAGCTTGGCTAGCTCATCTGATTACTCAACACAAAAATATTGATCGTCAAAGCTGATCGTTACAGCTCTAACTTCCAGTTCTCATAGAACTTAGCTGATCTTCAATGACACACAACTCGGCATATGGAAATCTGCAGTCAACTCACAAAGCTCGAGCGTTAGGCAACTGTAGATCGCATCTGACTACTGAAGTGATCAGAAAATATTTGAAGTGTTTCGATTTACAACTGAAGCGAACTACTAAGAAACAACAGCAGCATGAGGCATTACAGCAGTCTCCGACTCAGTCAGATTGATCAGTTCGGTTTGGTTTGGCTCGGATCGAAACGGATCGTCAGATAATAATATAAAGCAACGCCTACATATGTGTATGCACAAAACAAGAAATTCTCACACAAAAGACACAGCACAACAACAACGGCAAGGGGCAGCAGAAAAGCCCAGTAAACGGATCACTTTGCTTTCCACACAATTTTTCGTTGATGTTGTTCTTCATGATGATAATGATCATCGGGATCGTCATCATCATCATCATTTGGTTTGATCATGATCATGATAAACTGCTGACGCTGCTTTTTGAAGTATGGACGACAAGTTCTTTGACGCTCAGCTCTTGTATTCATTCAATGGCAGCAAAATGATGCTTAAAACATATATGAATTATTATATAGATCAGCTGCATAGACGACACTACTTGAGCGTACAAAATGCTTGTGCTGCCTCCGCCCCCGCCACCAACCCCCTGCCCCCTGCCCCCATGCCCCTTCTTCTGTTGCTCTTGTCATTTACTAAATACTTTTGCTGTTTAGCTTGCCCGGGCGGCAGGCAGCAGCAACTGCCGAGCGATCAATGTGATCAATCGCGCTTCAATTTTTCTTCAGAGAAACAAAAAAAACTGAACAGATCTCTTGTAGATCATCTGATGGGGTTTCTTAAAAGTTTTTTTCTGCTCTCTGTTTTTGTTTTTTTTTTTTTTTATATATATTTTTTGATTTTGGTATTTCTGTTTTGTCGTTTCGGTTTTTTGTTGTTTTCATCTTCAACTGCTGCTGCTGTTTTTTTTTTGTCAGCGGAAATCTTTTGTGTGTGTGGCTCAAGTGGTTATTGTCGTTGTTGTTGTTGTTGTTGCTGTTGTTGTTGTTGTTGTATTATTAGCTAGTTCAATTTTTTTTTTTGTTGGTTGCGGGTGTGTGCGGGCGGCCTCCAACAAGTGGCAGTTGAACGCCGCTAAGTAGCTCAGATAATGCCAGCGCATAATGCCACAAAAGTTCCCCCCTAAAATAATTGAGTGTCAATTATACACACACACACACACACACACACACACACACACACACACACACTCACACTCTTGCTCGCTCGCACACCCATTCGGTTAGTGAGTCTTTGGTGTTACTTGATGTCAGCTGTTGAAAATATTAGAGAAAAATTATAGGCGTAAATATTATGCATTTTCTTGCATGCGGCGTGTCTCGCGGGTAGCTGAGAATATTAAAGAAAAAAAAACAGCAGCAGCAGCAACACACACACACACACACACACACACACACACACACGCTACACTCACACACATATTTTTTTAATGTGTTTTGTGTTGGTGCGACAGGCGGCTCTCAAGCGCCTCCATTATTAATTTATGAGCTCGACAAGGCGGGAAAAATCGAGCAGTTCTTTGAGAGACGTGCAGCGGAATGTGCATATGCATAAAATCTATAGACAGATATGTGCATGTGTGAAAGTCTACAAAGTCTACAACATTTATGATTGGCTGCAGCTAGTATGTGTAAATTGGCAAAAATCTACACAAGTCTCCAAAGACTTGAATGATTCTTTGAGCGCTGATTGGCGCTTTATTTGCAATTCTCCAAATTCTACAAAAAAAGTAGATGTATTTAAAAAAAATTGCTTATGTTTATATCTATCGATCTCTACAAAGTCTACAAACTCTCCACAAAACTCTACAAAAGTTCTAGCTTAGGCCATGCATTGAATAGTGTTAAAAACTGCACTTTGGGCTTGTTCAATTTGAAATCTACTAAGTTTACAAACTCTACACAAAAAGCTTTTTACTCGCCAAAGCCATGACATAAGCCAAGCGTGCTAAAGAAAATAAGTGCAACTGCACTCAAAGCTTAATTGACTTAAATTCTATAAACTCTACAAAGTCTACACAAAACTCTACAGTAGTCACTAGCAGTTATGACCAAGTATAGTTAGCCTAATATAAAAAATCTGCTGTAGCTGCGCTCATAACATGAACAGCCAAAACTCTACAAACTCTACACGAAACTCTACACTAGTCACTAGCAGTTATGACCAACTATAGTTAGCCTAATATAGAAAATGAGCTGCAGCTGCACTCATAACATGATCAGCCAGAACTCTACAAAGTCTACAAACTCTACACGACGCTCAACCACCAGCTTAAACGATGCATAGCAATGTGCTGAGGAGCACTGATTGCATTGCATGATTCTGGTTCAACTCTACAAAGTCTACACAAAACTCTACACTAGCCAAAATAAGAATGCAAATGAAGAGAAGAGAAGAGAAGAGAAGAGGAAGAGACAGCACACAATGCAGAACATGTGTAAACATGCATAACCACAAATTGCACTTGCTTGGCAGCCATCGTCGTCCACTTGGGACTGTTGCAACTGCCACTGGGGGCATTGTGGAACAGCAGGCTAATAAAAATTTTCGCTTCTGCCATATCGAACGACATAAAAACTGATCGACAACGACAAATATAACTCGGCGACGGCGACGGCGACAGTGTGGGCGGGGCGGGGCGGTGCAGGACGGTGGGCGGAGGTTTGCGGTGTGTGAGAGAGAGAGAGAGGCGAGAAGTGGGGCTCTTATTTTCATATTATTTTCTTAATTTTTGTTTTTATTTTGTTTTTGTTTTTGTTTTTGGGGGCTGCCGGGCGGCAGAAAATAATGTCCACAACTTGCTGCCTGTCTGAGTTTTGCTTTGCTTTTTGGTGTTGTTGTAAATTTTAATGATCTGTCATTTCGATTTATTTTATTTTATTTTCGAACACAACAACACGAAACACACACAGCGAGAGACAAAAGAAGAAAAGTGAACGGCAGAGGGCGGTTGGCGGAGCGGGGCGGGGTGAGTGTGTGTGCTCGATAGCTCGTTCGATAGCCGAGACAGCCACATCATAGAGCGCACGTCAGCTGCATATTAAATTAAAAGGTATTATATCGTACTAAATATACGTATATCAAAGGAGAAAGGCAGACAGAGAGAGGGAGACAGAGAGAGAGAGAGAGAGGGAGAGGGAGAGCCAGATAGCTGTGACAAAAAAGTGAACGAGACAATCCCACAGTTCGATCAAAAATATCCAACACACATCGATAGAATTTGAATTTGAATTTGAAAATGAAAATAAATTTGAAACCAAGTTCTCAGTTGAATTTGGCATAGTTTCGTCTAGGTGGGTGGACCCAGGGTGGTGTGGTGGGGGCGGCGGCGCTGCCAGCTAGGCCCCATTGTGTTTGCTGGGAACTAGAGCGCATTGCTGCCATTGTGCGAGTGTGTGACACACACACACACACACACACACACACTTGTTTAGATATATATTCTTGTGCGGCTTTTAATTTATTTGTTTTTTTGATTTCACAATATTTCGATCGACCAAGAAAATAAATTTTACCACATAAATTTGGCTTTTTTTTTAATTTTTATTTATTTATTTTGTTGTTGTTTCTGCTTTTGGCCGCGTATAAAAATTTATTGAAAATCTGCCATGAGACACGGCGCGAAACAAAAGAACGCAACGTTGTCATAAAAACTTTTTATAAGTAGACACGGTTGCGTGTCCCCAACCCCAAGCCCCAACCCCAACCCCACCAGACCCCCCCCTTAGCAAATTGCACAGCTTATGTACTACATAAATAATGTTATATATACATAGATATATATATATATATGTTATATATATATATATATATATATAGATCTGCTATAAGCTGCTATTCGATTGCCTATTGGCAAGTCTGCCCCTCGCCTGCTGCGTGGGCGTTCATTGTCTTGTCGACTTGCTAATCCCCACTATATAGTTGTTGCCACATCTCCTCTATATATTAACAATTTTATGCTAATTTGTACTAAGAATAAATTTAAATTCATGTAAGCGTTGCCAGATCGTTGGCAGCACTTTGCCTAAGCTTCTTCTCAATTGTCATAGAGTTGCCAGATTTCCAGATTCACACATAGCTTTTGCTGTGGATCTCTGCTATATTTGCTTGATATTTATATCATTTTGGTTTGCCCTCGCAACTAGTTTGATATCGTTAAACGTTTAATAGGCCATCAAAATATATTAATGGCGTTTATCAGTGCCCACACACTAACAGATTTATGAGCCAACCCCCCCCACACACACACACCTCTTGACTTAATGTGCCCCAATCATAATTTGCAAAAGCACTGATAATGCAACCCTCTTCTTGATGGAGTCACACACACACACACACACAGAGAGAGAGAGAGAGAAACCCCTCGCATGCTCCCCTTTAATTATGAAATAATGTCAAAAACGAATGAGCATTTGCCCACAGCCCAAAGCCCCCCCAACTTTAGTCAAGGCAAAACTTTGCGCACTTTTAATTGCCTACAATTTTTGGTGTGTGTGTGTGTGTGTGTGTGTGTGTGTGTGTGTGTGTGTGTGTGTGGCTAGTTATCGCTGCTGATTTCTATTGAATTTTCGCTTTGCCAAGGGTCGCTCCTGCCTGCGTTGGCTCGTTTAACGAGCTGATGGGCAACTCGCTGGCATTATGAAGTCATAATTTCTGTCATATCATGCGGACGCGTCCCACTGCCGATCGGCGGCTGTTGATAAGCCGGGCCTTGGTTTTTAACAGGAACTAGCCAACAACAAGTATATATATACATATGTAGAGAGAGAGATGGGATAGGGGCAGGGGTAGAGGGAGTGAGACGCACTTAAGTGGCTGTCAAGGCGCATAGTTCAAGTGTTTAATTTGAGACAGCGTTGCCAGACTGTCAGCTGCAGCAGCCACACACACAAGTCATTAACCCACACACATACACACGCACACACTGACACACACACACAGCACGTAGACAGACTAATACACAGGCAGTTACAGTTATAGGCACATTAACATTGCGGCTGCTGCTTTGTTGGCCAAAAACTATGCCAAAAACTTTCAAGGACATGTGCTGCATGCACGCAACAGTCAAACACATGCGTTTTGCGGCATTTTTGAGACGCACAAGGCTACAGAGAGAGACAGAGTGAAAGAGAGAGAGGGCGAGAGAGAGAGAGAGAGGGAGAGAGAGGGAGATAGAGAGTTAGGAACTGCGCCTAAGTTGCGGCTGTGATTTTTGTTTTGCCGCCGCCGCAAAACGTGCGTAATTAAAAGTGCGTGTGTGTGTGTGCGTGTGTGTGTGTGTGTGTGTGTGTGTGTGTGTGTGTGTGTGTACAGCAGCTGCTGTTGAAGTCTTTAAACTATGCACACACACACAGACAGCTGGCTTAAATGTATGCTATGAATATTTGTAGCGCACTTTTAAACTGTTGCTTGTTGTCTTAAAGCACAGGCCTAGAGCAGGACAGAGTGAGAGAGAGAGAGACAGATATATATAGAGTGGGTGTAAGCGAGATAGTCAAGCAGTCGAGTCTCTGTCGCCATTTTTGAAGCTCAAGGACGTGGCTTACGTTTGTTGGCAGCCTTTTTAGCCAACTGCCATTTGCCATTGGCTAAGTTTAAGAAAGCCAAAGCAAAATGCCTTAAAAATATGCTCAACTGACTGTTGTGTGTGTGCCTTTTGCTAGCTGCCAGCTAAGCAGCACTGGCTGCAATGCTGCCCCACTCCGTGTGGCAGGCAGTTTTTGCTACTAATTTTTGCTACTTTTGCTGCCAACTGGCAAAAGGGCGACGGAGTGGGCGCGGGCTGTGCTAGCTGTGTGTGTGCTTAATTGTGTGTGTGTGTGTGTGTGTGCGCCTGCCGCTCTGCTACACAAAACTTGACGTTGCTTTTGCCGCTTTTCTTTAAATTTAATTTCTTTTTGCTAGTTTTCCTTTCGTAGCTCTCGCCTTTACCCTGCCCTCTCTCTCTCTCTCGCTCGCTCTGTGCTTGGCTGTCGTCTGCTTAGAATTTTCATTATTGTTTGTTGTCTGAGGTTAGTTTTTCACTGCCGACACTGACGTCGTCGTCGTCGTCGTCATCGCCGTCGTCGTCGTTGTCCTCGCCTTTTGGCACAATTCTTCGGCTGTGCGCCGCCTTTTTACTGCCGGCTTTAATTAGAACATTTTGCCACACTGACTGCTGACAGTCTGTGCCGTAGTTGTTGTTGCTGCTTGTTTTTTGGGGCAACAGTTGGGCAGCTTTAACCCAAATAAAGCAACTTCAAGGCCCACAACATACTGACTACATCTTCTTCTTCCTCTGCTCCCCCCCTCGTCTTGCCTTTGTAATCGCATTGAAAGTCTAGCGGCATCTGCCTTTCTGGTCTAACCCTTGTGTTAAAGGCTTGAGCAGCGCTCCGCATGGGGGCTTCAAAAGGGGTTCGTTTGTGTTGACTTAAATTTCACAATCCACAAATGCCAACACACACACACACACACACTGAGACAGTGGCAGGAGCTGGGCGTGTGACCGGCGCTCGACCAAAAAAATGTGCCACAAAATATGCGAAAGAGCGTCAAAGTTCAACTGCAAAGGGCACGTTGGACGGCTCTAAGTAGCCGATAAATTGCGTAGCTGCTAATCGATTAATCTCACTTTGTTATACACTTGACTAATTTATGCATTTCTCTCTTGTCTTGCAGGTACGTTAGCTCTTCCCCTTTAGCTCTATACATGAGAGCCAGCTCGTCAGTAAGTTTTATCATTTATCGATATTTGTCTATCGATTTTTAAGAAATACTTTTTATATTTAATATGTAGATAAACTTTAAATTTGGAAATTTTATAAAATATATTTGATATAAATATGTATATGTACTTATTTATCGATCACTTATAGTTCGATTATTAATCGATAATTATTGATTATGTTTATTTCTGCATTTATTTAGATTTTCTTTTAAGTATCGTTATTATATATTTACATTTATCGATAAGTTGTAATTCGATTACTTATCGATAACTATTGGTGGTATGTATTTATTATTTTATATAGCTTTTCTTTCGAGTAAAGTCATGTTAAACATTTATCGATGCGTTATAATTCGATTAGTTATCGATAACTATTGGTGCTATGCATTTATACATTTATCGATGAGTTATATTTCGATAACTTATCGATAACTATTGGTGCCATGTATTTATTATTTTATATAGCTTTTCTTTCGAGTAAAGTCATGTTAAACATTTATCGATAAGTTATAATTCGATTACTTATCGATAACTATTGATTATATATCGATTATCTCTATTATTGAGCATCTAGTTCATATTGATTGATGACTTCGCTTCAAATCGCTGGCAACTGTTGCACACATGTGTTATCGATAAGTTAGCGCTGCTCACAGCTTGCCTTTTTGATAGCTCCAACGCTTAATGGCTACAATTTCCGCGCACCTTTGACATCATCGCAACAGAAACACAACAAACATGAGAACAAATTCGAATGCTTGTGGCCTGACACCAAAAATAGATGTGTGTGAAGTTGCATGTTGCCTGATGATGATGATGAGCATGTCACAACAACAACAACAACAACAGCAACAAAAGGCTGCCTTTAATTAGGCAGCGGCTGCGGCTGCGGCTGCGTCTGCGCAATGCGCGCAACCCCTGAAAAGGAAGTCGATCGGGAAACGCGATCAGAACGAAAAAACACACACACAAATAAACAGATATATATATGTGTGTGTGTATGTATGTGTGTGTGTGTGTGTGTGTGTGTGTGTGTGTGTGTGTGTGTGTATCATAATGTTGTGCATTAAGTCCACATTTTGATTTATATGCACGCCCGCGCATCTCCCGTTTTTGGCGTCTTCGATTTGGTACAGTTTCGTGTCTTTTTTTTTTTTTTTGTATTTTATTTATTTTTATTGCTTTTGTTGTTTTTCTCCTAAAAACTTTGCGCCTTATGCAAATTGTGAAACTGAGCTGAACTGAGAAATCAAATTAAAAACAAGCGAATGCATCATTTGCACTGATGCTCCGGCTTCATTGTCAGCCAGCCCTTATAAAGTAAGTAGGGGCAATCCAACCCTCCCCCTCCACACCAACTCGCTGCGACCACTCCACATATAGAGCAGGAGTCTCTGCCCCTACGGAGCATTTTTAATTTGAATTTCCGTTGAGCATAAAAATCTCATGTGGTGGGCATTACTGTGCGTGTGTGTGTGTGTGCGTGTGTGTGTCTGTGTGTGTGTGTGTGTGTGTGCCTAATAAATCTATAAAGTGGCAAACGCAAGTACACGCATTATTACTTTGATTTTTTATGATGAAAACAGGAAGCGAGACGAGATGATGACGACGACGACGACGACGACGACGGCGACTTCGTCAGGGGCTACCCACACACAACAACTATAAAAATCTTTAGCTGTAGCTGAGTGACTGTTCGACGTTCGACTGTTCGACTTGTTTGCCTTTTGTTTTCATTGCGCTGATTGCTTTGATTTCGACTTCGACTTCGACCGACTTCGACTGCGGCTTTGGACTTGGACTTGGACTTGGACTTGGACTGCGCTGCGGATGGCTTTCAATTTATTTTGGACTTCCGTTTGTTCTACATTGACATGGCAGCGACTCGCTCCATTTGAACGCGTCTACAAATCGAATTCAATTAAGTGGCTTTCCGCCGCCACGTCCGCTGCGGCTAACTACCCAAACTGATTTACCAGTTAAACGCAACACTTTTTCTGATGTGTCTCCCCCCTCCTCCAAACCCTTCCTCTTCTGCTGCTGCTTCTTCTTCTTTTTGGCTACGCAATTGATCATACTAATGATTATTATCTGACTAACGACTAACTGGCCAGAGACAGGCAGACAGATAGGGCGAGAGAGAGAGAGAGAGAGAGAGAGAGAGATGTTGATGATTTAAGTCAACTTAGCTCGTGGAGCTTCTCATTGTGCGTTTGTTAAACACCGGATGTTTAGCTAAGATCGCAGATGAACACACAAAAGGCACAAAAGCTAAGAAACCAACAGCGCACTAATCAAATATATATATATACATATATATAGTTGTATATTATAGTTGTTATATAACAAACTTTGATTGCGACATGCCAAAAGAAATGAGAATCTCAAATTAGAATTTATATGGAAAATAAATATTTGACAGAATTTTAGTTAGTTTAATCTTAAAATATAAACACAAATTGTGTTTTTTGATTAAATTAATTAAATTTTTCAAAAATAATTCGAACTTTTTCTAGAAATGAAGTCATTTTAGTTCAGAGAATTTTGCGCAGTGTAGTTTGAGACTTACAAAAAATATAAAATTAAGAAAAAAGAAATTTATTAAATTTAAAAACTAATTAACTAATTGAAGTCGCTTCAGTTCAAGCATTTTTCGCGCAGTGTAGCTTATGCCCAAAATGAAAACTTACAAAATAAGAAAGCAACGCTGTCAAGGCTTTTGCCTATTTCTTTGTTTTGTTTGGTATTTTGTGCTCAGTGTAGTTGCTACACTTGAAAATGAATTGCTAACCAATCATATAAACACACACAAAAAGAGAAGAGAGAAGAAGCAGCAGCAGAGAAAGAGAGAGAGAGAGAGAGAGAGGTAGCTAGCAGTCGTAGTATGTAAGGAAGAGAAGGTAACATTTATTAAATAGAAGCAGAAGAAGAGCAAGCAGCAAAGGCGATTTATTGCTAGTGCATAGAATGCCAGCCACATAGCAATCCATATACACACACACACACACACACACACACACACACACACACACACACACACTAGCTGTGTGCTCTCTATATACAAATGGCAGAAATCCTGCGCGCTCGAAAAAGAAATAAATTTTTCTTATATGCCGCGATTTTCTTCCTTTTTTTTCCTCGTTTGCTGCTCGATTTTCATTTTTGCTAACGCGCGCAATCAAGTACAGGCAGCAGCCAGGCCCCCAGCCCCCAACCACCCCCACACACGCAGAGAGACAGACACAGAGAGCAGCAGCAGCAGCAGCAGCAGCAGCTCCCTAACTGTGCCCCTAACCAACCGCCCAAGCCAGCTCTTGAGAGCTTTTCGCAATTTTTCCTGTCTTTTCTTTCACTTCTTCATTTCGCTTGTGTATTTTTATACACACACACACACACACACACACATAGATAGATAGATAGATATGTATGTATGTATGTATATTCTCTCTTTTTACACATATTGAGAAATATCCTTGAATCGAAATATACGGCTCCTCCCACAGCCTGAGCCACCCAGCCAGAAAAATCTATACACATTCGACGAGCGTCAGAAAGAAACAGCAGCCGGCCATAAAAAATAAGAAGAAGAAAAAAAAAACAGGAGACAGAAACCCGAAAGTGAAGATGAAATAAAATAAAGCAGCAGCAGCTGAATGGGAAGCAGCAGCAGCAGCAGCAGCAACGGGGGGCTGCTCCCAACTAGGGAGCAAAGATATATAAAAAAAAAAAGAAAAAAAAGACGACGACGAGGAGGCAAAACAAAAAGGAAACCCGAACGAAACGAAACTCGGATAAAAATAGGGAGCGCATAAAAATTGGCAGCAGTTTGGGTCGGGCAGACAGCGTAGCAGACAAGCAAAGCCCCCAGCCCCCCGCACGCCTCCTTCCGCCCTTCTGACCTGCCGCCTACCACTGTCCCGCCCCTGGTGGTGCTGCTGCTGCTGCTGCTTCTTCTTCCGTACCGCCCAGCATTCGGCGCTCTCACAGAGACAGCGACAGCGCAGCCAACAGCAAACTGCGAGGGAAGCTAGAGGGTTTGCCTGGCTGCTGCTGCTGCTGCTGCCATCGTCTCGGCTAAAACGACAAATGTGAAAGGACATTGTCGTCGTCGTCATCGTCATCGTCAGCGTCATCGTCATCCTTCGTCCTGCACACAGACTTCTGCTCGTTGTGACGACGAGGACGAGCACGTGAAGCAAGTTACAATCAGGCTAGGCATAAGCCACCGCATTCGACGCTCTGAGTGCGTCGACACCGACTCCCAGCTAGTGCCGTGCCGAGCCCTAGCTCTGCCCCTGCCCCGCCCAGATCCTGGCCACGGTTCAGGTCAGAAACGTCTGCCAACGAATGTTATTGGCAGCTTGCTTCAGCTGCACTTCTGTGGCATTTGCTGCATTCTGCTTTAGCCAATCGATAACTGTAGACAGTTATCGATAGACAATGTAATCGATAGTTGTAGTTGAGCTATAAAGGGCATCCATCTATGGGAACTGTAATAGTTAAGAAGAAAGTAATTTGTACTTCACTTTAAGCAACTTTTTGCTTTTTCTACTATTTTATATGAAATTTTTAGATCTTTAGCTCATTTATTCATATGATATTATATTCTAAAATTATTTAGTAATATTATATAAATGTATAAGACCAACAGAAATTGTTAGTAATTCACTTAGGGCGCCTTGTTTTGCCTAGCGTAAGTAGAAAATATTAGAGAACCCAAGCAAAATTGCATCGATAATTTGAAAGAAAATAAATATTAAATAGTTTTGATTGTTCGAAGAGCTGAAAGTTTATATACAAAATTAGTATCTATGTGTATAAAGTTTTCTATAATTTGATTTTTAATATAAAAACGAAATGGGCATATCTAATATTTAGCTGAGAATCACATAGAAAGGTCGTTAGCAATAATCAAAATGATTACAAACAGAGACCACAACTAGCTAAGCTATGTGCCACACACACACACACACACACACACACACACACACATATGATTATATATACATATACATATATATACATATATAGATACATACATATATACATATATATAGATATAAGCAGTAGGAGCCCTCTCGATGCGATGTTTGCCTCCTTTTAACGTATTTCTTTTATTTTTATTTTATTTATTTGTTGTTGGTTTTGCTTGCTGACGCGCCCCAATGTCCTTTTCCGAGTATGTGTATGTGTGTGCGTGTGTGTGTGTGTGCGTGTGTGTGTAGGGCTCTATATGCTTGCTGCCTGCTGGCATTTCGTACGTTTCGTTTCGTTTCGATTCGTTTGCTTCGGTATTTATCGACCAATGATATTGGAAATATGTCAGAGATGCGCACAAGTCGCTGCGCTCGGACCCCCCCTCCACCTCCACCAGCGCCTCCTCAATGCCGCCCCCAATCACCCTCCAGCCAACGTGCCGCTCCCTTCACTCGGCGACCCCCGCCATCAACCCTTAGCCCAACTCCTCTGACAGCCACGGCCACATAGAGCTGCACAGCTCGGCTCCAGGGTCTATGCTTCATTGGTGGGCGGGCTAGGGTGGAGGGGCGTTGGGCATGGTCGGTTGGTCGCTCGTTCGTTCGCATCGATTCGTTTTTGAGTGCTGGAGTTGCTGTTATATTTCTTTTTTTATACGTTTTTATTTTATTCGCATATGTGTATGTGTGAGCTTGCATCCCTCGCACACACACACACACACACACACACACACACACACACACACACACACATGTATGTACGTTGTCTCATACGCCCCTTTGCGCTGCTGCTGCTGCCGCTGCCGCTGCCAACGCTGACAGCGGCGTCGCAGCTGTCGTTTATGTTTCGTTTCGTTTTTTTTTGCTTGTGCCATTTTGATTGGAAAATCGCACGCAATTGGAAATTTTTGCTATTGGCTGTGCGTTCGATACACTCACACACACACACACACACACACATGCACGCGCTTCCACTCACACTCACACACACACACGGACACAGTTAGAGAGCATCGCATTTGCTGCTCGCGCTCACATTATGGAAAATCAATCAGCAGCAACAACAAGTAGGAGCAACACAACAACAACAACAACAACAGCAAAAAGAAGAAAAAAAACAAAAACAATAAGAAAACGAACTCAAACTCAGGCCGCGACGTCGCTGCGACGCCTGCTGCGACTGTCGCTCTCGCTCGCACTGCACTTGGCTTGCAAGTTTTGACCAAGAAACTGCAGCCAACAACAACAGCAACAACAACAACAGCTGCAGCAAATAAAAGAAAATAAAATTTTAGTGGCTGCTGAGCAAAGCACTCGAAAATAAAGCTCAATACAAAACGGGCCATTGAGTGGAATGTGCGGTGAGCGCGTACGTGCGAGAGTATGAAAGAGTGTGAGTGAGAGCGAGAGAAAACGAGCGAGCCTCCGTTGAGCCACAGCTGGCGAGTGAGTGAGCGAGCAGGCATTGTGTTGTGCTCTCGCGACAACACGCTGTGTGCGAGTGTGTGTGCGTGTTTTGCTGAGAGTGAGAGAGCGGGCCCTGCGTTGCTGCAGCTGATAAGACACATACGTCTCTCTGTCTACATGTGTGTGTGTGTGTACGTTCAATGTATGTTCGATACGTAGAGCCAGAGCAAATGAATGAAAGAGGCACACACACACACACACAGGCACAGACACACATACGCGACGCTTGGGTGCGGGGCGGGGCGGAGCATCGCGCCAGCAGCGCTGCACGTTCGACAGTATCCTGCACTCTGAGCTGCGCTGAGCTGAGCTGAGCCAGTTCTTTGGCAAGGGGTCGACGTCGCTGTCGTTGAGCGACGCTCTCTCTTGTGTTTGAGTGCTTGTGTGTGCGACTGTGTGTGTGTGTGTGTGTGTGTGTGTGCGGACATCGACTGCGTCGCCGTCATCATGAACATCATATATAGATAGATTTTTAACAAACCTGATTGGATGTTATTGACTGGCGCGCACACACACACACAGGCACACACGGCCACTTGTACTGGCTGATTCGTTCGCCTGCCCATGCGTGTATGTGTGTGTGTGTGTGTGTGTGTGTTTATGTGTATATGTAGCGTATGTGTGGCTGTGTGCGCTTGTGTGAGTGTGTGTGATACACACATTGGCAGCCTTCGCCTGTTAAATATTGACTTGCAGCCCCCGACCGAGTGGAATGTGGTCGATCGCTTGCTGCGTGTGTGTGTGTGTGGGGTTGAGAGGAGGCTTTCGGGCGGCGCCAATGGACACGTGCTTACATAAACACATTCATACGTGTATATATATATATGTACATATGTATATGTATGTATGTTTCTTTGTGTGTGTGCATGCATATGTGCTCGTTTATACTATGTAGGTTTTAGCCAGGATTTTGCTTCAAATAAATTCTGAAAAATAGTTTAAAATATTTAATTAAATGGAAATCAGAACTTGAATTGCTTAAATAAAATATACAAAATTAATAAGTGAATTCAATTATTGCCTAAAATTTAATCATGCATTTGTTTAATAATAATAATAATATATTTTTGTTGTATTAATGGCAAATAATAATTATAATAATAAAATTTATATATTATATATACATTTTGTAAGCTATTTTCTTAACATTCCTTACATTTCTTATGTAAAGAAATCTTTTATTTTTAAATGTTTTAAACATATAATATTTGTATATAAAATCCAAAATAAATGAGCGAAAAATGGAAAAAATAAATTAATAAAATATAAATTAATTATTAATGAAATTAAATATGATAAATTGAATATAAAAAAATATATATTTATTATTAAATATAATATATGAATACAATATAATAAATTTTAAATTTTATAAAAATTTATTATACAAATAATATATTTATTATTAAATATAATATTTGTGTATTTAATCAATTTAAAATTTATTTACAAATTTATTATATAAATAATATATTTCTTATTAAATATTTAATCAATTTAAAAGCTTATAAAAATTTATTATATTCCTTAATATTTAATTAATATTTTTAATTTTTTTTTTAATTTTTCGCTCATTTAATTTGAATTTTTTTTACATTTTGTATTATAAATATTTACATTAAATTGTGAAATCAATGAATCACAAGCTAAGCATATATGTATATGTAATAATATATATGTTTATATATATTATTTCTTTCCTATATCTGAATCATTGGCAGCGCTGCGCTTTAAAAGATAAGCCAAATATCATTTAGCGCCAATTGAGTCATGGGAAAATATTTACAAATGATTTCTTCAATGCACTTAATGTTTTTTTTATTTACTATTTTTGTTTTATCAATAATATTAATAAAATGTGACAAATCATGAGATTATTAGTTCGCAGCTGAGTTAGTTAAGCATTGGTCACAGTGCTTAGGCCGAACGCACACACACACACACACACACACAGAGACACACGCACGCAGCGAAAACCAATCGCAAGTCGTTTCGATAATACCAATACAAGTGCCTATGCTGCCTGCTGTATATAAAGCGAGGCGAAAAGGCGTTGCCAATAATATTGAAAGCAATCCATACATACACACGCACACACACACACACACACACACAAGTGCGTGTGACTATGTGCTAAAGGTTAACAGCATTTGCTACCCACTGCTGCTGCTTCTTTTTTTCGCATTGGCTCCCTACACACGCACACACACACACACACACACACACGCACGCTCGCTCGTGCGTCGCGTTCGCCCAATCGAATTCAATTGACGCTCAATTTTTATGTGAGCCGAGCGGCAAAACGCAAAAGCAAAAGCAAGAACAAAAAAAAGAACTCAACAACAACAGCAGCAGCAGCAGCAGCAGTAGAAAAAACCGTTACCTGCCGCCAAGTAGCGCCCAATGGCTGCCAATACATGTTAAATGAAGCATGCTCGCCCAGCCTTCTGCCTCCCCCCGCCCCCGTGCCCACAACCAAGCCAATCAACAAAAGGAAAGCAGAGAGCAAAGCGCACCAAAGAAAAAAAAAGAAGCAAAATAGTACCCAAGCACCACCCAATAATCATCGACGCCACTTTACCCCACCGAAGTGCCCAAAACCAATCCAATCCAATTTGATATATGTATGTATGTATGTGTGTGTGCGGCATTTTTTTTTTTTTGTTGACGTTTTTTTCTGCTGCTTCTTCCACTTTTTTCTTTTTTCTTTTTTGTCGTCGTCGCTCTCTCTGGGCGCAGTTGTCGTCCTTTTCTCCCTTTAGCGCATGTATTGAATTTTTATAAAAATGAGTGGGGAACAGAAAATCAGCAGCCAGACTGCCATAAAAACGCCAGCGCCACTTTCACTCGGCTCAATGCAGCAGCAGCAGCAGCGACGGCAGCAGCAGCGACGACAGCGACGACAGTGGCAGCAGCAGCAGCAGCCACTGAGAGCAGCGTTAACGGCGCCTTAAAGCGTTGTCTTAAAGCTCGCCAAAGGAACGCGATTTCTTTATTTTTACTGTTGTGCCCATTGAGCACAAGCCGAACGAGAGAAAGAGCGAAATAGTGTGAGTGGCAGAGAGTGAGAGAGCGCCAAGGAATTTGTTTTTTTTTTCATTCAGCCACGGGTGGTTGCCGAAAAAAAGGAAAGAAAAAAGAAAAGTGTAAGAAGAAAACGTAATACATACCAACATCGATTTCGATTGGGAAGCCATCAACGGCAGCAGCGCCAACGCTGGCGTCGGCGTCGCAGCAGCTAAACTCTAGGGCTGGGGCGCTGCTTCGTGTCGTCGTGTTTGCCTGCCGCTCTCTTTCTCTTGCTCTCTCGCACACACACATAAAGACTCAATGCCCTTCGTCGGGTTTTGGCTGCTTTTTTTTTTTGTTTTTTTTTGGTGGCAGTGGCTGGGGGGGACTTCGAATTGAAGGGCGGCGGGTTTGGCTAAAGGTTGACAAGTTTTTCCTTCTTTTTTTTTGCGCCCAACCAGCGTTGAGTAGCACAGGGGTGGGCCGAAAACAGCGGTGGCAGGGGGCGTTGCGGTAGTTCGAGCGTCAATATATAAATCTATATATATATATATAGATATATATTATGTATTATGTACATGTGTAAGGCATAAATAAATAAATAAAGAAAAAATTGCAGAGCATAGAAACAGCAGCAGCAGCAGCAGCAGCTCAACTAAGAAATGTTATCAAGTGCACGCAATACACTGTGCGAAAAGGAAGTTGAGTGGGCGCAGAGTAGCCTGCTTTTAGGTGCCATATATATGTATATGTATGTATGTGTGTGTGTGTGTGCGTGTGTGTGTGTGCGCTGTTATTTATGTCATTATTGAATATGCGTTCGAGGCGCAGCCAACCCAAATCCAGAGCCAAAGCCAACAGCTTAGACGTGTGTATCCCATACGAAGACACTCACACACACACACACACACACATACAGGCGCAGCAGCAGCAGCTTCAGCTTCAGCTTATATACTTACAGCGACAGAGAGCATCGCACACACACACACACGCAGAGGCACACGCATACGTACATATTATATGGCATGCGTTTTTATGCTTATTCGATTTTATTCGAGTGCTCGCACACTCACACACACACACACACACACTCACATTGAGAGATAGAGCTACGCTTGGAGCATCAGGATTTGCTGCTGCCTTCCATTCAGCAGCAGCCCCTCTGGCTCTGCCTCTGCCTCTGCTGCTGCTGCTGCTGCTGACTGCGACTCCAATTTCTTTTCACTTGGCAGATTTTTCTTTTGCTTTTCATTTCTCGCTTCGTTTTTTTTTTGTGCTTTCTGCTTATTTTACTGACTTTTTTTTTTTTGCTTTGCTGCCACTTGTGCTCCGCCCCATTTTATTGTAGGGATTTTATATATATATGTATAGATATATGTATGTATGTGTGTGTGTGTGTGTACATACGTATCTATACACATGCTATACATAAACATGCGCTCAATACATATTGTGTGTATAGATATATACTTATATATAGTCATACACATACACATACATATATATATTTCTTCTCGGCTTCCATTTTTTTTCTCAGTTCGTTTTTTGGTATTGGGCGCTGGCCAGTGCCCGAGCATGAACCCTCACACCTACCTCTCTCTGTGTGTGTGTGTGTGTTTGCTATTGAGAGCTGTCAGTTCGTATTGGTTTAAAGTTTTCCTAAATTGGGCGCTTTACGGCGTAGCTTGTGCCAGCTGCTATATGTGTATTTGCATGCGAAGGGAAGTTTTTATATACTTGCAGAAGTCTATACGATTCTTTTGAATATTTTGAGCATTTCTATAATCCTTCTGCAAGTCTACACTACTCTCCACATGTCTACACTACACTCCACTCGCTACTTGCCACTAGTTTAGCTCAAGCCTAGTCTAGAATCTACTTAATACGCAATATGCTTAGCTTGCCACTAGTCTCCACAGGTCTACACTAGTCTCCACTCGTTAATTTTGACAAAAACAATTCACAACTAGCTTAAGCTGGCTTAATACCTAATATCCAACATTTTGCAACAAGTCTCCACAAGTCTCCACAAGTCTACACAACTCTCCACTCCACATTTGTGACAAGTACAGTTGCCAATGAGCTGAAAAAGCACTTAGCACGCCTCTCCAGTGTCTAGCTACCACACTTCACTACTCTACACTGCTCTCCACTCGATAATCGTAGCTAGTAAGTACAGTCAACACACACCATATAAATGTATCATGATCCACTGATCCACAAATTGCCCATGTGCCCATAAACCGACAATCTCTACACAGAAACTACGCACTATGGCGAAGATAGATACAGATATAGATACAGATACAGATACAGATACAGATATAGATACAGATACAGATGCAGATACAGCTACAGATACAGATACTTTGGTATATCCGCAAAGTAGCTCAAGGTTTGACACTTAATAACTAACTAACTGACGCTATTGCCTAACCGTATCTATAGCCTATGTACACACATGACTTACTATATATATATATATATATATATATAGCTGGCCGATTTCTTACAAATCATTATATGATTATACATACAGCGCCTCTTTTATATGGCACATAAATCTTTCAACATGTTTAGACAACAACTAAACAATTTATGACAATTGTGTGTGTGCGATTAACTGATATAGCTATAGCTTTGCCTATATCTATAGCTACATATATCTATAACTAGATATGTGTCTATGTATGTGTGTGAGTGTGTATGCCATTTTGTTTCTTTTTTTGTATTTTTCTCTCTTCTTTTTTTTTGGTGGGGGGAATGCCTTATCTGGGTATCATCCGTTTATTTATACACCTATTTGTTTGAACACTAAGCACTCATTCTATATACAGATAACAGAATCTTATCTTTATATACAATACTTAACTGTGGCTGTGGCTATATCTGTTGAAATGTCGTCGAGGTAGATATGTATGTATGTATGTATGTACGTCGAGGCAACCAATAGACAGTAATCAGTGGGGCTTTGGTTTGTTTGGTTGGCTGACTCGACCGACTTGACGGACTGACTTGATTACGTCTCTATATAAATATGGCAGCTATTTTGTGGTGGCGATATCTTAAGCACACATTCGACTCTGTGTATTCTGTATTATTCCGTATTCTACACACATATACACATTGTATATATGTATATATATATATTATCTTTAGCAATATTTAAACGTTGCCACACACTCCCGAAATGCAGCACTAAATGCGCGTAATACTACGTATAAACGTCGACTCTGAACAATTTATGGCGCTTATAACACCTGACAAGCCAGCCATGCCAAAGACGTGGCTAAGGCACGCCCCTTTACCGCGCACATTGCTGCCACAAATAAAATTGATAAAATTTGTTTTGTACAAAACAAGAAAACAACAACAACAACAACAACAACAAACAACAAACAACAACAACAACAAATATCCAAGCAAGAAGCATTTAATTTTATAATTATGATGATGATGATGTATTTGTTCTCTTTTGTTATTCCGCACAGCACTATATGGTGTTAACTAAAATCTACACACACACACACACACACACACTCGCACACACACACATGCATACAGACAGTAGCTGTTGCTATTATATGTACACATATCGTACATATACTTATAGAGTATATATAAATCTTTTTTTTTTCTTTCTTATTATTTTTTTTTTTGGAGCTTTAGATTTGATTCCATTTTGTCGTTTATCACAAATGCTGCTGACATGCGTGTGTGCATGTATTTCTCTTGCTCTCTCTCTCTCTCTGTGTGTGTGTAGAAGTTTTCGCGTTCAGAATTTTTTGTACACTGATTATCTGCATCAGTTGTTAATTGTTATTTGACGCGTTTTAATCGGCTACCGACGTGTCCCGTGCTCAGTATACAAAAAAAGAACAAAAAGCAAATACGCGCGCTAAAGCAACATACCAAACACACTGTAAATACATATATACATGTGTATGTATGTGTATATATAGTATATTTATATACATATCTATCTATAACTATATATATATCTATAGATCAATAAGCAATTTGACATCAATTTCATGTTTAAGTTTTGTCGCAACTTTTGGCCAAAGTGCTAGAGTTACTCACAAGACTAAGGGTAAACAGCTATACCATAGGCTACATAGAATATATATATACATATCATGCAGACATATGTATTAGATATATATGATTATATATATGATATCATATCTCATGTATCTATACATACAACTCGTTTAGAATTTCTAAGAATTTTCTATGATTTTCTACGATTTTTCAATTATATTTTTCAATCTGTTTTTTCACTTTGATTTTTCAACTTGATTTTTTGCTATCAAAAACTTTTCTTTTCCTTACAAATCTTGAGCTTTAAAGTAAGATATCTTTATATACTTTTTATAACAAATATCAGCAATTTTTTTTGTTTTTAATTTACAAATCTAAAAAAATTAAATGCAAATTTCAACTTTGCTGTGACTTTTGAAATTTTTCTGAATTTTACAAGTTTTTTTATCAGCTTAGTATATTGCATATTCTTAATGCTAGGAATATAAAAACAAAAACTTGACAAGAAAATTAAGCTAATTTTCGAAGCTTGCAAACTATTATATATTTAGTATTTATTTCTCTTTTTTATTTATATTTTATAGGTATTTTTAGTATTTTATTTGGCATTCAGCTTTGCTCTGAGCTTAGAAAAGTTTTAAAAATTATCTTTGCAAACTTTAAGCTCACTTTTTTCATATACTCAAGATTAAGCTTTTAAGTTATTATATACAATATTAAATATTTTATAGGTTCTTTTAAGTATTTTTCAAGTATGTTTCAAAAATTTCTTTTTCTACTTTTTAAACTTAAAACACACAATTCTTATTTTTGGTATTTAACTTTTCAACTTTAGTATATTAAGTCTTTTAATTACCATTTACTAGTATATTAAATATCTTTTATTAGCATTTTAAGTATTTTATCCGTGTTTAATAGTATTTTTAGTATATTAACTATTTTGTATTAGCACTTTAAGTATTTTTTTTGCCATAAAAAACATAAAACTAATGCATTGCTTCTCTCTCTCTCTCTCTCTCTCTCTCTCTGTCTTCTACAGGTAATTGCAACAAATAGAACTAAAGAAAAATACATAATTTAGGCAACTGGGTTACCCACACACGTAAGTCGTATAATAATGAGCAGAAAAAAAACTGAAGATGTGTTTCGAGAACTGCTTTTTAGCGATTTATTTGGCACATAATAATGATAATAACTACGCGCTGCCAGTGCCTGAGCCCGAGCCTGTGCCTGTGCCTGTGCCTGGTTAGCTGTCTGGCAAGACCTCAAGTGAGCCAAACTGAATGTGCCTCAGACTATGCCAGAGCCTGGGCATATTCATTCATTTGCGTTTCATTCATATCCTCATCATCAATGCGGCACACACACACACACACACACACACACACACAGCTGCACAACAAAAAAAATGTCAAAACTTGTCTCGTCTGCCTGCCATTAGCAGCAACAACTACAACAACAGCAACTGCGACCAGCCCTTGACAACAAGAGGCAGACAACACGCCCACGCTGACGCCCACGCGAAAGTAGGCGCAACTTCATCATGATTCTGATTATGATAATATGGCAAGCCGATGATCAAGATCATCAGACTTAAAGTTTCAAGCGTTTTCAAGGCTGCTGCAACAGATTTCTCTCCACTCTCCAACTCTCCACTCTTCTCTCTCTCTCCTTTTTTTTTTTGGTATTTATTTTTTTTGTGAATGAATTTAACGTTTTTAACTCGTTCTCTTCTTCTACTTCTTCTTGTTGTTCATTTTTTGTTACAAGCGTCGCCTTAAATGTAATTTATGTGCCAGCTGACAATAGACGCAGCGAGCCTTAGCCGCTACCTTTGCTTTGCCACTCTGATTGCAGCTACTGTGCAGCTCAGCTAGTCTCTCATTTTGTGAGACGCCCCCGCAGTGCCTCCTTTGCCTGTGCCTGTGCCTGAGCCTGTGCCTCTGGCTCGCTTGCATTCATTATATGCAAATTTCAATTATTTGCACAAATCAGACGCACAAGATCTGCCCAACAACAACAACAACAATAGCAATAGCGACAAAGACGACAACGACGACGACGCATTATTATCATCATCGACTTCATTATGGCAAACCCCTTGACACCCGCGCTGTTCCCGTCCCTGTTGCATGCCCCATTGACGACGATCAGCAGGCAAAGAGCGACAAACGTTCAATTCAATTTTTTTTTTTTTTATATTTTTCTGTGGCTTCGCTTCGTTTATCGTGCAAACAGGAAGAGCCATAATATAATTTATTGTATTAATGCGTCGCATGCCCCGCATAATATAGCCAAGACGACGGCGTCAACGTCGACGTCGAAGTCAGCAGCGACGCCAGCATCAGCAGCGACTGCTTACATTTCAATTTCTCAATTGATATCCCAATAGCCGAAAACCCACACAGAACTTTACAAGCAAATATATATAAATATATATATATATGTATGTATTCTCTCTCTCTCTCTCTCTCTCTCTTTCTCTCTCTATATATATTTTTTTTAAAATTTTTTTTTTGCTCTTTTATTATTAATTTAAACATAAACATGGATTTCCTGTTGCCCGCCGATATGCAAAAAAAAAAGCGTAAAGAGCTTTGACTGATTCGTTGCCTTTTGTTGTTGTTGTTGTTGTTGTTGTTGTTGTTGTTGTTATTGCTGTTCGCTTTCGACATAATTCTTTCGATCGAATTTCACAAAAATTGTGGCCCCGTTTCTTGTGCCCTGTGCGTCTGTGTGCTTTGAGAGGAAATTAAATTAAGCGCTTGTCTCGCTTTTATATATATATATATTTTTTTTTTTGTATTTTGTATTGTTTCGCTGATCAGCCGCATTAAACAGGCAAAATGCGTGGGAGCATCGATTTTGATTTGATTTACGCTGAAGGTCAGAGGCGAATGCGCGGGTCACAGCAAGAGTTCGGGCTGTTTGCTGTTTGCTGTTGCAGACAGCCAAGTGGCAGCAGCAGCAACAGCAACAGCATGAGCCTGCCGGAAACAGAAAGCCGCAAACCTCAATGTGAAAGAGAGAGAGAGAGAGAGTTAGAACTTTACACATTGAAAGAGAGAGAGAGAGAGGGAGGGAGGGAGAGAGAGTGCGAGATATGACTGCAACAATTGCAATGTCTCATCATTGGAGGTGGCAGCAGGCGCTGGCGGCTTGCTCATGGCTTAGCTGCAACTGATGACAGTTTTGTTGAGACATAAAAGTTTAGGTATGAGCTGAGGCAGAAAAACTGAGCAAGACTTTTAACTAAATCAAACATTTATGACCAGCTAACTCTAACAAAGAAACAAGCACAGATCTTAAGCGCTGCTTGGCTAACATCTAGAAGCATTTTTGAGGTAGAAAAACATCTGAAACTAATCCCAACTCATAGCTAATATAATTTATATCTAAATATGATATATAATAAAACTCTGCCCATCAGCTAAGCTACTGCTCAGCCATAGTCTTGGCAAATATTGTTTTAAGATTTGTTTTCAAATATCATTTTTAAGCTTTCTTCTTTGCCAAGTCTATTTGATGCTAGATATAAGACAATTCTAATTACTTTGACATTGAATTAGCCAAAATTGCTGGCAATTTGTGGTTTAAAAGTCTTCAAACATTTTTTGGGGCTCTGCCGTGCTTATGCGTGCAGCATTTTTGCGCGGCCTGCGCATGTTGTTGACACTGCCTAGCAGGTGGGTGGGGTGTGTGTTGGGTTTGATTGTGGGGCTGCTGGTGGCTAGGTGTGGGCGTGTTGTTTTGTGCAGACAGGCCAGTGGGCACTGCAATTGACACAATTTTCAGACAGACGACAAGGCCGGCCGGCTGGCATTGACCAAGCCGCACGTGGCCGGCGTTGTGTGTGATGTGCAGATGATGATGATGATGATGGTGATGATGTTGATGTTGGTGATGATGATACACTCGCGGGCCACACACAAACACAAACACTCACACACATGCAATTGATTTGTACTTTGGGGTCAGCCAGCAACAGCAACAACAAGCGAATGCCAAACATGCCAACAACAACGCAAATGCCGAGGCAGCAAACAAAGGCGACCCAGTGGGACCCAGCTTGATGCAGCTTCAAATGGCAAGCAATAAGAGAGTGAACTGTGTAATAGCAGAGAAAAGTCTGCTTGGCCAAACAGCTGTTGGCAAGACTGCATGGGGCAAAAGCAACAGCAACTACAATATATAGGCTTTGGCACGATATAGCAAATTATAAAGTATATGTAGTATAATAGAGTCTAGGCTTAAGCTGAAGTAAGTTGTTTGACTTACTCTCCCCATGACACGCATGCCTAGTGCTGCTGTTGGTAAGCGCATTTGGCATGTGCCTGCTTCCTACTGGGTCCGGCAGCAACAGTTTGTCGGGGGCTACGACAGCTACGCACAACATGAAAACCGCAACAGACACATGCCCCAACCCCACACACACACTCGTACACACACACATGCACACACCCACCTCCCGCCACGCCCATAACACGCGTCCGCCTCTGTCCATGGAGCAGCAGCAGCAGCGGCGCGCGAAAATTTCGCTGTTATTCTTGTTGTTGCTTTTTATTTGTTTTTATTCTTTTATTATTATGATTATTTTCGCGCGCGCGTTTTTCGCCAGTTGCCCAGTACCGTTTTTTGTTTGTGTGTGGGCGTGTTTTTTTTTTTTGTTTTTGTTGCGTCAAAAAAGAGAAAAACCAAAAAAAAAAGTAGAAGAAAGCAAAGAAAAGGCGACGTTGAGTGGCTTGGGGCGTGGCAGCTGAGCCAGCTGGGTGGCTTGCAGTGGGCCATGCAGGCCAGGCGCAGGACCGGAATCAGGTCAACAACTTACTTGGGCCAGAGCAGAAAATCTTTTGGGGCGCAGCCCATGACACGACGCTGAATTTGTGACAAGGAATAGGAATGACAAAGATGAAGAGCAAAAGCCAGCGACAAATGATGACGATGACAATGATGATGATGATCAACACACACAGACACACACAGAGAGAGAGACAGGCAGACAGACAAAGCATCGTATGGAGACTGGAACTGAGTGGGTCTGGGGCTGCTCTGCTGCTTCTTCTTGTCAATTAGTGAAAATCGAATTAATATTGTAATACTTTAATGAAATAATGCATGCACGCAGACATATAGACAAACTGCCAGACATTGAGGGGGCAAATGGAGGCACTGCGACAGTTATTTATGCGGAACGACAAGATGAATCTGTGAATGTGACTGTGGCAATTGCAGATTCTCTCTCTCTCTCTCTCTCTCTCTCTCTCTGTCTTTGTGTCGCAAAAAGCCCAAACTACAGTTGATAAAAATAAACGAGACACATAAATACACATATGTATATATAGACAGAGAGAGGGAGAGTGAGAGGGAGGGAGAGCGAGTGAGGTAGAGTGAAGCCTTTGTGCTGGTTGCCTTGCGAATTGTTTGGGCGGCAACAACGACGACAACGCACGTTGTTGGCAAGGTGTGGAATGTATGACAGGAATTGATATAAAATATGCTAATTGGTGCATAGACTGTGCAGAGTGTGGACTGCTCCAATGTTAGCAATCTGCTGCAGAGTGAGAAGTGTTGAGTGCTCTATGCGAGACAGGTTAGTCAACTCAGCGCTCGAACCGATCAGCACTAAGGACATCAGAGCAAATGAGATAGTTTCGAAAGAGTTGCCTAATCAATACAGCTTTGAAAGCAACTTAAAGCTAACTTACGTATCAAATGATTAAGATAATATAGAGTTGGAGTTGCATAGTTGAGTTCTTTGAAGTATTTTAAAGCAATGAAAGAAAAGCAGCAACAAACTCAAGCTTGACTGAGCTTTAATTGACTTCAAGCTTAATCTAAATACACAAGTTAAAAAACACTTAGAATTAGTAAAGCGAAATGTTTTAAAAATATATTGAACACATTTCCCAGACTTAGCTTTACTTAAAGCTTTACTCAAAGCCTTAATCTATATTGTAGAATTAGGCATATCAATTGCAGTTTCAGTGCATTAAGAAAAAGCTGCAGTTGAGCCTTTTTAAAGTTCTTAAAGCTTTAATGTTAAGTAAGTCTCAAAAGCAAAATGTTAAAGTTGGCTACATTCATAAAGCTTTTACTTGTTAGCTCTCTCTCTCTCTCTATCTCTCTCTCTCTCTCTGTCTACTTCCAGCGCTCCTCCTTCCTCTCACTCTCCCACACTCAACTTCCATTTCTCTCCTTTCCTCTCTATCACCTTCTCTTTCTCTCTCTCTCTCTCTCTCTCTCTCTCTCTCTCTCTCTCACCGTATCTTTCTCTCTTCCCTTCTCCCTCTCTCTCTCTTTATTGTTACTGCCACAAAAGCTTTTGGCTTTTCTTCAGCTATTTTTCAATTTAAAATTTGTTTCGCTTGCAACTTCAACTGCAGCCATGACTAACAACAACAACAACAATAATGTTGTTGCTGCTGTTGCTGCTGCTACGATTCATGTTGCTCTTCTTCCTCTTGCCATGTTGTTTATGCCAAAAACTATGCGAGGATGCCATTTATGTAAATTATTGGCAAAAATGCATAACGGCAAACAATTGAAAATGCAATCAAGTGTTGGCTAAAATTGCTCTGTTGCTGCCAACAGAAACGCAAAAAAAAACCATACAATAACAACAACATCAGCAGCAGCAGCAGCAGCAGCAGCAGCAACAACAACAACAACAAGGCTGCCAATTAATCAAGAAATTCTTAAATAATTATTTGCCTATTTTTATAGTCGCACAAAGGGGTGACAAGGCGGTGTGAGTGGGGGAGGGGGGCGAGGCGACAGAGGATAGGGGGGCGGGATTTAGGGGATCTGGGTGCTGGGATTTGGCATGGGGCAGCGGCCGACGCGGCTGACTGACTGACTGGCTCGACGACAACAACAACAACAACAAGAGCATTGACAACGACAGCGACAACGACAACGACGACATCAACGTCTGTTGGAGTGTAAATTTGTTGTTGCCATAAGCCAAATACAAATCTATATGCATTTTAAATATATGTATATATATATATATATTCATATAGATATCTGTGCGCACACATTATATATATACATACATACATATATATAGATATATCGCACAATATATAGAACCATGCACTTTTCGATTTTCATTTTGTGATTTGCGTCCGTCTGAACGCTCATTGTTGTTGTAAAAATAAGTCAGCCAGCCAGCCAGCCTGCCAGCCAGCCAGCCAGCTAGCTAGCTAGCCAGACCCCATGCCCGCTCCCTTGCCGATACACGTTCCCGAGTCAGCACAAACGAAATTTCTATGAAGCATTGCAGTTAGATGAGCCGTTTAGTGACAGTCAAGTCGTTGAGAGCGGAGCGCGGCAGGTGATGGAAATATAGCGAAAGAGAAAGAGAGAGAGAGAGGGAGAGAGAGAGATAATATGGATCTGCTAGTACAATGTTTACGCTCTCTATCTCTGTCTCCCTCTCTCTCTCTTTTGCTCATTCAGTGGCGCACTTTGTCTGTCTGGGTGCTGATGAGTGCATTGCCGCTTTGCAGTCGCTGGCCGACTAATAATAATAAATATTTTTACAGAAATTAATTAACAACAACAACAACAGCAACAGCAACAGCAACAATGGCAACAAAGTGTAAAAAGAAGTATGCAGCATGTCTGATATATAGACAGGCACACACGCGCTCACACACGCGCACTGTAATCTATATGGCACTGCATTCATGTGAAGTTGTATTTGCCTTCCACTTTTCTTATAGCCTCCATTTGTTGACTGTTGCCAATAAATATTGCGTATGCGTCATGTAGACCAAAGAATCTGATTGTGAAAGGGAGTATGAACGAATTGCAGACACATTCTAGTTAGTCTGGAATGTTAACTAGCTGTTAACATGCTGTTAATGATATGTTAGCTAACTGTTAAGGAAATTTTGATCAAATTCAAGGAAATTAGATATTTAACACAACTGTCAACATAATGTTAATGTTATGTTAACGAAGTGTAAAAGCAATTTTGATCATTTTACTCTTTATACTTAAAGTAAATTCATAATTTAATACAATTGCTGAAAATGAATGAAAATTCTGTTAGATAAAGTTCTTTTAAATAGTACTTTCAGGCAATGTTAGCAAGCTGTTAACTAGCTGTAAATGATCTAAGTATACTTTAAGCTGTGTGCATATTCAAGCCATGTTAACGCACTGTAAACTAGCTGTTACTGCTTAACTATTGGCATGCTTGTAGAGCAACTATGTGAGCTGTTAGCCCATTATTGTTGGCCACAAGACACGCCGGCATCTTGGCAATTACTCAAATTCAAATTAAGTGGCAACACACACACACACACACACACACATACACTTGCACAATCACATATACATATCGTAGCTAGACAACGGAAAGTTCGCTCAGTCCCCAAGCGAAATGCCTTACAATCCAGAATGCCGCAACTTGTCTCGTTTTGTAAATAACAAATCAGGCATTTATAAATGATGTGAGCATAAAATATACGCTATTACGCATCGGGGCTGCCGCTATGCACCCGCTCAACACGCAAAGCCCCCACTCAGCCCTGAGCGCTCACCCCTAAAGCAATATCGCAAAGCCCCCGCTCCTGCCCATGCCCCGCACAATGCTTGAAACAAAAGCAAAAGCAACTCTTTTGGCAACAACAACAAATTGTCTTTCAGCTCTGCATGTGCCCCGCGCATCAGCCCCCGCAGGAGCAGCCACGTCGTCTTCGACTTCGTCGTCGTCGTCTTCATACGTCTCTAATAAGACATGATTGTAATTAATTAAATTAATTCGTTTCGGTTTTAATACACGAAATGTTTTTCGATTTTGTCCCAGGCTCGCAACAAGCTACCCTTGCTGCCACGCCCACCCCCATCCCCCTACCCCTGGCCACATCAGTAAAAGGGCATAAAAGGATTGCCAAATGAAAGTGAAAGATTTCTGATTTACGTTTTCAAATATTTGTTTGTCACACACTTGCCGCCACGCCCCCCGTTGCTCCCATCTGACTGTCTCCTTGTCTATCCGTCCGTCCGTCCGTCCGTGCGTCTTTGCCCGTGTCTGTCGCTCCAGCCAAACTATAAAATGTTGTCGATTTTGATTAGGCAAAACTTGACAGGGAACTTTGTGCGTGGCTTTCATTAAAAATGCCAGCGCCGTGTTTCCATCGCCTGCTCAGGGTTGCTTTTTCCCGAGCGTTTCGATCAGACGGCGTTGCCTTGGTGCCTTGTTAAAGGAGTAGAGTGAAGGAGAGTGAAGGGGTGTTCCACCTTTTGCGGCTGTCCTTGCTGCTTGCTGCCTTGGAGCATAATGAATTGACATTGATTGGAAATTTTGATTGAAATTGTAAAATGCTAAAGGATGGCAACGCCAAAAGGCTTTTCCATCTCCACGACTCGGCGTCTTCGGCTGCTCTAAGCAACAAAATAAATTGCTTAATTTTCGGCTTAATTAAAGATTTGATAGATAGCACAACAGCACAACTCTCGAAGCTGCCAGAGCCCCAGACCCCCAGACCTCAGACCCCAAGCCCCCATACCCCCATCGGCCCCCCAATTGATTTTTGCGACTGCTTAAGCATTTAGTTTGCCAGTTCCAAACGGCAAACGGCAAACGGCGAACGGCGAATATGTTGGCATTTCTTCATGCTTATTTAATTAGGCCTCATTACAAAGCACACACACACGCACATAGGGAAAGAAGCAGCAAAAGGGGACACAAATGGAGAACGCCTTGGGCTAGGCTATGAAATATATCTTTGCATTATGCGCCCTTTGTTAAGCGCCACTATGAATACACATATCCATGGCTGGTTTTGGGCGGGTTTTGGTTGATTATTAACACTGGTTTTTTTTTTTGGGAATATTTTTGCTATTTTTGTGCACAACTGTACCTGGGCAGACAAATAAAAATCATTAATTTCTGTTAGATTTTACAGTGTCAAATTTATGTAACACACACACAGGCACAGGCACACTCACACATGGACAGTCTCCTGCCCTGTCACCCTTTTAGGCACATTAACTTTGAGAAGGTTTTTATTTTTTGTTGGGCGGTCTGCCTTTAGTTTAAGGCCCGCATAAAAATGTCAAAAATTACACACACACACACACATGTGTGTGGCATAAAAAACAAAGCAAAAGCCAAACACACACACACACAGGGGTTGGGGTTGGGGCTGGGGTTGCTTTGTGGTGTGAGAAGGGACTTCTAATCATTATTTGTACGGCCCACATATATGAGTTATATATTTATTTGTATTTGTCTGGCCCATGTGTGTGTCTGTGTGTGTTGACTTGAACTGGCCCACACGCCCACGCACACACAGCGCCCAACCCTTTAACAAGCTTTTAAGCGTGTGTGTGTGTGTGTGTGTGTGCTATTTGGTCAGTGTAATGCTTAATTATTTACTTTTTGTTGTTGTATTTTCAAAAAATGTTGCCAAAAAAAAGGCCCACGCACAAAGTGACCAAAAGAGCGTGCGACAAGGCAGGGGGGCCACAACAATGGCTCGAAAAAGGGTCATACATCTCTATGTGTGTGTGTGTGGGTTAATTTTTGATGTACGATTGGTCAGCGTGTATGTCCAGCTACAACAACAACTCCAACAAAAAAAGGTATGCATACGTTATGTAATAATAAGGATAAGCCAAAAAATTATTATTACTTTACGTGTGTGCCAGGGGGTTGTGCAGGCCAGGCTGGAGTTGGAATTTGCCAAAGGGTTGTCCACACACACACGCACACACAGAGACATTCGTTTGGGCTTTGATTGTTAATGAGCATAAGCCGTAGTAAGGAATCAGCATTAGAACTTGACTGGCAAACAGTCTGACACTTGCTTAGCTTTAGAAGGCAACGTGAAGCGAGCTGCAGCTGAAGATCTGAAAGAAGCGATCTCTCTCTCTCTCTCTCTCCCTCTCTCTCTCACTCTCTGCTGTTGCATTTGCCTTCTCTTCATGCTGTTTCACACATTGCACTCTCTCTCTCTCTCTCACTCTCCCTTTGCGTTGCCTTAAATGATATTTAGGCTTTGATCTGGCATATCTATCATATTCCATATCCTGTTCCAGCACCCTGCAGTCAGCTAAATGTGTCAGTTTTAATCCATGCCGCTTCGCTCTTAACAGACAGCAATTAGAAATCGTCTAATTTGATGCACGCACACACTCACACACACACACTTACTCACACTCACACACACACATACACAGTGTAACTGCAGCCTTTGAAAAGAAAGTGCCGCACATTTTTCTTTGACACTTTACAGCCCCCAAAAAGCCAAACACCGCTTGGCCCCCCAAACGCCCGCCCGGTTCTTGGGATTTTGCTTGCCGGGACAGACAATTACCCACACATGCTCACACACACACACACACACAAACACAGTTGCCTTGTCATATGACGCATTAAAAATCGAAGCATATAGCCTGGCTTCCACTCTGCCCAGCTGCTGTCTTCTTGCTTGGCGCGCGCATTAATCCTTTTTTCAGCATCTTTTCACACACGCACACACACACACACACACACACATAGCACACGCGTGTGTATATAATCCTTTTTTACAGTCCAGCCCACTCTGGTAAAGCAGCCCCAGCCCCCAAACGCCCAGCGGCTTCGCATATCAAAGCTAATTTATATTTTGTATAGCATACATTTGGGCGTGCACAGCAGCAGCAGCAGCAGCGAGACTCCCCCTATCTACAGCTGCTGCTGCTGCTCCTTCATCATCTTTTGCTTCTTCTTCTTCAATTTTAACGTCATGTTTTTCATTGCCTGCTGTGCCAATTGCCAGAGTGTGAGGGAGGGAGACAGATAGAGAGCGGGGTAATAATAAATACAACTCTTTGTTTTTTCAATGGCTGCCTGATTTTTGATAAGTAAATAGAAATTTTATAAATTTACATACACACATGTGTGTGTGTATGTGTGTGAGTGTGTGTGAGGGTGTGTGTGTGTGTGTGTGTGTGTGCTCGTAATAAAAAAGAAACAGAATTTTAAATTAGAAAATATTAGTTAGCTGGGCTGACGGAACATAACTGAACAGACAGACAGAGAGACAGACAAACAGACAGACTGACAGTTAGGAACCCCCGCCTCAGCCAGTGTCTCGTGTACAGTTATGTGCGAGTATGCGCATCTCGCTCGCACACATGCTGCTGTTGCTTCTTCTTCTACTGCTGCTGCTGCTGCTGCTGTTCATCCTTTGCGCTCTCGTTCTGTACTTTTTCTTCGACATCGTCGTTGTTTGTTGCTTGTTTTTATGAGTGTGTGTGTGCGAGTGTGTGTTTTTTTGCTTTTTCTTGTTTTTGATTTTTTTTCTCTCGCATTTGCTGCGTGCGTCTTTGCTGCACAGACAGCACATAGCTGGCCCTGCGCGACTCCTTGCCCCTTTGCCTACCTCAAGCTCTCACAGAAACATCAATACATCATTTTCGTCTTCTCTGTGTGTGTGTGTTGATTGTATGTATGATTGTATCTTTTCACTCCGTTTCTCATATGTGTGTGTGTGTGTGTGTGTGTGTCTATTTATTTATATGTTTCTTTTTTTTGGTATTTTTTCGTTGCAGTTTTCAAGGCGCGCTATCTCGCTTCTTCTATCTTCCTCTCTCTCTCTCTCCCACTCTTATGCCTTGTAGCTTGCGTTCTGCATGTGTTTTTCTTTTTGTGTGTGTTTGGGTATTTTTTGTTTAATATTTAAATAAATAATTAGCAAAAAGGGATATGTGCGTCTGTATATGTGTGTGTGTGTGTGTGTGTGTGTGAAAGCTTCGTGTTTGTTCTTCTTGTTCGTGTGTGTGCGTTGCTAATGATGTTTGAAATTGTAAAGCAAATGCAAAGGCATGTCCCAAAAATAAAAACGCAGCAAACATGGAAAGATGTGCGTTTGTGTATGTGTGTGTGTGTGTAGATTTGCTCAAATAACTGTAAAAGGAGCGTAGCATGTAAACAAAAGCAGCTGCAGCATATAATATAAAGTTAATGGATAGCAAAACATATCAAAGGCCAAAGGGCAGCCAAAAGTATGAGTTAGCAAAAGCGAATGTTGGCTTAAAGTATGATTAGTTAATTAAGGTTATCGATAAGTGTTATCGATGGCTTAAAGTATGATTAGTTTATCGAAATAATGTTAGCGATATGCTGTAGATTAGGGAAAGTGGAGCGAGGCAGGCTTATATTGAGTAGAGAAAGAGCAAGTGTTATCGATCAATGTATATCGATTTAGTTGTAAGAGTTTGGCTACTTTGTTTATTGGATTCTATGATTTTTTGTTGGCAGCTCGAATGTTTAGCTTTCAAACTTGTTTCTTGATTGTTTGCTAGAGAGTTGCTTGTGCCTTATGCTGCTATTATATAGTTGCCTACATATATTGTACCCCTCTCTCTCTCTCTCTCCCTCTGTCTTTTTCTTTGTTGATCTCCCTCTTCTGCTTCTCTGCCTTTTTTGTTGGCTTATTCTATGCATTTATTCAAATGCGTAATGCCGCAGGCCACAAACCACTTGGCACATTGACAGGCTTATATACAACACGCACACACACACACACACACATACACATATACACATATATAGCATGTATAGCATGTAGCTAGCATATCATTTCTTTTTTCTCTCTTCCTCTGCTGCATTTACAGCTGTCAAGACATACGCGCAGCGTCTTTGTCTGCGCCTAATGTCATGCTACACTTTTTTATGTGCGAGTTTTTGCTCTGCTGCTTCTTTCAATTGATATAGACACACACACGCACACACGCACACACACATACATAGGCTGGCACACTTAACCCCTTCGCCGCTTGCCTCTCACCCAGCTGCGCTCACAACTTTTTAACTTTTTAGAAGCATTTTTTTGCTCGCTGGCTGCTGTTTAATGTGTGTGTAATTGTGAAAACGCTTTGGCATCTTTTTTCTTATGTAGCTAAGCAGCAGCAGCAGCAGCCTCAGCCCCTCGCCCCCACCTATGCGCTGCTTGTCATGTCATGTAGGCGTTTAAGTGGCAGCGGCAGCGGCTGCCTCTGAGGTTTTTTTTTTTGCATTTCAACCTACCCGTGCCACTGAAAATGTCAAGACAACAACTGACAGCCGCCCCTAAATCAAAGTACCAAACCAAAGGCCTCTACCTTTTCCTCTCTCACTCTCTCTCTCTCTCTCTCTCTCGCTCGGCCTCCCACTCATGCAGCAGCGGACGTCGCATTGATTTGCTTTGATTTATTGTGCTGCCAAACAATGCAGCGACGTTTCCCAGACCCGGCTCAGATATTGCTGCTGCTGCTGTTGCTGCTGAGGGGTTGCCTACAACAACAGCAGCAATAGCAACAACAACTTGCTTGCACTCGAGCTGAGCTTCAAGCACAATTCATAACGTTGCTTTCGTACTAATTACAAAAAGTGCTGCTTGCCCTCTCCCTCGCCCTCTCGCTCAACTGCTGACCCTCTCTCTCTCTTGCTCTTTCGCTGACAGCTGCCATGCGACAAAAAAAAAAGAAAAAAAAACGTCGACCGTTCGACTCACTTCAGAAAACAGCTTGAGACAATGCCGCATGCAAAAATTCTTCACGACTGCCAAAGGAGTACGAGTATTTATGCATTATAATACACACACACAGGCATACTTACGCCCCAGGGCTGGAATCTGTTTCTGTTTGGAAAAGTGCGCGCTTTTTGACATGTGCCGCGCGCACGACTCACACACACACACACACACACACACTCGCACAGAGCAATTGAGAGCGTGGTTGTAAGCTCGCGTTGCTCGGGTTAGCTGGCGAGTGGTATTTGACTTGGTTGCGCATTGTGAAGCACTGAAGTGCCTCTGTGTGTGTGTGTGTGTGCAGCGATAGTTGCAACAATTGCTGAAGAGAGCAAGCTAAAAAAAAATGAATAAAGAAATGCATAAGAAAATAAGCAACAAGAGCTCAATTGCCCCACGGCAGATCCTTGAGAAGAGCCTTTGAGCTCTGAGCCCGCATCTCACGATAAAAACAAATTAAAAATGCAATTATTGCAGGCAGACAAAAGAGTTCAATAAGCAGAGCTTTGAGCAAATCTTAAATCAAACTAAAGTAATCGAAAAATTATATAGAAAGCCGCACTTAATCAGAGCATTATCTATGCAGCTTCAACTTTTTCTGTATAGAGCCTAAGCTTACTTAGCTTTAATAACTTTTTAACTGCGCTGTGGACTCAATTGAAGTGTAATTGCGACCCTTGCTTAACCTGGTCGTTGGCGCGTTTTTGGCTAATAGAAATGTTAACAGCATCGCACATTGGCCCCGCTGTTAACATTTCACTTAACATTTTTGGCGCGCGCATTGCGTTTTCAATTTTTGGCTACGCTTTTTTTTTTTTTTGCTTTTTTGCGACGAGCTATTTTCGGGTGGCTCCTTTGAAGTGGCTGCGCCGGCACATGCAAAAATATTAAATGAAACTCGCTGTGCAACCCAAAAAAAACGTACCCAAAAAATTAAAAAAAAAAAAAAACGCTAAAAGGGTGCTCAATACTAAAGCCTTTTTTGCCATAAGCTGACCACACACACAGACTGGACACACAGAGGGAGGTAGGCAGAGAGAGAGGTGGAAAGCATTTGAAGTGTGCCCATAGAAATTTACAACTTCTCTCTCCCCTCTCTCTCCCTCTATGTGTGTGTGAAGAACCCCCAAAAAAAAGATATATATATATATAAGTAAAACACGAGCAAAGCCACCCGCATTTTAGTTAATTAACTCATTTGGTTGGCAACTGCTTGCTAAGCCGCTCGAACTGGGCCACAAAAGGCTGAGCACACAGTTGCTCGCTCCATCAACTCCATCTCCATCTCCAGTTCAAGTTCCATTTGCCATCTCCTGCTCCACATGAATTGATTTGCTCTGAGAATTTGGCCAGCTAGTTTTTGCTGGCCAGCACAACAAGTGTCGCCTCTCTCACGGGGATTGCATTTCAAAGCGCGCCAAGACAGCAACAACAACCTGAGCACAGTTTTAGCAGCGCACAGTTGGGCAGCCACTGATTGATTTTCGCTGCAAAGAGTCAGAAAAACAACAACAAAAATTCAAAAAGAAAAGAAAATACAATTTTTTGTTTTGTTTTTCTGTGGCAAGCATCGACCGCCTGGCATTATGAAAACAATTTTCAAGCTTAAGCAGCTCAGCGGCGGCAGCAGCAACAACAACAAGAACAACGTGTGCCATACAGACATTTGCCACGAAACAGTCAGCATGAAAATCAGAGCCCCATCCGTTGCCCAGCTCTAAGAGCCAGCGCGCTTTTGAAGGCTGTCTGGCATTTTAAGTCCTCAGCAAGGACAAAACTGCAGCTTCCTCCTTGCCTCTGCGAGTCCAATGCCGCTGCCGCTGCCCCAGCCCCCTTTTTGCCCACCCCTGCCCTGTCGCTTGTCTGTTGTTTGTACTTAAGAGCTTTTAAATATCATAAATATATATCTATGCGACGAGTCGAGCTCGAGACCGAGACTGTGCCACACCCACACGCCTCCGTTGGTTGGCCCTGCGGCTCTTGCTAACGTTACATTTGGCTGCGGGTTCGGTTTTTGGTTTGGGTTCGGGTTCGTTTCGTTTGCTGATGATGTTGACAAATATGCCTCGAGGGCCATTCATCTACAAGAAAAAAGATAAACACAGCAACAACAACAATAAATAAATAAAGACAGCAAATTCCTGCGGCTCGACGAGGCAGTCTCTTGTCATTTAGCTGCATTTTAAACCAATACACAATCTGCCAAGTTTCTAACTCTTCAAGGCTATAGAGCGCTGTGACAGGCAACAACCTAGATTTCACCTAGTTGGAATTAGCCAAAGTTGTAAATAATTTAACACAACTCAATGTATCAGCCAAGTTAACAAGGAAACATGACCTTAAAGCTATTTGCAGAAGTTCTTTAGAGAACTTTTTGTTGACTGTGGCAGCTGTAGCAGAAGGGGACTCTACCGTTGACCTCTACTGCTTAATCTATATCCTTAAGAAGTTCTATCCAATCTAAGTAGTCGTAGAGGCCACCTCATCAGATTAGATGTTGAGCTTAACTTTCTACAATTCTAATTAGAATACTCTGCTCAAATACAGCTCCTCTTAAGAAGTTTTTCCTATGCCATCTTCAATCGAACCCCGATCGAGCAGCCTGACATCTCATCAAGTGCCTTAAACCGCAACATTATCTTCTGCATTTGAGCTAGTCCCTTAGCTCAGCTATTGTCCTGACCTCACCACAAAACTTGTTCTAGTCGAAAAGGACTTTTCCTAATCGTTTACATTTTACCAGTCCACAGCAACTGCATTGCAATTCAGTCTTAACCCGACCCTTATAACGACTTCCTGCTTAAGTTTTCGAGAGGCAGGGGGCCGTCGTCATCGATTTGAGGGAAAAACTGCTATAAGAACTGCAAAGGCTTACAGCGCAGAGTCCTTTTCTTTTTTTTTTTTGGGCAATAGAGCAACGATATGCCCATCGACTAATTTCCAAAGTTCTTTATTGCCTGCAACGCCCTGCCGGCTGCTAGCCCCGCCGGCCCCGCTCATTGGCTTCCGGTATTTATACAAATAAAATTGCACAAAACTCAAAAACCAAAACAAGTACAAATCAACAGAAAATCGAAGCCAAAGTGCCCCAAAAGTCATTGCCATCTGAAGGCGGAGGAAAAGTCGTAGTCGAAGCGCTTTTACTACAGCCAAGGAGAGGACACTGCACCGGACCTGACTAAGCTATGGGCTAGAACTCAGATTTGGTTTGAGTTTTTGGGGCTGGCTCTAGCTCTGGCTCTGGCTCTGGCTGTGGCTCTGGTGCTGGCTCTGGCTCTGCCTCTATATTCGGGTTGTGGCTACGGGGTTGGCTCTGGGTCCTGGGCCCAGACTAATTTGCCAAAAAAGTTTGCACCGCATATTTTTGTAACCTTTTTTTTTTGTCGCTGCTGCTGCTGCTGTTGCTGCTGCTGTTGTTGTTTTAATTTCTCATTTGGCATTTGATTTCAAGCAAGTCGTCGTCGTCGTCGCCGTCGCCGTCGTCTGGCTTCCCCCTTTTGGCGAAGGTCAACACTAATAGCACTAAAATTCCAAGTTGGCTTATCGATACCAACGATAAACTATAAATTTGTCGGCTGTTTGTTGCTGCTGCTGTTGGTGTTGCTGTTGCTAATGCGAATGGGCATTGCAGAGGGCCCAGCTATTCGTTTTTGGTTTTTTAAGCCTTTTTTGTCGGCTGGGCAAAAGTTTGGCAACGTATTAATTTGGCTAAATTTAACCCGTAATGACTTTAAAAGTAAAATTAATGAGGGTCGATAGTTGCCTTTTGGCTACGACAAACATATGCGGCAGACTTAGCTGACACTCCTTACTCACACTATCTCTCTCTCTCTCTCTTTCACTCTATTTGCAGCGCGCTACATTAGCCGAGAAGGAAGTGAACACACTCAAGGAACAACTATCCACAGGCACGCCCGGCAGCAACAGCGACAGTAACAGCGAGAACAACAACACATCCGAATCAGCACTAGCAGCAGCAGCAGCAACAGCAGCAGCAACAGCAGCAGCGGCAGCAGCAGCAACATCATTGGCCAGCGGCGAAGAGGAAGCCACTGGCAATAGCGAAAGCGAGAGCGACAAGCTGTTGAATAGCTCGATTGTTGCAGCGGCCATAACGCTGCAACAGAACGGCGGCAATCTGCTGGCCAACACAAATACACCGTCGCCATCGCCGCCGTTGCTCAGCGCCGAGCAGCAGCAACAGTTGCAGAGCAGCCTGCAGAACGGCGTCGGCGTCGGCGGCGCTTGCTTGAATCCCAAGCTCTTCTTCAATCACGCCCAACAAATGATGATGGAAGCGGCAGCGGCTGCTGCAGCGGCGGCCCGAGCAGCAGCAGCGGCAGCCCAGCAGCAACAGCAACAGCAATCGCCAATGCATTCGCCAATCGCGGCAACTGCTATAAGCACAACAACAACAGCAGCAGCAGCGGCAGCCACACAACAGCAATCAGCACGAGATATTGCTGAACCAATAGCCAGCAGAAATTGCAACGATGACGATGAGGACGATGATGAGGAGGATGCATCGATGCAATCGAATGTGGCGCATGCCGATGGTGATCTAGACGATGATGATATGGAGCTGGAGCCGGAACATGTTGCTGATACGGGCAGCATTGCTGCCATTGAGCCAACATTGGCAAGAACTGAAAATGTTGTCGATGCGAATTTGAATGCAAGTACAGCCAACAATGATCAACACGACAATGATGATGATGACGATGATGAGGGCGATGATCGAGATGGCGATGCCGATGTGGCTGCTGATGATCAGCAGGATGAGCTAGAAGCTAGTTTAAATGTTAACAACAATAACAACAACAACAACAATGCTGATAGCAACAATAGCTGTAGTCGAAAGAACAACAACAACAACAACAACAACAGTGAAACGCAACATGTTGCACTGCGTGATAATAATGTAAATGAGCAACATGTGGCACATAGCGCCGAGGATGACGATTGCACCAACAACAATACTAACACCAACAACAACAACAACAGCAACAGCAATGAGAAGCGCAAAAAGCGCAACGCCAGCAACAACAACAATAACAACAACAACAACAATCAGCCCGCTTTACTATTAGCTGCCAAAGACAAAGAGGTAAGTGCTTTAAATACACTCTTGAAGACATTCCTTTAGTTAATTTAATACGTCGTCTGCGGCCACTCCACGAGCCGCGCCAATTGCCCGGCGCAATGAAATGTAAAACCGTTAAGATTAGACAAATGTTGCCAGTCGCCCACCAAAAAAAAAAAAGAAGCAAAATAACAAAAATACAAAACTGGAGGAGTTAAATGGCAACCCCAAAGCTTGCTCAAAAATGAAAAAAAAAAAAATTCCAACCGCAGACGACGACGCACGACTGACCGAACTCCCCATTTGCCCCTTTGCCCCTTTTCGCCTTTTCGCTAGCCCCTGCTCCCTTAGCTGTCCGCACGCACAATTGAGAAAACACTTGCATAAGTAAACAAAACACCCACAGTGCCACGCCCACCCACCGCACAGCCCTGCCAGCCAGCCAGTCAGCCAGTTTAGCGCACTTTTCTTGTAATTTTCTAGCCAAACACAAGTGCAAAAAAACAAAAAAAAAAAAAGAAAGAAAACAAGAGAGTGAAAACAGAAGGAAATACAAGGCAAACAAATGAGCGTCCCAGCGCAACAACAACAACAACAACAGCAGAAAAAAAGTCGAAAAAATAAATAAAAGGACTTTTGACTTCTTCTTTACACGACGCACAAGAAAGGGCAGCAGAGAGAGAGAGAGAGAGAGAAAACAAAAATATGCAAGGGATTTGACTCGAAAGCCACGAGGAAATTTCCCAAAATAAAAAAAAAAACTGTAAAAAAAATTGTTGATTTTTTTTTTGTTTGTTTGGTTTTCTGCATAGAAAAAGTTAAAATGAAACTTTGCTCAAGACACTTTGATTGGATGGAGTTGAACTGCAGACTATGGACTATAGACTGCCTAAGCGGTTGGGTAGTGGCTGTAAAGTGATATCATTAAAATATTGACATGACAATTTTAACGCCTACAATTTGCTGCCCTGTCTGCCTTTGTTTGTTTACATTTGCTATCTTCCGCTGTCCTTTAAGGCAGGTCACAATGATATTGCCGCCCATTGAAGTGTCTTTTCATAGCATCAGGTTTCAGCTTTAGAGTGGCTCTCAGCTGCTTTTGTTATATTTATATGACTTGCTTGTTTCTTGTGTTTACTTATGAGAATTTTGACGGCTATTCTTGATATTGATATGCGGTTGTAAATTGATAACGTTTAAGGATATGATGCAAAGAAGACAGAAAGAAAATTTAACTCTCTTATTCAGCTCTGTTGTTTTGTATATCAATTTATCTCTAAGACTGTATATATCTCTTTCTCTCTCTCTCCATATCTCTAACTCTCTCCTTAACTCCCTCTTTCTTTAACTCTCTCCCTCTCTCTCTCTCTCGCTATCCCATCTTTCCTTGTCTCTTCCGCTTCATTTCTCTAGCTGCATCTAGCCTCAGCCCTCAGCCCTCATCTCACCATCTTTTCAATTTCTTTAATGCAAAACGTGTTGAGCTTTACGCCCGAGCCTCCATTGTGGCCACATTGAATGATTGCTTATTGCCAGCATCTATGCCCCAATCCCCAAAAGCCACACCCCAAAGAGTAAGTGTTGCAAGGTGTGTTAGGGGCTGGTTGCATTTAAGCATCAATCATTATCATTTGCCATTAAGTGCAGCACAGCATCTTGGCAGCCATCGAGGACATCTTTTGCAGCGTTCGCTAACTGCCATTAGCAACCCCTAGGTGTCGCTGCAGTGCGCAACATAACAAAAAGGAAGCCAACCGCAATCGCCCCTCGATGCATTTCTTTAATGTGTTATCACTTCACTTGGCACAGAAGCAGACACAATCTCTTAGCCCCATACTCTGCCTTTCTCCCTTTCTCTCTCTCTCTCTCTCTCTCTCTCTCTTTCTCTGTCTCTCATTTGTTTACCTGCCACTTATGGCTAGGCTTTTGCTTATGTTTTCTTTTCGTTTTATTTGAAATCCATTAAATGCTATTTTCGCCGAGTTTTTGTGCAGCTCATTAGTTTGATTACTAGCGCCCCCTGGCGGCACACACACACACACTGTGTTAACACCCATGGGCGACCACCATATGGGCATGGCTCCAGAGACAGAGCCCAGGCACAGCTGTAATAAATGCACTCGCCTGACAACTAAATCACTTACGTGTGCGCCCAAAGATTCAGATTTATCTGTTACACATGTTCATAAATATGCGACAATATTTTTTAGACGCCGCCGCCGCAACGCCACAGGCAACCACACACACACACACACACAAAAATATACCAAAAAAATAAACATAGTAAAAGTATAGAAGCCGGAAGCGACAGACTATGAGATGCCCTGTAACAATCAATTGCCTAAAAGTGAAATTTCTACTCTTTAAGATAAGCTCAAAGAGCGTGCGTATGCCTATCGATCTGTATCGTTTATATGGCCAACAGACTTAAGACAATTTTCAATTTCAAAATATCCATCAAAGTCATTATACCCCATGGCTAACGCATAGCACTGAGCATATATGATCGACAGTTGTGCAAAAATTATGTTAAATGGAATTGCAACAGTTGTTTGTTGTTAGACTGTGTCTTGTTGGCTCTGATCTGGTCTATGGTCTATCTTCCACAACAGCTCTCTCTCCCTCTACCTCTCTCTCTCTCTCTCGCTCACTCTCACATCGCTGTGGCGCATTTGTTTGTTTGTTTGTGTTGGCGCGGCGCATGTTTATTTTTTCGCAGAAGTGCATTTTTATAGACAAAGTGCATGAAGAGCGCGTAAAAATAGCAGCGGGCCAACCATGGGTTAAACATGCCACAAACAACATCGAAAATATTTTATAAAAAAAATGAAATAGAAAAAAATATACATACATATATATGGGTGTATATACATACATATGATAATATATGCTTGTGCGATAAAAATTGCCAGCATATTAGCAACTCAACAAAGTGCCAAAAACCACAAACAATAAAACACAAAACACTTCCGTTTTGATTTAGCGAACTATATATATATATATATATATATATATATATATATATATATATATATATATATATATATTGTATATATATATATATATATATTCTATATCTATATGTGCCATAGATATATATATATATATATACCATACATAATTGAGTCAAAAAGAAATGACACGTTTGGTTTTTAGATTATGGTTTTTTTTCTTGCTTTTTATTTTTGGTTTTTTTTTCTCACAAAAACACAAAACAAGCAAGAAAAACAAGAAAAACATATTTGAATAATATTAATTTATATGGAACATACCAAATGTTGTTTATTATAAATATAAAAGACAAAGAAATACATTTTTTTAATCAAAAATTTAATACTTTATATATATTTATATATACATATATATGTATTTACGCAGATATATATGTATTTATATTAAGTCTTTGTGTATTTTTTTTTTATAGTTTCATTGAAACATTGAAAACTTAAACCTAAATAATTTAGGCATTTTATTAAAGGTATTTATGCCTTTGTGTGTGTGTATAGACATATATATATATATAATACAGTGTGTGCTTCTGTCTCTGTGTTTGTGGTTTGTTTCGCAGTTGTTTTTTTATAATTTGTATCAAACAAAAAAAAATATGTATATATACATTTACAGCTCGAAAAAAAAGTATAAAAAACCAAAGCAAACAAAAATTTTTATCGACTGCAACATATTTGTTTAATGTGTTTTTATATTAAATAAGAAACGACAACAGCGAAAATCTGTTCTCAACTAAATACAAATTTTTTGTTGTATTTGTTTTGTCGCCAACGAAACCGAAATCAATTTTTTTTATGACTTCTGCGGTTTGTCGGTTAGTTGTTGTCGTCGTTGTTGTTGTTGTTGTTGTTAATATTTATCCCAACACTTGTCGAGTTTCGAGCAAAAAAAAATAAAAATAACAAAGACAAATTCATATAGTTGTTGAATTATCAGCAGCGTGAAATAAATGTATGGGAATAATTGTGAAGCCAGACCACAGCCTAGAGATATGTAAGCAACAAATTTAAATTGATTATAGCGCGATTCAATGAACAACGAACAAGGGAACTAAGTTTTAGGTACTTTGTCACTTTATAAACTAGTGCCGTGCAATGCCGGGCAGCATTTGCTGGCAAATGATAAAAACTCAATTCAAATTTCCAAATTTCTGGCACTATCAATCAGTCAACATCGTCCCGCATTAGACTTTGACTTGGACTTCAACTAACTCGATTGACCAGCATAATGCGCACTGAGCACATACATATACTACATATGTATATATATACGTATGTATATGTGTATAGATAATCATAATAATTTTCATGCACAAATTCGATTTGTGCTTATCATCGCGTGACGCTACTGGAAACTGGGAAACTGTGAAGCCAACACCGATTGTTGGGGGTGAGCCTCGATGATGAGCTATCAAAATTATATTACTTGACTTGACGGATGGGTTTTCAACTAATTAGAAATTAAGTTTATCTCTCTCTCTTTCTCTCTCTCTCTCTCTCTCTCTGTATAAGTGTGTCTCGATTGGTGAACCCGCAGCTATATTATAATAGAGTTTCGCATTCTTTTTGTCTTATATGCCATATAAAAGTATATGTATAAGTATATTCTGTCGCACTTGGGCAAAATATGTTGAAATACCCAAAATGTCATGATTATTATCTCTTTTTTTAATATGAACTGTTTGATATACTATTTAGTCATTGTTGTCTTTATTTGAATATAAATATTTGTGCACGCGCTTTGACTCTTAGACTGTGTGTATGAATGTTCGTGTGCGTGTGCTTTGTCTCTAACACAATTAAGTTTATTTCAAAAAATAAAAAAAAATTAAATAAAATTGAATTTCGAATCATGCGGAAAACCCGTTGCGAGGCCAAAACGAAGTTGGCTAAAAATAAACCACATTATCCCCAGATCGAGCGCAACTGTGCAAACAACTGATCGATAAACGCTTGCTAATCTAACAAGAAGCCAGAGAGTCGGGGCCGTAACGTCACTGATCTATGCCCAGATACAGCACACAGAACACACACACACACACGGCCGCATAGGCGTGGCAATCATCAATAATAATAATAATATTAAGTACAACTGGCAGCAGCGGAGACAGCCGAAATAAATTTGATTAGGCAGTGTCAAGGCAGCTCTCGATTCGAATTGTATTGTTGTTATTTTCTATTTGATTTGTATTAATATTCATCATAATTTATAATTCATAATCACCTCACACACACACACACTCGCACACGCATTCATTATGATTGCTTTGAATGATTTTGAATTTTTTGTGTGTTGGGCTCTTTGAAATTATTGACGATTATTCAAGTTTAGTATGATTTTTTCAATTAAAGCTTAAGTTCAACAATTTCTAGCAATATATTTGGTTTCTGTTAAATATCAAATATATATATATTTATATATGTGTATATATATAGTATGGAAATTTATCAGTTTACGCGGGTAAGCATCTATTAGCCTTATAGCTTATTCAGTTAAGCATTTAGTATGGTCATTGGTTTTCCAACACTGTTTAACAACACTGCAATGTAGCTAAAGAGCTATTGAAAGCTTACTATAACTTCATTTAATGCATCTAATTGCACTTGACATTTTGCAACACTGCTTAACAACACTGGTAGCTGAAAGCTCTCAAATAAAGTTGATCACTTTGTAAGTCAAAAAGTGATCTTCTACATAGTCGTCTATTCATCTAGTCTCGAGTTTGATTGACAGCCATTCTGTTGCTTATGTTGCTGTTGCTGTTGCTGTTGTTGCCTATTATTGGCGTTAATGCAGCTGGCTGTTGCTGTCAAAGCAAAGCAGCAGGCAAACTTTATTTATTATGAATTTCAATTCAACGCAAGATTTGATGTTTTTTTTTGTTGCTGTTGTTGTTGTTTGGCTATCGCGACAGTAGCACAAGCAACAAACACAATTGCAATTATTCAATTCAAATCAATCAGCAACAAATCGCACACCCACCCACATGCACACACACACAAACACATAGAGAGAGAGAGAGAGACACACACATATTGCTAGAGACATTGAGCTTAGTTAGAGCTGGCTGCAATGATTTAAGTTGTTGCTGTTTGCTGTCGTTATCGTTGCTGCTGCTGTTGCTGTTGTTGGTTTTGCTGCTGATTAAAGTAAAAAACAGTCATTATCATGCGCAAGTGCACACACACACACACACACACACGCTCGCACACACATGTTGTCCATTGGGTTTTGTTGCTGCTGCTGTCGTCGCTTCGCTTCGTTCGACCAATTGCGGATAAATTCAATTTATTTATCGCATATGGATTTTGATCAGGCGCGCTTCCCCCGCACAGCCGCCACAAGTGTGCGCAAGTGAGCTGGCACTATTGTGACAGAGCCGTGTCTCGCTAGCCATCTCGCTTGCACACGCTCTTGTCTATTGTCTGGACACATTGACTGATTGTTGATTGCTTACAGTTTTTTTTTTCTGTTTCTGTTTCTGTTTCTTTTTTAAGTATATGTCGGGGCATATATAGTCACCATATAGCTATAGTTTAGTAGCTGCTGTTCGTTTGTATGTTAAATGGCGATTTTGATTTTTTTAAATTGATTATTTCCTTATTTTCGTGTACCAGTTGCTGCTGTTGTTGTTGCTGCTGCTGTTGCTGTTGCTGTTGCTGTCATTCTTATTGTTGCTGCTCTTGCTGTTGCTGTTACTGTTGTTGGCGTGCGCTAGTTTGCTTCGGTTCGGTTTGCTTTTGTTTTGATTGTTTGCCATGTGATTTACATGCAATTTGTGTGCTGATTTGTGTCATCAGCAATTGGTTGTTGTCTTTGCTAATACAATTCTCTGATCTCAATGCGAACTGACAAAAAAAAAAGTGTATATATGTACATATAATGGAGCTCACATTCACGGCTCGTTGATTTCGGCAATTGCAATTGACTTTCACTTGGCTCTAAGCGTAAAACTAGAATTCCAATAATAAAAATATCAGTTTACCAACTACATAAACTGCTCTAGCTCTAGCTCCCTCTCACTCTCTCTCTCTCTCACTCTTTTAAATATTTCTTATGCTCTCCTGACAAGCATAAGTAACATAACATTTCATTTCACTTTTTTTTTGTTGTCTTAACTTGGCTTTGGCATGACTTGGCCAAAAAGCAGTGAATTGAGTTGGCAGCGCCGCAACTCATTTGGCTGCTTAAATATCCATTTGGCACTTCATAAATTGCCGTAGGCTGCAATTGGGTTTTGTCTAATTGGAGGCCATTAAATTTGTGGCAACTCGGCCAACAGATTTGACATCGCCAAACGGCAGCGCCTAATTTATGGCTAACAAATAAGTTGGCAACTTTGCAGCCAACTTGTCAACCAATTTTTTGCTCTCGCTCTGCTTTTTTTCCCCCTCGTCTGGCTTGTGGGTGATATGAATAATTACACAACACTGGCCCAAAACTTGTGACCATCAATTTGAACGCCTTGTCAGCTGGCCAGGCACACTCACACACACACACCACACAAGAGCTGAGATGTCGTTAGACATATGAAATTGTCAATTTCAATATTTGCATCCTGTACAAGAAATGTGTGTGGCAAATAGTCTGGCAGCGACTGCTCGACTAGAGCTCTAAAAAAGAAATTACTAAGCAAAACTATTTTAATTTTAAGAGATTTTAAATATTTCTCAACAGAAAACATTTCAACTCAACCCAAGCTAAGTTCAATTTTGATAAGAAATTTAGTTTAGTTCAAACAATTTACAGGGTATTTTGTAGCCGTTGCCTTTGCGCCGTTAGCAATTCAAGTCAATTACAAGCTTGAACGGAAATTCAAGATTTTAATTAGAGAAAACGAAGACAATTTTTGCCTGTCAATAAATCAAATTGCATTAATTAATTTAGCATTAAATTGAGAAAATGCTCGTTGCGCATGTTGTTGCCACATGCAACGGCAACATGCTGCAAGCTCGGCTCCCACGGAATGTGGCAAATCATCAAATTGCTAAGCAAAAAAAGCAAAGCTCGCAGTAAATGATTAAACAATTAATTAAACATGCATTATAATTTATGGCCCAGCTCGAGCTTGGCTAACTGCAATCAGCAAAAGTTATTGTTGCTGTTGTTGTTGCAGCTGTTGCTGTTGCTGTTGCACATTTGTCTGATTAGCTGTGCGATTCTTTCAACTTCGTTTTTTCTCTGCTGTTTGACGACCTTCTGTGCGACACGTTTAAAGAGATGCAAACGAATGATAAGCACTAATCGCTATGATTTTTTATATCGCGATCAAATTTTTTTGTGTGTGTGACAGGGAAACAGAAGCGAGTGAATATGGAACACATTAACCAAAAGAAGAAAAGAAAAAGACAAAGAATAAATAGAAATGGAAATGGAAAACCGCACACAATTACATAGACAATTGATTTCTAATTAAAAGCCAACTCCTCCTCCTTCTCCTTCTCCGTTCCGTTGGCAATTTGATGAAATGCGAAGCAAATAAAATGCGAATGGAAATGAAAATGGAAATAATTATTGACGCCATGCATTTAAGTTACGGCATGCCCATCAAAAGCAGGCCACACTGTACCACAGTGGCTGCCCTCGGTCTTTCAATCCAACAACGTTTGGACAATTAAAAAAGGCTAAGCGTTAAAATCGTTCATTTTCGGCCAGCAAACTGCAATTGGGGCGTCTCTGCGAGTGTGTGTGTGTGTAGATAGAGAGAGAGTGTGAGGGGTGGGTAGACTCTGCTTTGGCTTTAATTAGTTTGCTACGCTGTCGCTTCAATTTTGACGCAGAAAAAACCGCGACGTCTTCGTCGTCTACAGCCTCGTCTGTCGCTGCGTCTACATCTTCATGTAGGTCCACGCCGTCATCTTCTTCATCATCCGCATCGTCAACGCAAATTACGCGTCGTCAAAATAATTGCCGTGGGTCGCTCAAATGCGACCAGTCAGCCCCATCAGCCCAGCGCAGAGCAGCGCAGCCAGCTAGTTGGTCAGTTCTTACCCACTGTGGCACAGTGGAGTGTAGGCCCTAAATAGTGCTTGAAAGTAGCTACAAATATGTATTAAATATGCGTATTTTAGGCATAGGTATAGATAGTAGATAAAGCTGAAATATTTGACTATTGTCATATATATTTTACTTTGACTAAAAGGCCATGGAACGATCTTATAAGAATATTTTATACATATTTAATTTTTTTAAATTTTCCTTTTGTTATCATGTTCTATAATATTTCATATTGAAAGCTCCAAAGTCTAAGCGTCTATCGATAAATCAATCAACATCAAAACTATGCTAAAGTTTGCCTTTATAACCCACTGTGCGGCTGTCCATAATCAGAAAGCCAAGCAGACGGGCAATTAAAATAAGCTTGCTATCTACATATATACATACATATATATATCTTTTTTGGCATAGTTAATAGTCGCCCAGCTCCATCTCTTGCCACCTATTGGAATATCCGTTTGGGCCATGACTGTTTTTTATGCACATCCCCGGCCCGAGTGCCAGTCCATTTGGCCAGCAATTGGCATTACAATTTCTCGTTAATAGAAAATGAAATTGTCATCAAATGAAGATTGAGCTTAGCCGCAGACGCAGTGCCTGCAGCAAATCCAATTAGAACCTGACGCGCAAATCAAATTAGAATTCAACTGCACAACTGTCTCGTGCCCACTCTCTCTTTGGCTCTCTTGGTAACTGTATCATTTCGTCGGCATTTCACTTTGTCGGCAATCATCAGAGACGGCACAAATCAATAAAAATCCAAAAAAAAAAAACAGAAAACAAATTGAGCAACTGATATTTTATAATCGCAAAATGTGTTTGCTTAAGATTTGCAAAATGCAGCTGTGCTCGAAGCGGGGGCGCCGTGTGGAGTGTGGAGAGTGAATGCCGGAAGTGCAAGCAAATGCTCTGGGAAGTTAGCTCAGCTCAATTATCAATGCGCATACGTCACGTGGCACGACTTTAAGTAGCTTTTGCATGTACCACAAAAATAAATACAAAAAAATATATGCGACTCTCTCTCTTGGCTCAGCAAAAGTCTAGTTGAATACAACAAGGGACAACAGCTAGAGGAAGGAAGTTGAAGCCATTAGAAAATGCCAACGAGCTGGCCCGTCCACTGCACAAACAAAGCCCAGCCAGCATGTGGGGCTCGCGTCCTCACTCTGTGTGTGTGTGTGTGTGTGTGTGCTTGCCACAGGACTCGACGGCCTGCAAGTCCTTAACGTAAGCGAGCTGATATTAAGGTGTTGTGGCACTCTCTTTTTTGTTGTTGTTGTTTTCTGCTTCTGCCTCTGTCGGCATATTCATATTTTTATATCTATTGGCGAAAAAAAAAACAAAACGAACAAGAGCACAAGGACGAGCTAGAGGATATGATGATGCCTTACGAATGTTTGCTAGAGATGTTGATTGGCATTGCGTTTGAGCCTGGGGCAGGGGGCAGGAGGGGCTGGAGGGCTGCGAGTGCGGTCTGTTGGCCGTTGTCTGCTTTTCTCATATTGATGATGCGGGCAAAGAGACAAAAACCGACAACAAAAAAAGACAACAACAACATCAAGTATAACAAGCAGCAGCAGAAGAGCAATGCTGTACTCATAAATTATTGTCTAGACTATGATTTTAACGTTTTTTGATTATGAAAGCCAAAAAACGTGAAGAATCCCACTCTCTAAAACAGAAAAACAAAACCAAAAAAAAAAAAAAACAGAAAGGTTATTGTACAGCGCAATATATAAAATAAAAATCGCTGGCATAACCTTTTTAGCTCACTCCCGCGCCGTAGGTTGGGTTCGTTTGTTTGCTGGTTGCTGCGTGTAGATATCATATCAATAAGCAAAAGGATTAGACATGTGACTGGACCAGTCGCTGACTGGCCCTGGCCCCTCGGCCGCCACCGCGCGACCCACTCAAGGGCTACATTTTGGGTCGACTTTGTAGTCGTCATTCAGTGCTTATCGAGGGTAGTCGCAAAACAAAAACAAAAACAAAACAGAAATCACATTTCGTTTTTTTTTATATATATATATATATATTCTCTTCATATATATATTTTTATGAAATTGAGGCAGAAATATGAATAAAAGTCAAGCTCGCGTTTCTATGAGGCAATTGCGTGGAGAGTGGGGGAAGGGGATTCACAAACAGGAACTGGGTTCGGCTTGGCCAGACAATTATTAAGCAAAAGTTTAACGAATTAGAAACAAAAATGGGCGAGTGAGTGGATCACTCAGAGTGGGTTAAGGGCGGAGCTTTGATTAAAATGTAAAACTTGATGCATGGCCAACGCAGACACACAGACATAGACAAATACAGATACATAAATATATATATATTTATATTTATATACATATATATATATATATATATATATATATATATATATTGTATTAATGTTTTTGAGCTAGCAACACTTCAATTAAAACTCCCCACGCACAAAATGTTTGACAATAAAATCGAAACATAAATCGAAAATTGTAAAATTCGAATAAGCAAAAGGGTTTTGCCTCGCATTCATTGACTCGACTGACTCGACTAGCTCTCGACTGGCTCGACTGACTCGACTGCCTTCTGCTCTTTGCTGCCTGCGCCTGGGAATTGTAAAGCTGTCAAATTTTAATTACAAAACTTTATAATCCAAAAAATACAGCAACAACAAGACGTAAGAAGCGGAGGGCGGGCGCGCCTTCTTAACTACGAACAAGCAACCCCATAGCCCCCCATCTACAGCCCACCATTTGCCATTGAAACATTCAACTGTTCCTGTCGTTTTGCTCCCAAATCAATTCAATAACCGTACCATAATGTGCGTGTGTGCGTAAGTGAATGACTGTTTCACTGACTGAATCACTGACTGAATGACAAACTGTACAAATGTCTGACTGTCTCTCTGTCTCTCTGTCTGTCTGTCTGCCTGCCTGCCTGGCTGTCTGTTTCTGCTGTAACTGTAACCTGAAACAGTAAGAGAGACGCGCTTCAAAGTCCTTTCGTGTGGAGCTCTGTTCGAAATTGTTTGATTTATACCTTTAGCGGAATTGGCAAGGCGCTGCCCCCGCCACAATTGTAAATTGTTACCTGCCGCATACGACTCACCTTTGTGCCCCAAGCGAATGACAAATAATGAAAAATACAAAATTACCTGCCACTTAGGAGCTTAAAGCGCTTAATTTGACTAAAGACGCGGCTTTATTGATTGCTAGCTAAATATGGTAATTATTCACATGAATGTATTCATGAATGTACTCAAACTGAATACACTCATAAATGCACTTATGAATACTATGAATATTACCTATGATATAATTTAATCAATCATGTAGCTATGCATATTTGTGAATGTACTCATGAATACACTTATCCATGTCATGAATGCACTCATGAATACATTCGCAAGCATTAACCCAACTGATTAGCGCACTGGAAATACAAATCGAAGCGAATGCAAAATGCAATTCACTTGCATTGCAAATGCACTCATTCACATACACTCACACACACTCATAGTCACACTCACACTCATTTGCTCATTCATATGTGCGCTGCCTTTGCAACAAGCAGCGTTTGTTTTGTCTTTTGTTGCAAATTGCCAACTTGGGCATTGCCAGCTGACAGCAGCAGCAGCAGCAGCAGCAACAATCATAAAGAATACGACAAAAGCTTTTGGCGTCAAAGCTCTGGGGTGCACTTGGCAGACTTTAAGACGCCCACCCTCAACGGCCAACCCCAACCCTCATTTGGCCGCCACACTTGAAACAATCAAAAATCAATGACAAACGAACAGCAAAAAAAAAAAAATGAAACCGACATTGAGATGGCAAAAGCGACGCTGCGGCTGTGGCTGCTGCTGTTGCTGCTCTTTACTCATTTGTCTTTTGGCTTTTTGGAAATTAACAACACACGCCCGCCCCCCACCCCAGAGCTCGCAACGAAAGCCTCTTTAGCCCGAATGCTTGAAAAGTAACCCCTTTTTTATAGCGCCCAAGCTAACTTCCTTGCCGCGCTGCTAGCTCTGCTGTCTCTTTATATATGTACATATCTATATATATATATATATATTTATATATATCTATTATATGTATATATATTTATGTGTATATATATATATATTTTAAAATTTTTATGCCCGAATGAGTTTTAATTCCTTTGACGGTTGCTTTTGGCATTGGCAGCTGGCGTGCCTAAAAGGCTGCTACAACATTTTTTATACATGCATATGCAGCTTCTTCTCTATGGGTGTGTGTGTGTGTGTTTGTATCTTTGATTGCTTATTGTTAATTTGTATTTGTATATTGGTCGCTTGTATGTGTGCACTTCTGAGATGTTTTTGCCGCTGTTCGCTGATTAAACCCTTTTTTACCCTGCTACATATGAATGAATGTGGCAATCACACACACACGCACACACACTTACTCATACAGTGAGAGAGAGAGGAGAGCATCTTAATTCCTTTTGGCGTTTTATGCATCGACCCAAGCAATTCGCCCACCTGCTGCCACATCAACGTCTTTTGCCTTCGAGTGTTTGTTATTGTTGTTTTTTGCTGTTGTCTTGTGCTTTGTGTAGATGTGTGTTCGTGTGTGTGTGCGTGTGTGTGTATTGACTGCTTTGTCAATTGTTTGGGGCTGCTAGCAGCCTGCCTGACTGCCTGCCTGCTTGCTTGCTTGTCGTCGCGCTGGCTGCCTGGCAATTTTGTTAATTACAAATCGTTTGCTTTTAGCTCTATGCTAATGTCTCTGCCTGGGACATCAACCCCCAACCCACAATCCCCAACCCCTACCACATGTGTATGTGTGTCTATTTTTGCATAACTTACGCAACTTTTTACAATTCTGACAGCTACCCCCAGCTCCAGCCCCAAAGCAGAAAAAAACGCATACACAAGGGTTGTTGTTCTATTATATTTTATATATCTTTATATTACATATGCATATATGTATGTATGCACAGCTATAGACTATCAGCTAAATATCGCTGTCTATTTTGCATACAACATGCATTTCTTTGCGGGCGGGCGGGGTGGTCGCTATGAGTTGGTCTAGCAACAAACCAACGCCAATTAACACTCACACACACACACAAGAGAGTAGTAGTAGCAGCAGCAGCCTCAACTGTCAGTCAATGTCCAACAGTCTCTTACCTAAATATTCAACTATTCCCATTGTTGGAAAAATGTAAATTTTCATAATTTTATAGTCAATAAGCCCCACCCACAATTGCCAAACATTCATCTCATAGTTTTTGTTTGATTGTTGTAGTCCAACCAGCCCCGCCGCCTCCAGGCTGCTGGCATCCCAGTCAGTCCCGCAAGAGGCAAAAGCCGCAAAAGGCAGCCAACGAATCGGACAGGCAAAAGTTTTCTGGCGCAAAGGGTTGCAAATGATTTTTGAGTTGTGTCGAAAATCCCCAAAAAGTTGATTTATCGTTTTAATAATTCCTCAAACAACAGAGCGAGAGCACAGCTCTGCGAATAGTATATGGAAGTGAAATCAAATCGAAAAATGACAAAAATGTCTAGATGCACCCATCTCTATTAATGCTTACAGCTGGCAGCGTTGCCAAATTTGAACACGCGCTGTTGCCACATTTCAAATGCGAGAGCTTAACACTGTAGTTTTAAGGCGATTGTATGTGGCAGGCAGTTGATTATTAATGAACTCGCATGTGTGTGTGTGTGTGTACGTGTGTGTGTAAGACACAACAAGACAGACACACACACACACACGCACCCATGCACAACCCTTGGCATACCCGTACACTTGCGCCGCATGCTAATTGCGTTTATTTAACAAAACAAATTTTTTACTTTTCCCACTTTGAGAAGGTTTTTTGCGTGGGAGTATGAGGCGGGGAGGAAGGGTTTGGAACTGCGACTCAATTGAGTTGGCAATTAGACGCCAGCCAGAAGGGATTTTTTGTTTTTGAATAGGTCTATATGGGGGTATACAACATTTTTATGCAATTAATTTGAGTCGTCGTCGTCGTTGTTTTTGTCGTCCTCGCTGTCGTCTTGTCATGTGCTACTTCTTCTTCTGCTTCTTCTTTTGAACTGGGGGAGCTGTTGTCCTTAGCAGCTACTCACATGTCTCGTATGCTAATGAAAAATCGAACACGCAACCCCAGCCCAACATACAAAGGGGCTGCCTTTTGATTGATAATGAAATTAACTGCTTAGCATTTCCAGGCATGACATGAGGAAGCAGCAAACAGGGACACATGTTTCTATGCATGCATACATCAACATATATTTATAGATATTTTATGTTGATGCGTTTTTAATGCCAATTATATATTATTGCATACGTGTATGCGCAGCCAACCATGCGCCAATAATAATAATCATAATCTGGCCCATTTGCGTTTGTTTATTGATAAAATAGATATAAATATGTATATATACGAGTGCATATGTCTGTGTATGTTTATGTATATTAAGCAAAAGTTTAACTCAATCAACTTTGTTGTCATATATGGGCCCAACGATCAAAATTAACGTGCCACACAAATAACGCAATGACACGCAAATTACCAATTGGCATTCGCCTGATTTGCGTCCTGCTCGCCGGTACAGTTGCCAGCAAAAGTCGTTCGACAAAGTTATGTATGTGTGTGAGAGAATGTGTGTGTGTTGACAGTGCCTTTGGCATATGCGTCAATTAAAAACCGCGCCATTAAATTAATTTTAATCACATAATAAGAAATATACACACACATACGCGCACAAACACATACGCACACACACGCACGCATACAAGCCACCTGGCTGTCATTAAAAAATTTTGTTGCATACCACCAGGCGCAAAACTTTATCTTGACAACTTTGTTGCGGCGCCACGCCTCCTGTAGCCTGTGCGCCTCCCTCGCATTCATTCAGCACACGTCGCGCACACGTCTCTCTCACGTTGACGCACTTAAGAAAAATTCCCTTGTCAAATTTGCCAATTATCATATTTTCATCAAACAAACAAAGTTCCAAAAACTCAAACGCTCGCCGGAGGCGCACAGCCTGCCATGCCCCACGCCTGCCTGCCTGCCTGCCTCACGCAGCATGCATTGTGCTTGTACCTTAGCCCCTGCTACACCTGTGGCTGTATCTGTGGCCTGTTCGCTTGAGTCACAGGCAATCAGCGACGTCGTCGTCGTTGTTAATTTTATTAAAAATTATTTTATAACTCTCGAACTTTTCCACGTACACACGACGAGCTACGTTGCGATGCGATGCGACGCGACGCGACTTTCCTCTGTGTAAAAGTCTCCACCTGACTTGCTCGCATTGCTGTTGTTGTTTAAATATTGATGTGTGCAATTACAAAAAAACATCATGATAAAGCGAGAGAAAGAGAGACAGAGGAAAAGCCTTGCAACCACAGCAGCCACAATGGCAGAGTTGCCACAAAATATGCAACCAAAAAGTTTGCAGAATTCACATGCGCCAAGGCTCAAATATTCATCAACTACTGATTGTAAGCGCAACCAAACAATTCTGAAAATTAACAACAGTCTGTTCGCTACTGGCAAATAAAAAAATCATGATGAGAAGTCAGTTTTGATTGAAAATGGCTGATGAGCCAATGGGAAGTAGAACGAATGCTAGACACTCTCTGTCCCACTCTCTAAGTCTTTATGCTTCTCTATTACCCTTTAAATATATATGCTAAGTTTTGTCTTTATTACTGATCCTTAAACAATATGCTGGCAGTGCTTCAGCTCTGCTAATAGAAAATATCAAAAAATATCCCATATCAATTGAAATACTAAACTAACTATTCCATTTATCCATCCATTTCAGATTAAAGCACTTTTGGATGAGTTGCAACGCCTGCGCGCTTTGGAACAAACTCACCTGGTACAAATCCAGAGACTCGAAGAGCATTTGGAGGTGAAGCGACAGCACATAATGCGCTTGGAGGCCCGCTTGGATAAGCCGCAGATAAATGAGGCCCTGGCCGAGGCTACGGCATTGGCTGCCGCTGTTAATGCCGCTGCGACAAACAACAACAATAACAACAACAGCAACAGCAACAACAACAACAGCAGCAGCAACAATAACAACAACAATCACAGTAGCCAGAGCAGCGACAATAACAACGTCGTATTCAAGACAACTGATCTAACAACATCAAGCCATCGGCACAATGACGATGATGACGATGACGATGAGAATGATCATGATAATGAGCTGCGCGACGGCGATGGTGATGATGATGACGACCTGCACATGACCAACAGCGAGCAGCAGCAGCAGCAACAGCAGCAACAGCAGCAGCAGCAACATTCAGCTTTAGTCAATAATCGGCACGACGACGAGCAGGACAAGGACGATGCCGAGGACCACGATGCCGAAATGTCGAATGCCACAGCCACAGCGGACAGCAATGAGCTGAAAATCAAAAAGGAGCAGCAGTAAGTATTTGCATTCACAAGACAAACACATCTGTTCCATTGCCAACTCGTACCTAACGTGAAACTAACTTTACTTTGTTCACCCATATTTCATTTCCATTTCGTTCTCTTTACAGCAGTCCACTGGACCTGAATGTGCTCAGTCCACAGTCGGCCATTGCCACAGCCGCCGCGGCCGCAGCAGCCGCTGCCTGTGCCAACGATCCCAACAAATTCCAAGCCCTGCTACTGGAGCGGACCAAAGCATTGGCCGCCGAGGCGCTCAAGAACGGCAGCAGCGATGCCGTTAGCGATGGTGAGTATGCATGCAGCGGTGCAGCTGTACCTACTGTAGTCAGCAGTCGATGGGAGTTCGGTTTCCATGTCGTTGTGCTGCTTAGTGAAACGCTTTGATTTGTTCCGCCCGTGGAACGGCGCCCAGGAGGGCAGTTGAATGATCTGTTTGACTAGCAGCGGATCGTCCCGTTCCGTTACCAGCTTATCGGCGCCAACAGAAACGAGGCGCCAATTTTTATGGCTGTCAACAAGCGTCAACGCAGCGACGATCGCGTTTCTCTCTTTCTGCGACTTTTCTTACATTTTATTTTTGATTTACAATATTTGCATCAGAACGTCTGCGAATGTTGTCATTGTTGTTGTTGTTGTTGTCGTTGTTGTCATTGTTGTTGTTGTTGTTGTTGTTGTTTTATATACTTTGAGTTGCTCTGCATGTTTATCGATAATGTTTACATACATACAATACATAAAGGCCAAACACAACAGTTGACAATCATCATTATTATTATTATTATTATTACAATTATGATTATTGTTATTATTATCGACAACAACACGGTTCAATGCTATCTCTCTGTGTCTATCTCTCTCTCTCTCACTCACTCACTCTGTCTCTGTCGTGCTACATATATATTTATATATATTTATGAGTCTCTATTTACAACAATTACACACACAGACACTCACACACACACACACACAGTTTCTTTGTTGTTTTGTTGTTCGAATTGGCAAGCGAAAAGTGCAAATTGTTGGCAAACAATACAAAAAAAATAAACAAAAATTATGAAACAAATTGAAAGAAATCAAAAAAATACAAATTTTGATTAATTTTTGGCGTTTTGTTCCATGGATGTTGTTAAAATCAGTATACCAAACAAATATACCAAATACTACTAAATATCAAAAACAATACCAAAAAAAAACCAAAAACAAAAACAAAAAAGTATTTTATGATAGATCATTGCAAATAAGTAGCAGCAACAAAAGGCACAACTTTTTTGTTGTTTCCCGCAGAAATGCCGCAACAACAAGCCGTAGACGTAGCAACAACAGCTGTAGAAGAAGATGCAGCAGCAGCAGCAGCAGTAGCAGCAGCAGCAGCCGCCGCCGCAGCAGCAACAGCAGCAGTTGCCAAGCCAGATTTAAGCAAAACTGGAACGAATGAGAATGAGACATTGGCCGAGGCCAATTTGCAGCCGAAAATCGAAATTTTAGACACAGACGAGGTAATAGCCGAGGCTCCAGCTCCAGTCCAAACGCTAGAAGAGCAGCTGGTCAAAAGCTATTGGAGGCGTGGCTTTGAAACGAGCACAACAGCAGCAGCAGCAGCAGCAGCAACAGCAACTGCAGTACCAGCAACAGCAGCAGCAGCAGCAGCTGCAGCTGCAATTGGGAGCAAAACGCCAACAATTTATCAAAATGCCAATGTGGTGCAGCAGCAATTGTTGCCCCCACCGCCACCGCCACAGCAGCAGCACCAACAACAACAACAACAACAGCAACACTATCAACAACAACAACAGCAACATCAGCAGCAACAACAACAGCAACAACATGGACCCTCGTCCACTGTGCTGCTCAGTCAATTGGTTAACTCAACTTTCTCACATGCCAATCACTCCTCTTGTTCCAATTCCAAATCCGCACGCCTAGATGCCGCCACACACCATCAACTCCAGCAGCAGCAGCATCAGCAGCAGCAACAGCCACAGCTGCAGCAGCAGCAACTTCTGCACAATAGCAGCAATAGCAGCAACAGCAGCATTGCCGGCAGCGATCCACTGAATCATCACCATCATGCGCACCACCATGGCCATGCGCATGGCCAACTGTTGCATACGGCCCACCATTTGCATCATGGCGCCGACTCGAACTCATCCAGCGCCAACAGCACACCGAACAGCACCGCCCAGCTGGCGGCGAGCATTGCCAGCACGCTGAACGGCAACAAGTCGCTGTTGCAGGCAGCGGCCGCTGCCAATGTGGCTGCTGCCGCCGTTGCCGTTGCCGAGGACAACAACAACAGTCTGACCCCCAATGCGAACGCAGCTGTGGCCGCCGCAGCTATGGCTGCACATGCCCAGCATGCCGCCGTCTTGGGTGCACCCAGCTTTCTGCCCAATCTGCCCAGCCTGCCGGCTTTCCAGTTTGCGGCTGCCGCAGCCGCTGGTCAGGAGGCGCGTGCGCATTTTCGCTTTGCGGACGCCGAGCTGCAACTGCAGCCGGGCGTATCGATGGCGGGTCGATTGGGTGAATCGCTGATACCCAAAGGTGATCCCATGGAGGCCAAGCTGCAAGAGATGCTGCGCTACAATATGGACAAGTATGCCAATCAGGCGCTCGACACGCTGCACATCTCGCGCCGCGTTCGCGAGCTGCTCTCCGTGCACAACATCGGCCAGCGTCTGTTTGCCAAATACATATTGGGCCTGTCGCAGGGCACCGTCTCCGAGCTGCTGAGCAAGCCAAAGCCCTGGGATAAGCTGACAGAGAAGGGTCGCGACAGCTACCGCAAGATGCATGCCTGGGCCTGTGATGATAATGCCGTCATGCTGCTCAAATCCCTCATACCCAAGAAAGGTGAGTGCCTAACCTTGTTTTTTTTTGTGCTCTCTCTCTCTCTCTCTCTTATGCCTAGCTAATTAGTTGCAGCTACTAGATATAGCACACGCCACAGCAGCTTAAATACTGTTGACAGTTGTCGCACGCCGAGAGCGTTGCCAGACTGTTGACAGCTGACAGTTGCTGCTTGCTATGAACTGACATACACTGACATATGTATATCAGTCTTATGCAAGAAGTGTTGAACTACCTTTCATAGTCATATGAATATGAACTTGGGCTTAGCTAACAATTCTTATCAATTATAAGCTCAAGTCTCATAACATGCAGCTTTTGTCCATCAATTTTGTCAAGAGTCGAACTACCTGCCATAGTCATATGAATGTGCCTTGGATCAAACTAACAATTCTAATCAATTATTAGTTAAATTTCATAACATTCAGCTTCTGTCGTTCATTTATCTTGAGGCACTTCCATTTCTTAGCAACTGCAGCTTAAAATACAGTTGACAGTTGTCGCACGCTGAGCACGTTGCCAGCCTACGGACAGCTGACACTCGTTGCTTGTTTTGCTCACTCTTCTGCCAGAAGAGTTGAACTACATTTCATTGCCATATGAATATGCTTATTTATCATTCAAAGTTCATAGCTCGTCTCATAACATGCAGCTTTTGTTATTTGTTCAATTCCATAGCGTAGCAACTGCTTGAAGCACTGTTTCTGCTGCTCCCACTCTTAATTTATTCTATAAGAATCGCCATTAGCTTCCTCATTCAATTGATTTGCTTAGATTTGAGTAAATATTATGGAATTCTCGCATTTCAAATGAAAATATTGCGCATTTCATTCCCACGTTTAACTCATTTCTCGCTTGTTTCATTTTCATCTTTTCTCTTATTTATTTATTATTTTGTGTTTTTTTTTTTTTGCTTGTGTTTTGAATACTTTTGGCTGGCGGCCTGCCAAAACATTAAAATGTGAAATTTTAATTATTTTTGATTTTTGCGTATAATCAACGTGCCAACGAGCAACAACGATGGCGACGACTGGATGCATTTCATGCAACCATTTCGCCTGTCGCCATAAATTTTCACAAATTTTCACATTAGGCGTACAATAATTTGCGAAAGCAACACAATCGTTTTGTTTTGTTTTCTCAGTTCAGTTTCGCTTCGAGTACTAGAAATTGTGATCTTGGGTTAACGATAGCCACGAAAAAGTTGCAGTCTGTGTTTGTTTTCAGTTGTCGTGGTTAAGTTTTTTATTGATTAGTCATCAATTTAATGGGTTGCCACAACTATGCCAGACTGCGGCTGGGGCTACCAACTACAAATATGTCAATGCAAAAGTATTTTTAAAGTACAAACACGCACCTACCCAACACTCACACACTCACACACACACACGTGGCTCTCCTGGCAGCAACTTGGTAAAGTTAATCAAAGTTTTGCTGTGGCTCTCTGTTTGCCCAATGCACATGTGCGTGTGTGTGTGTGTGTGTGTGTGTGTGTCTAAGTGCATGCAAATGTTGACAATTAATTTATGACGATTACTCATGACAGCTAAACTAACTGTTTATATATTTATGCATGTAGAACGCAGGCGCTACAATTGCTGTGAGTTTTTTTTTCCTTCTGTCCGCTTCTGCAGCGATTGAGTGTGTTTAGTGACCCGCCTCCACCCTTCCTTCCTCCCACACACACTCACGCTTATGCCTGCCCGTTGTCAGTTAATTATAAGCAAATAGGCATTTAGATGCATGCCATAGAACCGGCCATAGACGCACTTATATAAAGGCAGCACAAAAAAAGCTGTTGCCTAGCTCAGGGCGCAAGTTTGTTGCATAAAATTCGTAAATTATTAGAATAAAATCAGAATTATTACAAAATAACAAGCGGCAATACTTTGAAGTCACTTTGTGGGCTAGCAAAGTTGTGCGAACTTTTTGGCGCGTCAATGATTTTTGAATTGTAATTGTTTAAAGCGGGGAACGAAGTTGGAATGGAACGAGTCAAATGGCATGGGGCGGCGCGACGACTGCCGTGACAATTGGTCTGTGAAAGGCTTGAAACAAAATACATATACAACAACAACAAAAACAACAATTAAAAACACAACAACAACAACAACAGCAAACATAAAGTAGAATTAAATGTAAACAACGACACAACAGCAACAACAACAACAACAACAACAACAAAAACGCAATGCAACTGCTGCCTTCAACGAGGCATGCAAAACGTTGACGTGCCGCGCGTTTGAAGTCGTCTTTGTGCCGGACAAAGTGCGCCAGCTGAGTGCTGGCCGCGGGGCGTGGCAGGGGGGGCGGCCGCTGAGCGGGATAGCTGGGCGGGGCGTTGCAATGCGGAGTTATGCCAAGGGCGGCTACCTAACGATTGGTAACGGGGGTTGGCCAGTAGCCGGAGGAAGGTTGCGGGTAGTAGGAGTCGAGGCACGTGGGTGCGGCGGCGGCGGCGGCGACAGCGGCAACTCCAGGGTGGGACGCAAAAACTTTTCGCGTTTTTGGTTTGCTCTGCCGTTAATTTTGCTTGGGGTTTTTCTTCTTCGTCTTCTATTTTTGCTACTGTTAAACATTTGACGACAATTGTTGCATATTAAATGGCGCACGGGCAAAGCGAGTGGAAAAAAAAAGAAAGAAAACTGCCAAGAGCAGCAAAAAACTATTGAAAAGTTATAAAAACAAAAGTTTGACAAGCGATATATATATATATAAATATAAATTAGAAATACGGAGATTCGTTTAGCAAAAAATATATAAATAAATATGATCGATTAATATGTTCATATTAATATATCAAGGCAATAACAATTATCGATTAATCAACAATGAATATACTTTATTGTTTTATCCAAAATAAAAAAGGAATAGTTTATTATAGCTCTTAAGCCCCTCTTTATTTTGATTCTACATTTTCACATTTCAAATTAGATATAAATTATTAACCACTGTGCAAACAACGTTGCACACTGTGCACTAGTTGCCTGCAAGTTGACAGTGTTTTTACCATGACAAACCTACACGAGTTGAACATAAAATAGAGAACGACAGAGAGTGAGGGAGAGAGTGCGATAGAGAGAGAGAGAGAGAGCGCGTGTTGAGGTAGTTTGAGTTTACAACAGAGTTCAACCAAGTGCCGTTTGAGTACTCAATTCAAACTGCATTTAGCATTTGAAAAAAAAACACACAAAACTTCAAAATCGGGGCAGGGGATTAAAAAAAAGCACACAAAAAATAATAATAAAGAAAACAGAAAAAAATAAAGCAGAAAAGTAAATAAAAAAGGAAAAACAAACAAAGCTCAACGTCATTTTAGCCGCGTCAGACAAGTCGTATACGTAATGGGCGATATTTGTATTTGTCGACGGCAGCGAATGTGGCCGAGGCAACTCGTTATGGCAGCTAATAATACTAGCATATTAACACATAATTTTAGCAGACGTCGTCTATTTGTTTTAGCCAACCCATTCGCAGGCAGCAGGCAGCAGGCAGGCAGGCAGCAGCCGAGAGAGCCGTCGAAAAGTCGGGCGAAAAGTGCGTGGCCTAAAATAGAAAAGCACGCGGCAAAGAAGACAAAACAATACAACTAGCGCACATTCAGAGTGGAGTATACTAGCAGCAGCAAATGATGAGTGTGATGGGGGAGATGGGGCATGGGGCATGGGGCATGGGGCCCGAGGGGTAGACAGCTCTCGAACATTAGATCGAGGAGGTAAAGACAAAAGCATTCCAAATGCCAAACAGACAGAAGACAAAACGCTGCCAGGCACTTTTATTTGCCGCCGTTTCACAAATTATTTGTCACCAGCCATAAAGCGAAATATGTGAGGTACACACACGCGCACACACACACACACGCACACACTCGCACACACGCACACAGCCTGACTAAGTGGCCAACGGGGCGTATCAATTCCTGCGCTTTTTGGCCTCAAATTTAAGTTGTTTTCTTTCTATTTTTTTCGCTTTGATTGTAATTTATTTTATTTGATTTTATGAAAATTGCTTTATGTGTGGGGCTGGCGGGGCGTGGCCGAACCGAGAAAATATAATAAACATAAATTAGCATAAAGCGCGTTCAACAAATTTTTAATAAATGCGATTAAACAACAAGAAGCACGGGAAAAAAAAGGAATTTATATATATTTTTATGAATATTCAAAAATGCGGGGCCAAGAAATGGGCTATACTAAATCTTCGATAGCTTAGTCAATGAGTCAGCGAGTTGAATCATTGTCGCAATCAAAGTGACAGAGCACAAAGCAGATATATAAAAATAAATACATATATATGTATATATATATATAAACAATTACAAAATACATATTGATATAATTTACAAATACATATATTTATATATGCATAGATATATATACTTGCCCATGTCTGTGTGTGTTGCCTGACATGCCGCATAGCTAGACATGGCAAAAAGTTTGTCTTCGACATTTTGCCATTATGCCGCAAAATGTTGCACATGTCTCTCGTGTTGCACTTGCCCCAACTTTTATTTTAAACTGTCTGTGTGTTGCTTGGGCTAATTACTTTGTAATGAACTTTGACAACAATAAAAAAAAAAACAGTAAAAAAACAGAAAAAAAAACTGAATATAAAGAATAAAACTTGCAAATTAGCCTCAGCCAGCGCATATTTTTCTTGTCTTATTTGTGCCAGACAAACAAACCAAAAATCATACATATTAAGCCCAAATCCAATTTCGAATTTAAATGCAATTGGAATTGAAAAATTGGCGCTTTGACTGTTTGATGTTTGCCTCTTGCAATCTGCCCCTTACAATGTGCCTCATCCTTGTGGCATCCACTTCACTTCACATGCTACGTTTGCCCTCAGCTCAGTTAGAAGCAAGAAGCCCACCTCAAGCAGGTGTCTGTCGCTCTGTCTGAGTTTTTGCCTGCGTTTTTTTTTTTTTAATTGACACTTCTGCTAATACCACCCCACACACACACACACATACACACACACACACACACATACACTCACACACATACTAACTGACTGGCATTTTAATTAGAAAATTTTTCTTGCAATTAATGCAAATTGCGTGCGTGTGCCAATTTCAATGCGCCAGTTCAATTGTGGCAACAGCAACCACCTACCTGCCACGCCCACGCCCACGCACCCTCCTCCTCCTCCTCCTTGGCCACTCAACTATAAACCCTTTTTTTTCGAATGCGACTGAAGTATGATTACATATTTGTGTGCTGGCAAATATTTATTGTATTAGGAAAAACTCCATAAAAGCAAAAAATACAACAACAAAAAGACAAAAATATACAGTCGAGTGAGCAGGGTCGGGGACACAGCTTGTTGCGAGGGGGCAAGAGATCGAGGGGGGGCCTGGCACTCATCGTGTCTGGCGAGAATATTCGTCTGATTTGTTATAAAAGGCAAATATTCATCAAGCAAATTGTAGCACAGGTGGTGGTAGATATATATATACATTTCTATATATATACATATTATAACATATATATATATATGGTCTATGATAGCTCATATCTATATTTTTCGCGTAAAATCCATATCCTTTTGAATGACAATTTGGTCAACATGTTCCTCTCTAATAAATTACAAACAACAAACACCCACACACACAGCAAACACACAAAAGAGCAGACAAAAAATGGTCAACGGTGAAAAAAAATAAGAGACAAATATTCAAATATACAAATATATATATATATACATTTTTTTTCTATGGGTTTGAGCTCTGCCTGTGGTTGGGGTATTGCGTTATTTAAAAGTCGTCGCTGTCTGCAAATCTATCCATGCAAAAAACGCGACAGTTAGCTGCTTAAAAAGTTACTTTTTTACATTTGTGTTTTCTATGTGGTATATCAATAGATATTCATGAATTTGTTTGACAATTTAAGAGCAGCAAAAAAGGCAATTGCAACTTTGACACTGTGAACTGCAAGAAGAAATTATAGAATGAATCATATTCTAATACATTTTGCAATACTAAACACATTTTAAAACACTTGTTTAGATAACTTATCAATTCAAGTAATTTTTTTTTATTTTTTTATATTTTTTTATATTTTATTTTAATATATTTTATATATTTTCATATATTTGATAAATTTTCTATAAACTTTGTATATTTTTATACGTTTTTAAAAATTTCTTACCCTTATCCATAACTGATGAATCCGCTCAGCTTTAAAGCCAAAACTTGTCTTTAAGCCCACATCTGGCCGCTTATTGATTGTTGAGTGTTTGTGTGTGTGTAACAGTTGACAGTGAGTGCATTGAACTGGCCTTAGCCTCCAGTTCCTGCTCCAGTTTTACCTCCAATGCCTCCTCCTCCTCCAGCTCACATCCGTTTGCCATTTTAGCAGTTTCATTTTCAGTTCCAGCTACGTCTCCGGCTAAAGACCGCTTAAGCTGTCTGTGTCTGTAGCCCATGTGCTCCGGCCGCACTGTCCATCCAGCTGGGCGTGTGGGGTCAGCCAGGTGTCATCAATGTCATCTTCGACTTTATAACACAAAAACACTTTGTAATCCCCAAATGAAGCGACGACGACGATGACCAAGAGCTAAAAAAAAAAAAGAAGAATATTTTTATGAAAAGCTGAAAAAACAGCAAAAAAAATGTTTGGCAAAAAGCATTTGAAGCAAATCGAAAATAAAAATGTAAAAAAAAAAATAGAAATGTAAAATCCAATGACTGTGGCTGCGGTATGTGGCATGTGGATTGTGGCATGTGGCATGTGGCAAGTGCCACGTAGTGGGGCATGTGTCGTCACTCTGCAACAAAAAAACAAGAAGAAGAGCAAAAACGTTACGATCTATTGTAGTTGGCCCTTTTATCGCCTTTTGTCCATCTACGAGGCATCTATCTGGCTTTATTGTATTTCAATGCCAAATACTTTTCAATTCGCTCGCTCGCTCGCTCGTTCGTTCGTTCGCTCGCTTCAATTGACAGCGGGCGACCAAACATTTGTCATTCATGTGTTGATTTCCGTTTCCTGGACGAGTCCTGGCCACAGCCTGCGTCCCGTTCAGCTGCTCCTGCTGGACAAGTGTTTGCTCCTTTGGGGCATCGATTATGCTTGGGCAATTGTAAAGCGATTTTCAGTTATTTCATTGCGCTAGCCACGCCCCACCGCCCCCAAACTGGCTGCCCTGCCTGATTGATGTTTGTTGGCCAGCAGCGGCCACAAAAATACCACAAGGACACGCGCGCGCTGGCATTCAGCTGAACCACTTGTGCGATTATTTTACAATTTACCACTCGATTTTTTTTGTGCAACTCCAACTCGATTTTTCGATTGTTTTGCTGCAGCGACATTTAACGAGTGGAACCAAAAAACAGAGCGAGAAAAAAATAGAGAAAATCCTTCATTTCAATTGAATTTGTGCAAAGCATTTTTGTTGTTGTTGCTGTTGTTGTTTGTTTGTTTGTTGTACTCTTTCAATTGCAATTGAATTCACATTCATTTATTCATTTCGACTCGTTTCGTTTCGTTTATTCAAGCTGGCTTCTACGCCAGCCCAGTGCCATAGCCATAGCGCTTCGATGAGCAGCTCCAGCTCCAGCTCCAGCTCCACTGCCCACCTTTTTGGCTCCATGGCGCGTGCCAAATTAGCGCTTCGCTTGCATTGAACTATTTGGAGGGTCCATCCAGCCATTTTTCTTCTTTCTTTTTTTTTTTATTTTTGACTGAACTCTTTTTGCTAGCTTTCACATTTGTATGGCCATTGATGTTTTGGTCCGGCTCGCTTTGTCTGTGGTCGCGGTTTTGTTGATTGAAAATCAAATGGTGTTATAATTGAGCTCGCCAGAGTTGGGGGGAGGTCAGGCTGCAGCTGGTGCACAATTCTTTGCAATTTATGTATGTTGCACACAAAATGTTTATCAAATTTATGTACACTGCCCAACAAAGTCGGGGACAAAAGGGAAATAAATTAAGAGCTTTATAAAATTTAATTCGTAGTTCGATTTGCCTTTGCTCTGCCTTTCGCGCAGTGCATGGACAGGAGAAATCAAAAGTGCATCAGGCCAGGCTTTTCAAATGCTGCGCCGCTTTATGGCCACAAATTTGCGCTGGCTTTTTGAACGCTTTATGGCTTAATTGGCCCGTTGGCCCGTTTGGCCCGGCCAGTACGATACGGTTTTCGGTTCGTATCGCTGCTATCAATTGGGCTTCAATAAATGAGCTAAAACCGAAATGCGCATAAACTTTATAACGTTTAATGGGCAAGCCAATGCCACTTTACGATCAATATACAACATTAACTCGAATCATCCTCTCATCCTCTCTCCTTCTCTCTCTCTCTCTCGCACAGATTCTGGACTGCCTCAGTATGCTGGTCGCGGCGCTGGCGGCGATGATTCCATGTCCGAGGATCGCCTCGCACACATACTCAGCGAAGCCTCCTCCCTGATGAAGAGCAACGTGGTCGCCGCCCAGCAGCAGCAGCAGCAACAGGAGCATCAGCGTCGTCATGCCAGCGATGATACGCACAGCAACGATGACAGCAAATCGCCGCCACAGAGCTGCAGCTCACCCTTCTACAAGGTGGAGCATCAGATCAAGCAGCAACAGCAACAGCAACAGCAGCAGCAGCAGCAGCAGCTGCATGTCTCTGACCATGCGCAGCGGGAGCAACGTGAAGCGGCTGCCGCCGCCGCCGCTGTTGCCGTCCATCAGCAGCAGCAGCAGCGTGAGCAGCGCGAACAGCGTGAAGCAGTTCAGCGTGAGCAACAGCAACGCTTGCGTCACGAGGATCTTGCCCAGGACAAGATGGCGCGTCTCTATCAGGAGCTAATGGCGCGCACACCACGCGAAGCAGCCTTCCCTAGGTGAGTGTCACAATTTCGAGTCGACTCAGCTAGCGAGCCATACATACAATAGTTGACCTAGTTTATTCCGTCACTATAGAGTATCATCATACTTGCTTGATACGCATTAGGAGCTAACTTAGGAGCTCTCTAGGCTAATCGACTTCAAAAAGTCAAGTATTCATATTTTTGTTTTCGATTTGTTTGTTTTAGCTTTTTGTTGTCGCCCTTCTTTAGCGGCGCGGCTGGCATGCCTGGAGCAGCCACCAATCCATTCCCCGCAGCTATGGCCGCCGATGAGAATATGCGTCATGCCTTCGAGCGTGAGATTGTGAAGCTGCAGCAGCAGCAGCAACAGCAACAGCAGCAGGCGCAGGCCGCCAACTTTCCCAACTTTTCCAGTTTGATGGCCCTGCAGCAGCAGGTGCTAAATGGCGCGCAGGATCTGTCGCTGGCCGGCAAGGATATCAAGCTGAATGGGCAGCGTTCGTCGCACGATCAGCACAGCGGCAGCAGCAGCTCCAAGGATGGCGAACGCGGCGATGATGGTGATCGCAGCTTTCCCGCCCTGCCACACGCACGCAAATCGGATGGCGGCAACACACCCGCACCACCCGCTCCACCCGTTGTCAATGCCGCCGGCAGCAGCAGCAATCCAATTGCCGGCAGCGTCGCTGTTGCCAGCGGCCATGGTAGCAATTCGGCAGCGCCCAGTCCATTGAGCAACTCAATACTGCCGCCAGCGTTGAGCAGCCAGGGCGAGGAGTTTGCTGCAACAGCGAGTCCGTTGCAGCGCATGGCTTCCATAACCAATTCGCTGATCACACAGCCGCCCGTGACACCGCACCACTCGCAGCCACAGCGACCCACTAAGGCGGTGCTGCCGCCCATCACACAGCAGCAGTTCGACATGTTCAACAATCTGAACACCGAGGACATTGTGCGACGCGTCAAGGAGGCGCTCTCCCAGTACAGCATCTCCCAGCGTCTGTTCGGTGAGTCCGTGCTGGGCTTGTCGCAGGGTTCGGTCTCTGATTTGCTAGCCCGCCCCAAGCCCTGGCATATGCTCACCCAGAAGGGCCGTGAGCCGTTCATACGCATGAAAATGTTTCTGGAGGACGAGAATGCGGTGCACAAACTGGTGGCCAGCCAGTACAAGATCGCGCCCGAGAAGCTGATGCGCACGGGCAGCTACAGCGGCAGTCCACAGATGCCCCAAGGCCTGGCCAACAAGATGCAGGCCACGCTGCCCATGCAAAAGATGATGAACGAACTCAAGCTGCAGGAGCCGGCCCAGGCACAGCACATCATGCAACAGATGCAGGCAGCGGCAGCCATGTCAGCGGCCATGCAGCAGCAGCAGGCAGCCGCCGCCCAAGCGGCAGCCGTACAGCAGGCCCAGGCCCAGGCCCAGGCACAGCAGAGCCATCAGCAACAGCAGGCACAACAGCAGGCACAACAGCAGGCCCAACAGCTGCTGCATCATCAGAATATGCTATTGACATCGCCCGGCCTGCCGCCCCAGCATGCAATCAGCTTGCCAGCGGCAAGCACGCCCAGCGGCCAGCCTGGCGTTAATCCAGCTGTCGTCGCCACGCCCGGCAGCAACGAGAAGAAGCCGATGATGATGCCGGTGCATGGTGGAGCGCATGCGCCGAATGCCATGCGCAGTCTGCATCAGCATATGTCGCCAACTGTCTATGAGATGGCCGCATTGACACAGGATCTGGACACGCACGATATAACCACCAAGATTAAGGAGGCGCTGCTCGCCAACAACATTGGCCAGAAGATCTTTGGCGAGGCGGTGCTGGGGCTATCGCAGGGCTCCGTATCGGAGCTGCTGAGTAAGCCGAAGCCCTGGCACATGCTCTCCATCAAGGGCCGCGAGCCCTTCATACGCATGCAGCTCTGGCTGAGCGACGCCAACAATGTGGAGCGTCTGCAGCTGCTGAAGAATGAGCGTCGCGAGGCGAGCAAGCGACGTCGCAGCACTGGACCCAATCAACAGGACAACAGCAGCGATACGTCCAGCAATGATACGAACGATTTCTATACGAGCAGCCCCGGTCCCGGCTCGGTGGGCTCATCGGTGGGCGGTGCACCGCCCAGCAAGAAGCAGCGTGTGCTCTTCTCCGAGGAGCAAAAGGAGGCACTGCGTTTGGCCTTTGCCCTGGATCCGTATCCAAATGTGGGCACCATCGAGTTTCTGGCCAACGAGCTGAGTTTGGCCACACGCACCATCACCAACTGGTTCCACAATCATCGCATGCGGCTCAAGCAGCAGGTGCCACACGGCCAGCCCGGCCAGGACAATCCCATACCCAGTCGAGAGAACACCAATGTCACGCCCTTCGATCCCGTCCAGTTTCGCATACTGCTGCAGCAGCGTCTCGTTGAGCTGCACAAGGAGCGCATGGGCCTGAGTGGTGCGCCCATACCCTACCCACCGTACTTTGCCGCCGCCGCTCTGCTCGGCCGCAGCTTGGCGGGCATTCCAGGCGCTGCGGCGGCTGCTGGTGCAGCAGCAGCTGCGGCCGCTGCTGTCGGCGCCGCTGGCGGCGATGAGCTGCAGGCGCTCAATCAGGCCTTCAAGGAGCAGATGAGCGGACTGGACTTGTCCATGCCGACGCTGAAGCGTGAGCGCAGCGATGACTATCAGGATGAACTGGAGCTGGATGCCAGCGGTCACAATATGAGCGACAACGAGTCCATTGAGGGTGGCCACGAGCCCGAGAACACGCCCATATCCGAGTACGAGAAGGCGCTGCAGAAGTCGGCGCTCGCCTCAGCCGCTGGCTACTTGAACAATGCGGTGCGCAGTTCGCGTCGCAAGCCCGCTGCTCCACAGTGGGTTAATCCGGCAGGTGCCAGTACGCCCACAGCAGCGGGCGCTGCAATCGCAGCCAGCGATAACAGCGGCAACGAGCGCATCATTAACGGCGTCTGCATCATGCAGGCCTCCGACTATGGACGCGATGAGGGCGACAGTGTCAAGGGCGGCGACTCGAATGCCGATGCCGAGCACGATGATCATGCGCACCTGGAGATTGAGCAGCGTTTCATGGAGCCGGAGGTGCGCATCAAGCAGGAGGAGGACGATGACGATGAGCAGTCCTCGCAGCAGCAGCAACAGCAGCTGGACGATGAGAGTGCCGAGAAGCAGCTGAAGGTGATCAATGAGGAGAAGCTGCGCATGGTGCGTGTGCGACGGCTCAGCAGCAATGGCGATGCCGATGAGCATTGCGCCGCAGTGCAGCAGGCGACGGCAGCGGCAGCAGCAGCAGCAGCAGCAGCAGCAGCCGCAGCCGTAGCAGCAGCAGCAACTGCGACGCCAGCAACCGCAGCAGCAGCAGCAGCGTGGAACTACTAAGCTAGTAGCTGGAACTGGAACTGGAACTGGAACTGGAACCGAAACGGGAACTGGTTAGCAGAGTGCAATGATGAAGACGTTTACTTGTGATTAAGTTTGGCAGCGGCCCCAGAAAATGTTTAGCCACTGGCTAATAAATATATATATATATATATTTATATATATATATATATATATATATATAAAGCATATATATATAGCGATATATAGCACATAAATACATATAATATATATACACACATATGTATATATATATACATCATATTTAGAACTAGCTGTTTAAGGTCTAATATTTTTTTTTTTTTTCGAAGAAGTAGTTGTAGCTAAAAAAGTTTAGAGACGCTATGCGAAGCGCAGGTGCGATAGAGCAGCGCAAAAGTATTAAATTGTTGGCTTTAAACTTGCCCCCCCCTCGACCCTCGACCCTCTTTCCCCCAAAAAACAAAAGAGACCCCCCCCCTTTCCCACGTAAAATCTCCGCCGCAACAACTCTACCTAAAAACTCTACCAAAAGCCAAATCTGTTGAGGCGCAGATTGTGCAAAAACAAAAGATTTTTTTGATTTCTTTACGACTTGAAGACTGTAAAAGCAAATGGCGGTAGAATTTTATTATTATTATTATGATTATGATTATTATTAAAATAATTAAAAGATTTAAACTTTTTTTTTTCGTCTGCATTGTTAAGTGTAAATAGATAAACAATAAATATATAATATTAAACTAGCAACTCGAGCGCCGTTCTGTAAATAGCAAAACTGTAGATGTTGACGGCAAAAAAACAAAAAAAAAAAACAACAAAATAATGAGAATAGAAAACAAAACACAAAAGCTAAGCAAAAAAGAAAAGTTTTTTTTTAATTTCCCCAAAAATAGCAAAAAAAAAAACAACTATATATATATTTAAATTTTTTTTTTTTTTTTGTTTCTCACAAAAGTTTTTTAGCTATCTTTTGATCTCAAACAGCACACACACATACACTACTGTAAAATATAAACAAAAAAAAAGATTAACTTCAAATGAAAACACCTGAAAACTGAAAGCGAACAACAACAAAACATGAATCCAAAGTAAAAGATAGTTAAAAAAAAAACACACACAAAAACAAAAACAAAAAACTTTACAATACGAAATGCGCATTTTTCTATATAATTTTCACAATTTTCTTGTTTTCCTTTTCATGAGAAGCAAAAATCAAGCCACCCTTAAAACAAAGCAAAGAAGAAGCAGAAGATGAAGAAACACAATAAATTTTGTAAATTTTAAATTTACGTAAAACAAAAAAAAGAAAACAAAAATATGATAAAGCTAATTAAATATATATATTTAAATATATATATATATATATATATTATGTAAAACACAATGTAAACTTTATAAACAAAATATAGCAAAATAAATGCAAATTGCACTAAATTATTATTTAAATTTAATAATACAAAAAAGAAAAACATTATATATATATATAAATATATATATGTAAGCATTATGCCGATTATTAACATATAAAAAAAAAACAAATAACAGTACTTTAAATTTCGCATTACAAATAGCATAATTTTTTTTTGTGAATTAAAATATGAATATTAAAAAAGAAAACCAGAAAATAAATTAAAATAAAATATAATGTAGACAAGCGCATATCGTACTAAAGAAATTTCACAAATTCAAGCGTAATAATTAATATTAAAATAAATATAAATATATATATACAGATATATATATATATATATATAAATACTATACCTAAGTGAGCCAATTTTTTTTGCCTAAAACATAAGAGTAAATCGTAAACGTAAAAAAACACACTGTTTTCCTATACATAAACAAAAAACAAAAACTAAATTTTAAATATTAAAATACACATTTTTTTCGCTAGGTTAATGCTTAAAAAAAAAACATTTCTAAATGGCATAAAGCCAAAAAAAATTGCAAAAAACACGAAAAGAAGAAAAACGCACACACACACCCACAAAACACACACACACATCAAACTTTTTTGCATAGGCCCAAAATTTGCCGCGTTATTATTATTAAATATAATAAAAATATAAAAAATATACCTAAATTTTAAAAAATAAATACAAATAAAAAACATATACCAAACACATTTCAATAAATTTTAAAAAAAAATACAATTTGCGTCTTCAAATTAAAAACGAAAAAAAATATATATTACAAAAAAAAAATATAGAAAAACAAAAAAAAAATGCAAAATCATTTTGCCGCAATTTGTTAAAAAATGATTTAAGTTTTAATTTAATACTATATAAATACATATATATATATATATATATATATATATATTTTAATTTTTTTTTTATTTCGAAATGTATTTAGTTTTTAAAGTTAACATGTTAAATACTTTGCATTTTCATACGCTTTAGCTAAAATAATAATTACAAAATATAATTAAATAAATATTTATGCATCATATTTACATACAAAACAAATATATATATGAAATATGAAGTAAAGCGAATATGCTTAAGTTGAAGATGAGCAAGAGAAAGAGAGAGAGAGCAGAACACACGATGAATGATGGCAAGATTTAGTTGTAATTATTTTGTAGATCGACTATTTTTTTTTTTTTTTGTATTGTAATAATTATGATCAATTTTTTTTATTATTATTATTATTACTATTATTATTACTATTATTATTATTATTATTATTGTAATAACGATAAAAACAAACAGAACATACCAATAATACATGAACATAAATGAAACTTTATCAAATAAAAATGTTTTCTTAAACGAAAAAAAAAAACAACAACAACCCCATCGAAATTCCTTTTTTTAATTTTGCACCATTTCACACACACACACACACACACAAAAACACAGGTATACACATACATATATATATATTTATATATATATATATGTGTATATGTATGTGTATGTATGTATGTCTGCTATATATAGGGCCTTATAATTTGTTCTGATGTGCCCAGCTGTGCCGCTACGAGGCGCAAATGCAATATGCAAATGAAATGCTGCAGAGGAACTACAGTACTCGCTAACTAATTTAACTCACACACCTGCCTACCTAACACACACACACACACGAACACAAACACAGGATTTGCTGTATGGGCCAGAAGTATGCCCAGCTAGAGCGTTACATTTTGTAAGACAATTACATATATATGTGTATACATATATGTATCTATATCTATATATGCATGCATGATCTATCATTTTACATACACACACGCATACACACCTGCACATCGAATATATGTAGAGTTAAAGACGAGTATATTAACAAAAAGAAAAAAATACGCGGTGCTAGCCAAGTTTACATAAACAATAAACGGAAATAGCGAGACACAGCTACTAGTTAAAACAGATATCAGCTAATAGAAGCAGTTATACAGTTATATAGTACAGCTATATATATATATATGTATATATATGGGCATATATATATATACTATATAGTTGAGTAGGCAGTGAAATTTTTTGCATAGATTCAGTAGCGTTGAAATACATATATATATATATATATATATATATAGACATACTTATTAGAGCTAATGCATACATACATCTATATATAACAAAAGAACTCTCAAAACGTAATCCAAATGCAAAATAATTTGAATAAAAAACTTGAATAAAAATATGAAAATATGAAAATATTTAAAGATAACAAAATGATACGTAATTAATTTTAAATTGCAAGCGAGTAATACAAAAAAAAAAAGCAAATCAAAATATATATATACATATATATATATATATATAGATATCTATCAATATCGTTAACTGTAAATAATGAAATGTATTTAGCGTAGCGAAACAGAAATCAAATACAAATTGCATAAGAAATTATCCTTCCAATTCCACACGAAAAGCAGCTGGAAAACAAGAGAAAAACACAAAACAAAACAAGCATTTGCCAAGCTATATAAATTATAAATTACAAAATATTAACAAACAAAAAAAATACATAGAGAGAATTTTTTTTTTGAATGTCAAAGATCAAATTAGTAGCCGATCGCAGCGATTTATAAGTGCAGAGCTGTTAAAAATTCCATTTGAATGGAAATTCAAAATGGGTTTTTGTTCTGAAAACCCATTTTGAATTTCCATTCAAATGGAATTCTTAACAGCTCTGTTTATAAGTGTATGTATATATGTATATGTGTATATGTATATATGCATATATGTATTAGCTGCATGAATAGCAAAGAATTTAAGCCCACAGTGATATACAGTCTCTTATATATACACACAGCTACCAATCAATAAACAGAAAACAAATTTCAGTTTTGTTTTTGTGAAAGAAAATTGCAAGAAAATGTACATAAAATAGTGGAAGAAACCAACAAGCAACAGCAAAATATATATAAAATGTTTATATATATAAAAGTTCACATCTTAAACAGACCATATCAACATTATATATATATATGTGTATATATATATAATGGTATTTGTGTAGTTATATATACAGCAGTTATTTTACCAATACACATACAGACACATGCAGTCAGATATATATATATATATATATATATATATATATATATATATATATATATATATATATATATATATATATATATATATATATATATATATATATACATATATATATATGAGCATATATAGCACACATACAAGCGAGTCTGAGTCTTAAAAAACATATTCAATTGAACCAAAAGCCGTAGTTAACACACACAGACATAGTTATCAGAGCTGTTAAAAATTCCATTTGAATGGAAATTCAAAATGGGTTTTCAGAACAAAAAACCATTTTGAATTTCCATTCAAATGGAATTCTTAACAGCTCTGCATATATATAACTCTCCTTAGTTTTCAGATCTGACAGAAGAAGAAAAAGAACAACAAAAAGCTAAAAACAAACCAAAACCGTTTTCAGTTTCAAATCCGCCCAGCAATAAAAAAATATTAAAAAAAAAGAATTAACCACAATTAAAAATAAAAAACAAAAAGATAAAAATTATTAAGCAAATGTGCCCAATTCTAAAAAGCAAAAATCAATTCAAATTTCAAACATTAATAAAGCAGCAAAAATATCAAAAACAAAAAACTTTTAGAAATATATACATACATATATATATATATATATATATAAACATATGCATATATATATATATATATATACATATATATATAACATAACTGAATAACAGATAAAAGAATATGAACTTAGTGGCCTAAGATTTGAGCACTCGACACTTTGGCAAAGGCAAACGAAATTCGATGAAACATTTTAAATTTAAGCAATTAAATACATTAAATAAAATACAAACGCAAAAACATAAAAAAAAATAAAATACAAAATAAATAAGAACAATTTCATTACGTAATTAATTAAAGCAACAATTTTTTTTTAGCATTTCTTGTGAAGATTGTTGCAAGCAAACATAAAAAACGAAAATAAATGAAAAAAAAAATTAAATTATAAACAATTTTTTTTTGTTAACTTAAGAACCTGTTTTTTATATATATATATAAATAAATAATAAAAAAATATATATATATATCTACACATTGTGTTAATTTGTAAATTAACATTTTCATTCAAAAATAAAAAATAAAAAATAAATCATAAATAAATTATAAAAAAATGCAAAATGCAATTTTTTAAGGGTTTGCGCTAAAATGCAAGGGCATTTATTAAAGCAAATAAATAATAATAATAAACAACAAGAAAAACAAGAAAAACAAGAAGAAGAAGAAGAACAAGAAATAATGCAAATATTTCAATATAATATATTTAAATAAAATATTTAAATAATATAAATAATAAATAGTTTATATAGCATGTAAAACTGAACAGAGAAATCAAATTCAATAAAGACGAATATACTGTATTCCAAACAAAGCCATACGTTTTCTTTATTCCTGTTAGCTAAAGAATACCCTGTCATTCTATGAATATACCCTGGAATTTAAAATATATGTTCTAGAAATCTTATGTTCAATATTTTTAGCTTGAACTCTAGTTGAAGCTTCCTAAAAGTAATTTTTTCAGCGTTTTTCTTTGCCTACACACTTAAAGCTTTACTCCATAGCAAAATTATCAAGCTGCACAAAATTGTTCTTCAATAAGTTTTAGATTTCAGACAAAAACCATCTTGAAATATTGAAAAAGTCAGCTCGAACCGTGTAGCAAACCTTAAATGGTCAATTTTATGTTTCCAAAAGTTAAACCATTTCTATAATAACTTAAGTTGATGTGGTATAGTTGACCAATTTGAAAAACTAAATTATCTTTACAAAAGTTCTCTTAAAAGAGCTTTTAAGCTAAGTTACATATTTACCTCAAAGTTGACCGTCGATCACAACTAGGCTCTTGGACTTGGCGTCTATTGCATTTCTAGCTAAAGCCTGATATGCTTAATCATCATAGCCAAAAACATTCCATAAAAGCATAAGCTTTCAAAAGCTTTTGAAGCGCAACGCTGCATTCGGTGTCAAAGCTGAATAACAATTCTCAGCTCAGGGGTTGCTGCATGACTAGCGCCATCTATGGCTTGATAGTGCATGCTAAGCAGGCGTAACGCCACCTGGCGTCGGTTAGCACAACTTGCCATTATTATCAACTAGATTAGTTTGAGAAAAAAAACAAGCATAAAAAATGCCTATGAACCAATTTTACAACCTTTTAAGTATATGTTTATAGACGAGGGTAGTCTGAAAAGTTGTCTAACTTCATATGTGTTATTTGCCTATGAACCAATTTTACAACCCAATTCATAGCTGTTTATAGACGAGGGTAGTCTGAAAAGTTGTCTAACTTCATATGTGTTATTTGCCTATGAACCAATTTTACAACCCAATTCATAGCTGTTTATAGACGAGGGTAGTCTGAAAAGTTGTCTAACTTCATATGTGTTATTTGTACATAAATAACTTGTAGCGACTTCGATGCCATCTTCATTTCCATTCATGTGCCTCTTGAGCCTCGGGCACAAGACTAAGTCACAGGGAGCTAGGTCTGTGGAGTACGCTGGCTTTATCATCATTATTGTGTTGTTTTTGGCCAAAATTCTGATATAAATACTTTGCTAGATTTTTTGGAGTACACAAAAATCGAGCACGTGCGAAAAGATGTCCAAGCAAAACCACTGCCAAAAGCTAACTAAGCATACAAATGGCAGAAACTTGTTGGCCTAAGTGAGAGACGTGAATTTAGAAAATCGAATATATATATCTCAAGAATCTAAATTCGTGATACTTTTAGAACAGACCTCGTTCGATATAAACATAAATATAATTACCTAAGATTTGTGTATGTAAAACGTCGACTCAAATGGAATTGCTCGCTGATCCATTGGCCAAATGATACATATCTAGAAAGCTAATGAATCAAGAATTATAAACTATACTTATTCCTTCTTTGGATGACAGTTTTTATTTGAGTAAAGTGTTATGCCAAACACAAAGAGTAAACTTAGGTTTTGCTTGCTTTGCTTCCGTTTTGATGTCAAATTCTAGTTCAGTCTTAAACAGAAAGTCAAACCAATTGCGAGTCTTAAGTCAATGACAAAGTTTGTTTAGAATGGCTCTTAAAATATTTTCTTTTCAGTTTCAGCTACTCAAACAATTTCTATTATTGGCTAGTCAAAACAAAAAATTCACAAAAATTCATAAAAATTTGACTTGAAGCACGTCAGCTTCGTAATCAGCAGCAAACATTTGATTTTCCAGCTTTTCGCGTGAAGTTCGAGTGGAAATCCCACGATTGAGTAATACTAGGTTATGCAAAGCGGTCTGTAAGTTAACAGTGAAACGTCACTTTATCAGAAATTGGTGCGCGCGCTCAGATCTTTGTATGAAAATCATGCGAATTTGACACTGTTATCTATATTAAAGCTAGTAGAAAAAATGAAAACGTAAAGTGTTTTTTTTACCAGTTATATATAGATTCTTTAATCGGAAAATATAATAATTTTATTATTTTTTTTTGTTCTAAACCGTTTTCTATGCAGTTATTGCTCATGTAGTCCGTTTACCACTCTTATTTTCGTGTTGAATAGCCTTTACTTTATTTTCCTAGACTTTAAATTGAAAAAACTGAATAGTATTAATAAGTATTATTCGTTTCCCATCAATCCACATCATTATATCTACTACTTTCCATCATTATATTGAGAATCTGATGGCCAAAGATGATGTGCAGCATTGTTAGCTTCTGCTAAGATTTCTGGAGCTGGTTCAAGCAGATTATCTCTTTCTTTGGGCTTTAAACAAACATTCATAAGCAGTCATCGACTGTGTCTTTTAACAGTGTGGAAATCCAACATAGCTTTCATTAGCTCAACACTCCAGCAGAGCAGTCAAGCCGTGTTTGACTAAATCCGCTCTCTTTACGCCATCCCCTCGATATGCATATTTAATGAAACAATTGGAAATTTGGACAATATCGATAAATTTGACATTCTCAGCATTTATTTGCACTCTACTCGGTAACATGTTTTGAAGTTTGTTCAGTTTTGCTTGTATGTAATTAGGTTTTAATGCTATATATACATATGTATGTATATTGTTATTGTATGTGTATATATATGTGTATATATACATGCGTTTTAGCCATTTCAAAAATTCACTTTCCACATTCATTCATTTCGCAGCTCATCGAAACTGAAAATCAGTCATAAAACAACAAACTCTTGCACTTCTCTTGCTTCATCTTCTTGTTTTGTTTTCTTTATTATTATTAATTTTATTATTATTATTATTATTATTATTTGTATTATTATATCTATTATTAGTTGTACCCAGCGACAAACAAAAGTCGAAAAGTTTTTATTTAATGTTTTGCATTTTGTTGTTGCTCTTCGAAAAAGTAGAAAAATATTGCTCTAAAAAAATACAGGGCAACTCTTTTCTTTCATCGAGAATATATATATATATATATATATATATATATAAGTATATATATATATATATATATATATGTTATATACCTTTGATACTTATAATTCATAGTTGTTTGCGTGTTTGTTTGTTTGTTTTTTGGTACAGGCTTAGACATAAAAAACAGGCGCTAGTTGAAACCTTGGAGGGCAACAGATTTACAATTGTTATGGCACACACACACACACACGCACATCTGTGTGTGTGTGTGTGTGTGCATGCATGTATGTATATGTGTATATATATACCTATATCATATTCCTTGCACATATATATATATATATGGTATGTATTATATGGTTTCTCTGATCTAGTTTAATAGAGGGACAGGCTGGCTTTCAGGCTTTCAGTTTGTGTGTGAAGTGTTTCCCTGCTCAGACCTCAGGCCATGTTTGTCCTTATTGTAAGACTTGTTTTTGTTGTTTTTGGAATACCCTGTAACTGTGTTTGGTTTGAGTGTGTCGCATCGGCATAACAGCAACTAACGTGAGCTTTAAGCTTTAACACTTTAACAAAAATAACGGCTCTTTAAGCACCGACTAAAGCTTCAGCAAACTATATAAACTCCATACACTATATGAATATGAATATATATATAATATATATGTATATATCTGAAAGCTAATATTTCCTATAAAAAAAAAATAAATTTAAAAAAATTATAGTTAACATATAAAACCTAAAAACCGGGAAAACATCTGATATTTTAGAGGCACTTTCAAGTATTTCATTTAAACAAAAACAATCGAATACAGTTCTTCAAAATGATATATATAATATATATATATATTTATAAATATTATTGCATTTGGCTTTATAAACAAAAACTCTCCTTTTATAGGTTATTCTAACTATAGCTAAAGCAAACCCAAACAAAAGAAACAAAATATGTATATAAAAAACAAACATACGAGTTGAAATGAAATCACATATTGTGTGTATTTGGTACGCAAACAAATCATAATCATATAGTAGATATACATAATTTTAATAATAATGATAGTATGATCCTTTTTTTTCAATATTCTTACAATTTTTAATAGCAATAAAAAAAAAAACATTAACAAACTGTTTACTGATCAAGATAAACGATGATATATATCATATTAGTTCGTACGTCATTATATATATAATAGGTAATTATATACATATGTATGTATATGTAGGAGGTAATAGAGGAGAGGAGTGTGTGTGTGTGGGTGAGTGTGTGGGTGAGTGTGTGTGTGAGTGTGTGTGTGTATAGGTTTAAGGTATAGGAAGTGGGCCGTTTTACAATAAGACAAGTCTCGCTTTGTTTAAAGTTTAATGTACATTGACTATAACAATATTAATATATATATGTATATATATATATATATATATATATATATATATATATATATATATATATATATATATATATATATATATATATTTCTGTGTGTGTGTGTGTGTCTGCATTCTATATATAGAACTTTGTAATAGCTTTGCAGCGACAACTCGAGTCGAGGCGATTGTCTGCGTGCATTCTCTTTGCATATTTGCAAATACAAATATATATAAATATATATACATATATATACATACATACATACATACATATACATATATATACATATAAATATAAACAAAAAAGTTCAATTTAAATTGAAATTTAACTGGCAATAAGTGTTTCACATTTCTGTTGCTTGTTCTCAATTATTTAATTTAAGTTTATATATTCTTTTACTTTAATTAGTTTTTTTTTTCTTTTTGCTAGAAAGGTACTTGAAGTGTAGACACTTAGAAGGAGCCGGAGCAGGGGCAGGGGCAGGGGGCGAGAGGCGCTTGTTAGGGGGGCGTGGCTTTAACTATATAGTGTGTCGAATGAATTGCAGCGTAACTTGCAAAGCGTTTCGTATTTACATTTAAATTTAACTAAGGTTTCTCTCTTTAGCATTCGCTGTCAACCATCAACGTTTAACAATATTTTTCTGTGAGTTGACAAAAGACAAAAAATATATAGAAAGAAAGAACAAATTCTTTACAAAAAAATTTTTTTAAAATAAAAATAAGAAAAAAAAACGTCTTAAGTCCGGTAAACAAAGAAAAACTGTTAACAAGATTTGCATAAATTTGTAACTACAATATAGTTTAATGCCTAAAAACTAATTGTTGTTTTGTTTTTATTTGTTGTTTCGTTTTATATATTGTTTTCTTGCTTATGGTACTAAAAGTATCTTTGATTTAACATTTACTTGAGTGTCGCATGTTGTGTTATTGTTTGTTTGTTTGTTATACATATATACATATATGTATATATGTATATATATATATATATATAGGGTATGCGGATTGCTATGCTACGCTTTATTGGCCCGTGTTTTGTTAATTGTTGTTTGTTTTTTGTTTTTGGTTGATTTTGTTAGCACTTAAGTTAATCATGTATAACATATGATAATTGTAATAATAGTAATATAATAATAATTGTTTGTAATCATAATAGTTTTAATAATAATATAGTAAGTAGTATATAACATATAGCGATATTTAAACAATTCAATTTTGCACAGCAGCAGCTGCTGCTGCTGCCATTGATTTTTTGTGTGTGTTTTTTTCTTTTCTCTCTCTTCTTACGTTTTCTCTCTAAGGACTCAATTATAAGGCGCTAAATGTTCTTGTTGTTGTTTGTTTGTTTTTTTTTAGTACTAAACATATACAAATATGCATGTGTATATATAGTTGTGTGTATATTATATATATATATAAATATGTGTGTGTTACATATATGTTGTTGTTGTTGTTGTTGTTGTTGTTTTACTCACAGCAAACAAACAAATAAAAAGTACTTTGATAACGCAATTGTTTGCTATTTCTTCTTTTTTTTTACAAATTTTTCACATTTTTCTTTCTTTTTGCTATTTTTTTCAGTTTTTGTTTTTGTTTTTGTTTTTGCCTTCCGCTTGTCTTGTTAAGTTTCTTGTACATGTGTAAACAATTACATTAAAAAAATCGTGCCCAGCTAGCACCTTAGGACATTTCATTTTGTGTTTTAGTTTTGTTTTGTTTTGTTTTGTTTTGTTTTGTTTTGTTGGTTTTTCATTTAAAGCGAGTTAAAAATTGTTGTTAAAAAAGTTTCGTAATATATATATATAGATATATATATATGTCTGAATATATGCACAAGTCGTAAATTAAAAGCTAACAAAGAAAATTTTAACTATTAAAAAATTATATAATGGCCAACAATCAAGTCGAATATAAAAAAAATTAACATCTAAAATTAAACTAATAAAAAATTTTTATATAATTTTAAAAAAATAATAATAATCATATTAAATAATATAATAATATATATATAAAATAATATACAAATATATATATATATTATATATAAAAAAGAAAAAAATATACCATTGATAACAAAAAAAAAAATATAATAATAATAATAATAATAATAATAATAATTATAATAATTATAATAATCATAATAATAATAATAATAATAAACACAGAGAATGGGTAAATATTAAAATTGAAATTGGATTAAAACCAAAACATTTGACTAAATGCTACGCATTGTACAGAAATCGCTTTAGAAAGAGACAACAAATGGTGCGAGCAGCATGGTGAGGGAACTAGTTTGTGTGTGTGTGTGTGTGTGCGCCAGTTCAACAGACAGAGAGAGAACATATAGCGATATATTGTTGTCTCTACTGTCGGCCGCCAGCTTTGCGCCATATTCACCGCATCCAATGGGCCTTTCGCTTGATCTTGGTGCGCACGCCACGCAGAGGCTTTCCTTTGCTCTTGGCTGGCACAGCGTTGACCATAGCAGCGCTCAGCGATAGCATGGATGGCCCATTGCCAGACGCAGCACCTCCTCCACTTGGCAGACAGCTTATACTGGACAAATACAAATTGGACGCCGCATTGCTGCCCGTCACAACGTTTGCACTGTACAGCTCGTCATAGAGCGGCCTTTGTTGCTGTTGCTGCTGCTGCAGCTGCTGCTGTTGCTGCTGCTGCTGCTGTTGCTGCTGTTGTTGTTGTTGCTGCTGCTGTTGGGCAAGCGCTCCGGCAGCAGCTACATTGGCAGCAGCACTGCTGAGCAATGCCATTTTGCTGCCACTGCCATTTGTATAGACGGCGGTGGTCTGCGACTGCTGCTGCTGCTGATGTTGATGTTGATGTTGATATTGCAGGTCGAGATGCCATTTCTCCTCCTCGATGCTGCGACTGGAGGCACGTTTGTGCGGCGAGCCGTGGCTGCTGCCGCTGCTGCCATTGCTATGATAGTGGGTTGTGGTCGTCGACGAGCCGCACTCCACAATCGAGGAGCGCGAAAGCGAGAGCAGAGCATCAACACCGTCACGATGTCGCTGCTGATCGGCCAGCTCCTCGGGCGTGATATTATGACTAAGCAAAAAGAGAATGCAAGAGAAGAGAATGTTTAAGCTTATGTGTTTTTGTTTCTTTCAGTCGAGTCTTACTTCTCCTCGCTGCTGTCGTAGGCCGCATCGGAACTGGCGCAATTGCTGTCGCCGCCATGGCCAACACCTTGTTGCGTCTGCTGTGCATTTTGGCCATTGCCATTGCCATTGCCATTGATCAGAGGCGTTGAAGCGCCACTGTCCGCATTGCTGTTGCCGCCCGCCGAATAGGTGTGATCCTCGCTAGGCGAACTGGTTATCACTGGCGCCCTAAAGAGAGAAAGAGTGTAGAGAAATCCTCTGTTTAGTTTATGAAACTCTCAAATATATATATATATATAAAAATATCAGACTTACCCGTTCTGAAAGCTTTCGAGAAAGGCTTTCGAGCCATGCTTAAGGAAAAGCATCGCCGCTGCCGCATGGACATCATCGATGCTGTCCGCACCACAGTCCCGTGCCAGCCGCTCGAAATTTAAGGCACAAACGGTACCAGTACCAGCACCAGCTCCAGGTCCAGCTCCAGCTGATGCTGCCACTACTACATTACCAGTTCCATTCGCATAGTTGTACTTGTTGTTGTTGTTGTTGTTGGATGCATAGTCGCCCGGCAGCTCCTCATCCACGGCATCGCCCATGTATTGCGGCTCCTCAATATTGCGAAATGCCTTGGACAGATTAGGAAATAGCTTCGGATCGAAGCGAGGATGATTGCCGCCAGCAGGCGTCGGCCCCGCGTTGCCATTGGGCGTGGCAGTCTGACTGCCGCTGCCATTGACATTGCTATTGCTCTTGGCAGGCGTTGTCGCCGCCGCTGGCACAGTCACAGTGCCATCCAGGCTATCGTAGCTAGCAATGCTGCCGGCGCCGCCGCCACCAACGCCCGCATTGCCATTGGGACTCTTGAGCATGGGACTTATCTTGTCAACGGCCGAGTTGGGGAAGTAGGGCGAACGATTGAGCGCCTGCATGAGATTTGGCCGCTGCTGCGGCTCAACGCGCCACAGTGAGCCTTTGCCCATATTGGGCGCCTTCTCCACCTTGACGAAACTCTTGTTCAGCGACAGATTGTGTCGCACGCTGTTCTTCCAGCCATTCGGCGCTGACTTGAAGTAGGGAAAATGCTGTACGATCCAAGCATAAATCTCCTTAACAGGCAAAGCCTTCTCATTCGAGTCCTCAATGGCCATGAAGATCAAGGAACTGGAAGGAGTGGAAAGTAAATTGGGAATGTTAGCTAAACTCGAAGATAAGTTGAATTTTGCTATCAATTCAATTGCTCACGAACCAGTTCAGTTCAGTTCAATAGAATCAATAGTTCGTGAGCAATTGAAAAGCTCAACTTTTGCTCATAAACCATTTAATGTCGCTGTCGATTGAACCAAGTCCTTTACTAGTTCATTTGCAAAACATGTTCAATTGAACAAGTTCTAGAGCTAGGAGACTTACCTAAAGCTATATGGCGGCTTATTGTTTGTATGCACGTATGGATCATATGGCACATTGTTGGGATGCTTTTGCTTTTGGGGCGTGTTGTTGTTGTTGTTGTTGTTGTTGTTGTTGTTGTTGTTGCTGCTGTTGCTGTTGTTGTTGTTGTTGCCAGGGCCGGAGCTGCCGTATGTGGCTGAATTGTTGTTGTTATTGTTATTGTTGTTGTTGCTGCTGCTATTGTTATTATTATTGTTGTTGTTGTTATTGTTGTTGTTATTGTTATTGTTATTGTTAGTTTTGGACATTGATTGATATTGAGGCGTGCTCGTGTGCATGCGTGCCCCACTGCCCAGGCCGATGTCGAACTCCTTGAGCGAGTCCTCGTTGTCGTAGCTGGCATAGCTGTTGGGGCTGCGCAGATTGGCAATGCCGGAAGCGGAACCAGCCGAAACGGAACCGGAACCGGAACCAGAGCCATTGTGCACCGCCGTCGGTGTCATGGGCGGCGGCGGTGGCGTCACCGACAACTGCAACACACCCGTACGCGGCTGCACCGCATTGTAGTAGGTGCCAGGTGGCAAAAGCGCCGCACCTGGCGGCGTCTCAGGTGAGGAAATATTGGCGGGCTGTTGTGAGCTGCATTCGGTGGGCATACGCAAAGAGAACAAATGAAAAGTTTATTAAATTTAATACTTTATGAGCAAGAGACAGCATGGAAAAGAGAGAAAGCGAAAGAGTAGCAAACAATCAATCAAATCATCGCATTTTCATACTAAATTTAAATATTATATCAAAATGAAAGCCTTTCTTTGCACTGATTGCTCTTCTTCCTGCTACATATATAGAATGAAAAACAGTCAAGAGTGCAGACTAAACTCTCGATTGAGATTGAGACACACTCAAAGAGCGAGCAGAAGTATCTACAAATTGCTGAAAGAGTGAGGGAGAGAGATAGCACAATGAAATTTGAAAGAACGAGAGCGCATCTCTCTCTCTCATACTCTACATCTACTTCTGTCTACCTCCTCTCTCTCTTTCTTCCTCTTTGTCTTCCACTCTCTTTATCTCTCTTCTTCTCTATCTCCCTCTGACTCTTCCGCTCTCTTTTTATTCCATTAAGTCATCCCCTCACTCTCTTCCTCTCTATCTCCGTCTCTCTCTCTCTCTATATATATATATCCTTCTTTCCCTATCTCCTTCTTTCTCTATATCCTTCTTTCTCTATTTCCATCTTTCTCTATCTCCTTCTTTCTCTACCTCCTTCTTTCTCTATCTCCCTCCATATCTCCCTCTTTCTTTCATCCTCCATATCTCCCTCTCTCTCTCTTTCCTCTCTCTCTCTTTCTCATCCTCTACTTTATGCCACTTACATAACATGTGGAGCGGTAACAAAACTGTAGCCAGGCGGCAACGTTGTGGTGCTAACCACCGTTGGTGGCGTTGTGTGTTGTTGTTGTTCGCTGGTGTTGCTGCTGTTGGTGGTGGCGGTGGCTGTGGCGGTGGTGATGTTGTTGTTGTTGTTGCTGCTGCTGGTATTGGGCGTTGAGTAGTTGACGGCATCGAATACTGCATTGAAGCTGTTCGACTTCGGCACTGGACTGTTGCCCCCATTGACGGCCGCCGTGGAGGAGCCCGAGGCGGAGCATGAGCTGAGCGTCGAATTGTTTGAGGAGGCGGGCGAACTGACCACCGTGACCGTTGAAGCCACCACATGGCTGATATTGTTGTTGTTGGCGACGGTGGTGTTAGTGGTACTGTTGTTGTTGGTGATGATGATGTTGTTGTTGTTGTTGTTGTTATTGTTGTTGTTGTTGCTGTGATCCACATGCACATTCATCTTTTCACGCAGATATTTCTTGTGCGGATGATGCGTTGTGGTGTTCCCAGTGGATTTATAGCTAGCGGTTGCATTCGTGCCATTGGAGCTGACAAAGATTTGTGGCTGCTGCTGCTGCTGCTGCTTGACAGTTGCTGTTGTTGCCGGCATAAAAGTGTTGGCAGCAACACGCGGCATAAAGGCAGCAGCAACTGTTGCTCCCGCTGCTGTCGCATTCGGTTTGCTGCTGGCTGCTTTGTACTCCACCACGGTGGTTGTGCCGCTGGGTCCCTTATGCACCGTTGTGGTGCTATAGACGGCGGGTGACTGTGACTGCGACTGCGACTGCTGATGCTGATGCTGCTCGTTGGCATCGCCATGTGACAGTTCCTCGATTATATCGTTCACTAGGCAAATGTTGTAAGGCTCTGCTGTGGCAGCTGCTGATCCACCTACGCCTACGCCTGCTGTGGTGGTTGTTGTCGCTGTTGCCGTTGTTGTTGGCGACGATTTGAGCGCCACGGCAGCACCACTGCGTTTCACTGCTGCTGCCGTTGTTGTTGTTGTTGTTGTGGTCCCAATACCTTTGATCAGATTACTCTCATTCAGCCAGGACAACGGACGCAGCTCATCATCGTCGCCAGCTGCGCCAGCCGCAGCCAAAGCATCCGCCGCACTCAGCTCCAATTGCTCTGTGGCTAGCACCACAATATTGCCAGCAGCAGCTGCTGCCGCTGCTGCCGCTGCCGCTGACGCATTGCCCGACTGCGTGGCATTCTCATAGGCGGTAAAGCCGCCGCCATTGTGCCGCAGCAGCAGGTACTTCGAGTTGGAATTCATGTGGGCGTGACCGTGGGCGTGGCCGTGGCCGTGTCCGTGTCCAAGTCCAATTCCTAAGCCTAGTCCGAGTCCGTGTCCGTTTGATGGCGGCGCTGAGGCCGCTGTGCCTGCCACGCTGTGATAGCCGTGCGCAGCAGCTGCTGCTGCTGCCACCACCGCGCTCGTTGCGGCTGCTGCCGTCTGCAGTTGCCCCCGCAACTGGCTCAAATCGTGCGTCGTTAGCAGCTGTGTGGGATTATCTGTTGACATGCTGCTGCAACGAAAGGCCAGAAAGAGAATCTGTTTAGATTTGATAGGCATAAAGTTAGAATAAAGTTAACGCTTTAGCTTCAAGCTAATCTCCATATATAACTATAGTTTTATTATCATTATAGACATCATATGATGTCATATATTATATATTTATTTTATTTATATTATATATCATATTTCATTTACACTTCGAGTTGATGCAGCCAAGTATGGCATGATTTGAAATCTATCTACATCAAAACAATCAAATTGGATTCTAATTGGATTCATATTTTTGTTTATTCTTCTTATTTATTCAACTATGTCTATAAATACGTGTCTCGCCTTACACCTATGCATCAATAATATATCGACAAATATCGACCATGTTCAAATATACCTATGTTTACACATCACGCCATTTACCAATATATATTTGATCGATAAATATCGAATATATCAATTATATCGATTTACATGTTCAAATATGTCCATATGCACACATCGCTTTGTATATCTAAACATATTATATCGATAAATATCGATTATATCGATCAACATGTTCAAATGTATCTATAAATATACGCATCACGCCGTATACCTATGTTTATTATATCGATATATCGATGAGCATGTTAAAATGTCTATATATACACATCACTTCTTATACCTAAACATATTGTATCGATATACATATATCGATTATATTGATCAACATGTTCAAATGTGTCTATAAACATACGAATCACGATTCATACTTGTGTTTATTACATCGATAAATATCGATGTATCGATCAACAAGTTGAAATATGTCTATAAATATATCAATAATATCAATATCAATCAACATGTGGAAATATGTCCATATGCACATCACCCCTTATACCTAAACATAATATATCGATAAATATCGATTATAATATATTGAAATATAAATATAAATATAAATATATATGTACATACATATCACGCCCTTGACTACATATATTATATCGATCAACATGTTAAGATGTCTATATATACACATCACCCCTTATACCTAAACACATTATATCGATAAATATCGATTATATCGACTAACTTGTTCAAATATGCCTATATACACATCACACCTTATACCAACTACATATATTATGTCGATATATCGATCAACATATTCTCTCTCCCTGCCCTGGCTAAAGGTGAATGCAGTTAAACACAATTCAAAGTCGAAGACTTTAACTGTTAATCAAATGTTTAGTTTTTCATTAACGCGTGCGTATCAAATCATTTAATCACAAAGACACATGCTTGAATCTCGTTCGTCTGCTGCTGCCTCTTCTGCGCTTTCTTGTTTTTATTCATTATTTTTTTTATCGGCGTCCTTCACTTTTTTTTTATTGCATACCTCAATGCGCAGTCGGCACCACTGTGCCCCGTTTCAATTACCCCGCCGATAATAAGTAATATTACCACTAATACACACACACACACATGCTCTCTCTCTCTCTCACACTCTCTTGCTCTCCCTCTCTCTGCTTTGCTTGTTTTGAACAGTGGCCACATTTTTAAGTTAAATGCTAAACGCTTTACGCAATCATCACCAGCCGCCCGGGCCGCCATTTTGTGCATGTATGAGTGTGCGTGTGTGTGTGTATGTGTGTGTGTGTGTGTGTGTGTGTATGTGTGTGTGTGTGTTTTGTTTGTATTTGTTTCTATTTGTGCGTTGCTTTTTGCATTATTTTTATTTTCCAACAGCATTTTTTATTGCTTCTAATTTACGCGTGTAGTTTTTGCCGTTCTTATGGCTTGATGAGTGGCTGCGACGCCGGCAGCGACATAGCAGCGCAGCTTGCGTTCACCTGCTACTTGAATTTGTATTTATTTTGCTTTACTTTATTTTTTTTGTACTTTTTTTTGTATTTTTTCGGCTATTTTGTTGCGCGCGTCGCTTTGTGTTTGTGTTGTTGTTGTTGTTGTTATTTACGCTCTTTCATCTGCTCTCTTTCAGTGTTTACTGTTGAATTATCTTATCAGCATTTTGCATTCAAGTTAAAGCTATAACAGTAATTTCTGTTGTTCAAGCAGCGAGCGTGGCAATAATATCAAAGGATATTGAATCAATGACTAATTCATATATTCATAATTTTTGGTATTTAAGTAAATGTGGTACAGTTAAGTGCACACGCACACACACACACACACAGACACACACACAAAGTGTATGCAGTCGCAACGCTTTGAGCTGATTAATTAAATAAATAGCTATACATACATGTGTGTGAGTGCCATAAGGGACAGCACTGTAAGTGTATTATTTATTGATTTTTATTGGCCAACAACAAAATTACTGTGACAACAACAACAAAAGAACAGTAAAACGAGCGCGCCACAACAAAGACGGCGAGTCAAAACAAACGCTACGCGAAACGAACAGCAATGCCAAAGCAAAAGCAAAAGCTCAACCTCAACAACAACAACAACAATGACGACAACAACAGTTTAAGCGCCACACAATGGTCGACTCTTTACAGTCGCATGCCAAAATAATAGACGCACATAGCGAAGCAGCTCTTCACAGACAGCTGTTGTTCTTGTTATTGTTGTTGCTGGAAGGCGGCTGCTGGCTGCTGGCTGGCTGCGAAAACAAACAAACAAACTAGAAAATAAAGCTTGCGACGCAATTTTGAAAGTTTCCGTCGTTCCGTTGTCTTGGCAACTTTTTATAAACAAAATACAGCAACAACGTTAATTTGCACAGTGGCGTCGCGCGAGAGAGTCGCGTTGTGCGACGCCGACGTCAGCGTTTGGGTAAACGACAACGTGGTTTTGGTTACGCTGGCTCTCCCTCTAAGCAATGTGTGTGTGTGTGTGTATGTGTGTGTGTGTTTACCTAATTAGCTAAAAGAGACACACATTATACATTTGTATGCATGTAGCTATAATATTGCAATTTGTACACAAACACACACACACACATATATATATATACACACACGCACACAGGAGTGTATTGAGCCGCGCTTGTGACGTGTGCCAAACACATAAAGAAATCTTTGTTAGTCTCGCTCTCTCTCTCTCTTTGCCGCCTCTCTGACTCTCTGTTGTTTATCTGCTTTTACATGATGTTTTTGTTTATTTTTCAAGCGCAAGCCAAACGGCGCAGTTTTTCAGGCTTAGCTCAGAGTCAAATGCAAGAGAATCCGAATGAAAGAGCGCAGAGCAAAGGAAATAGCGAAGAGCGCAGAGCGAAGAGCGTCATTTGAAGCCGTTTGCGCGTCGCTGCCGATGCCGTAGCCGCGTCAGTCAGTTGTCAGCTTTTCGTTCTAGAAACGTCAACTGCTGCTGACGCTGACGCTGACACTACTATTGCTGCTGCTGCAGCGCTGCCTGCCGGCTGTTAGCTTGCTGTTGTGTGACCTATGGACCTTTCTATGCTGCTTTTAGTGCAGCTGCTGCGCTGCTGTTGTTGTTGTTATTATTATACTTTTGTTGTTGTTCTTGTTATTATTATTGTTAATGTGGGCGTCAGGGAAGCAGCAGCAGCAGCATGAAAGAGTGAAATACGATTGGTTAAACTGTACCTGCTGCTGCTGCGCTGCTGCTGCTTTTGCTGCTGCTGCTGCTTATAACACGCGCTTTGTACTTGTGTAGCTGATTCATACACATAAATATATATTTATGTATATTTTTATACATTTATTTTTATTTTTTGTGTACAACTTTAACCGCATGCTAATCACATACAGACCACAAACGCAACATGAAGTACCGTTATGATTTAAGGGATAAGCGTAAATGAGCTGCTTCCTCTTTAAATATGCAACATTAAATCGAAAGAGTGAGAAAAAAAAAACAAACAGAAAACGTGAGGCAATCCGCAGAGGGGGTGGGGTGGGGTGGGTTATGGGGGTCGTCGGCTGCGGGCTTGTCACATATAATAATAATAATAATAATAATAATAATAATGAGAGAGGAAGCGGAAGATGAGAGCAGGCGCAACACTTTGTTGCTTTGTTGTTGCGTCGTTCATCTATTGCCATTTCGATCGCTCTCTAAATAAATAATAACAAATAGCAAAACAGCAAGCAGTTCACGTAATCAAATCAAAGAGAGAAAGAGAGAAGGAGAGCGCGCGCACGCTAACGAGCGTGAGCGAGCTTTGCATATTTCCGGCAGCGCCGCCGCCGCCGCCGCTAACAACAAAAACAACAACAGCTGGGCAAGCATTTTTTGAGAGCTTTTAATGGCGTCCAATGACATGCGCTCCCGCTCTCCCATGCCCAAACGTTGTACTGTACTTGCGTATGTGTGTGTGCGTGTGTGTGTGTGTGTGTGTGTGTGTTGGTAAAATATAAACAAAAATTATTGAAATTAAATGTAATAAAAAGAATGACAAAAATAATTAATGAAAATAAATTCCAAAATTGTATAAAATATGTAGTTTAATATTAATATATATAATATATTATATATTTAAATTATATTTATATTTTCTTTTATTTATTATTTATTTATTTTTTATATATATTTTAGCACATTTGCATGTAATGCTCGCTTTTAATTAGGCATTTATCTAGTGTTATTGTGTTTACTTTTTACTCACACACACACACACACACACACACACACACACACACATGTAGTTTAGAATTTTCTCGAGCTTTAGCTAAAGTAGACAACAAACAACGAAAAATTGTCGGCGACCACGCGGCGTATACGTAACCCCCCATGCAAACAGCGCGCTATACATATGTATGTATGTGTGTGTGTATATACATATACATATGCACACACATAGACACATACACGCCGCCTATGTGTGCGTGTCTGTGTGATGATGCCTTCAAGTTGGGTCGCACAATTGTATATTACGTATACGCTACATACGCAGGCAGGCAGGCAGGCCAGGCATAAGAAATAAGAAAAAAAAACATATACAAACACACACACACGCACACACTCACACACACACACAATCATTTACAACTGATAAACAACTGGCAGATAAATAATAGAAAATATTGAAAAAAAAATACGCAAAAATATTAAGAAAACTAATCAAAAAATATATTTAAAAAAAAAACAACAAAAAAGCTAACAAAAATTTAAAAAAAAAACAACTTTAAAAGTGAATAAATAAATAAGTAAACGAGCGACCAGAGAGAGGCAGAGGCACAAGGCCGCTTTGAATGTGTTGTTGTTCACTTAGCTGTCTGTGTGTGTGTGTGAGAGAGAGAGAGAGAGAGACAGGCTAACAGTGTTATTGTTTTCATTGTTGTTATTGCCAAACAAAATCTTAGCTTTTAGCTGTACAAAATTGTAGAAATATTTAACTGAGCAAAAAAAAAATTGTTTTTTTTTTTACATCAACTAAAAGTTGTGCTTAGTTTACTTTAAAATTCATACACAAAGTACTAAAAAGAACTGAAACGCTCTGCTGCTCAGCTCACTGCGCTCTCTTGGTGCGAGCTTTCACTCTCCCATAGACGCACACAGCGGCAGCGCTGCTCGCACTCTCCCTCCCTTCCACACACAGACGCTGACTTTTCAACGTGGTTTTTATTATTTTTCTATGTATTTTTATACTTTGCGAAATTCGTATATTTCGAGCATGCGGATTATGAAATCGAGACACAGATTAGAAAAAAAAAGGAGAAAAAAAAAAGAAAATACAAAAACAATTACGTGTAAAATCATGTAAAACCGACAACGGCAAATCAGCGCATATTTTGTTATTGTTTTTCGTATCCATGACTCTCACTTTAAGCGCGGCGCTCTCTCTCACTCTCTCTGGCACTCTCTTCGCTTAAGCTCACGTTCCTGTGGCCACTGACACACACACACACACAGACGCACAACTCTTGTTGTTGTTGTTGTTGTAAATGATCCACATACCTTTGCACTAGAAGAACTCACAATGTTTTCTAAACATTTGGCACACAACAATTAATTGAACTTTTTTCTTTGATTGATTTATTTAGTTTAGCTAAGAAATGATATCTGAAATTTTGTAGTTTCGCCTTTTATTTTTTGAGGCCTCGCACAATTTGAACTGTAAAGCACGCGAGCAGACAAACGAATGAAGCGAAACGGCGGCAGCACCAGCAAATGAAATGCCGAAACGAGCCCCGCACACACACACAGACAGAGACACACACACACATGTACACTTAAACGCTCGCGAGCGCAAACGTAACAAAGACACGTAAGTTTGCAATGTGGGAGAGAGCCGGCATGCAGCACACAAAGTCAAAAGCGCGTCGTAAACAACAACAAGAAAGCTAGATTTGACAGCCCCAGAGAGTGTGAGAGAGCTCAATAACAGATAGACGCCGCTGCTGTTTGTGCTTTGCATGTGTGTGTGTGTGTAGGAGCGTTGGCGCATGACATTGCCATTTATTGAAAGCTGAGCAGCAGCAGCAGCAGCAAAACAAACGACGTCAGCGTCAGCGTCAGCAGCGGCGTCGACCTTATTGACGATTTTTACAAACTATTTTCGTTGCGTTTTACTCAAAAGGATCAGAGCAACAACAAAAGCACAACAAACAGCTGTTTGGGTAAGGCCCTAGCATGACTCAATTGAAAGAGACAGAGCGAGTGAGAGAGAGAGAGAGAGAGAGTTCATGCGTAAACAGGAGCTGGAGACTGACAGAAGCTTTGATACTCTCTCCTCATTATTGTTGCTTACAATTGTTTATAAATAAATAAGAACACATTGTTATATGTTGCATGTTGCGTCTCAGCTGAATTCACACAACATTGTTTAATTAATTAATAAATAATTAAGTTTGTTAATGAAAGGTGTTAACCAAGACGCTGCTGGCGTCAACACGTGCGCTGCCAACGCATCAAAAAGCAGCGGCCGCAGCAGGAAATACAAGAAGCCAAAAAGCTAAAGCAATAAAATCAAATCAGAAAAAAAAGCTAACAGTATAATAACAACAACGCAGGCAGCGGCAGTGGCAGCGGTAGCGGCAGCAAAAGCTCAGCCAAATGCAGCGCAAGCATTTATACTTGTTGTTGTTGTGTTTAGCATATTTAATTTTAGCCAGGCGGAAAGGAAAATTGAAAAACGGCATTGTCTTCGCTGCTGCTTCTTCCTCTGTAGACTCTCTCTTTGTTAAAAATAAATTATATATTTATTTTATTCACGCACAAAACAAAAACAAAGCAAACGAAAGCGACAGATGGAGTGAGTGTGCCCATATAAAAAGAGCGCAAGAGGATGGAAGCGAGAGCGCGAGAGAGTGAGAGCGAGAGCGAACGCGCGCTCGTCTTGATTGAGAGCGAAATGAACTTTTGCCGGCTTTTTTGGGCCGCTGCGCAAAGGAGGGAGGAAAAAGTGCAATCGCAGCAGCAGCAGCAGCTGCGTCGGCAGCAGTAGCAGCAGCGCCGGCAGCAGCCGCGACGAAAACTAAAAAAAGCGCATCAAACAAAATCGTCAACTAAAAATAAGCACATCTTTGTTGTTATCGTTTTTGTTGCTGCTGCTGCTGCTGTTGCTGTTATTGTTTTTGTTTTTATTTTTGTTTTTCATTTGGATTTTGTTTTTGTTTTTGCTTTGGCATTTAGTGAGAGCACGCGCTTTGCGTTGCGTTGGTTGAATTCATAGTCGCATTTGTATTTGCCTTTGCGTTCGTGACTGCTGTGCTCTGTTGCCAGGCGCCGAAGTGAGTGGAGAGGAGAGGAGAGGAGTGCAGCGCGCTGCTCCCTGCCACCACCTGCCCCCCCACCCACACTCTTTACACTGTCCTTTGAGTGACAGTTCTTGGGCAATTTTCAATTTCAATTGATTTCGACGTTCACAAAATAAACCTTTACGTGTGCATGTGTGGCATGGGTGTGTGTGTGTGTGTCTTTTGGCCAAGCAATTTGCTGGCACAACAACAAATTGGGTCAACCACAATTAATATAACTAAATATAGCCAAAACAAAAACAAAGAAAACATCTGCAGCACCTACAACAACAACAACAACAACAGCTAATGCTGATAACAGTACGTAAGGCAGCAGAAGCACTGGAAGCTTTTGCACATCGATTACAGTTACCGTTATAGTGACGACAAATCATAACCGTCATAGCCGAGCATAAATGGTGCACCCGACAAACATGTCGAAGGATATTTGATGTGCACTTTTTCAACTGCAGATTGAAGCAATGTAAAATTGTTTAAAATTATTTTTAAAAAAATATAATTGCTGTTGCTATATGTACAGTTAATACCAATAATAATTCATGGCTTTTTACAAAGTTACATTATTTTAGTTTGCTTTTTTTAAAGTAATTTTCTGTGACAAATCATAATGGTGCACCCGACTAAAATGTCCAAGGATATTTTATATGAAGTTTTAGGCAATGTAAACATTTCAGTTTTTAAAATAAAATCTAAGCATAAAATATGATGCAATCAGTACAGTTAATACAAAAACAAAAAAATACTTATATGTTCATATTTGATGTTACTAAAGTTGGCTTTTTACAAAGTAATATAAATTTTTGTTTTACTTTTTTTACGTGATTTTCTGCTTGGTTGGCAACAAGATTGAACAAACCTTCACATTTTTGTTTTCTTTATTTTTTCAAAGGTATAAAAAATTTGTTGGCTTCTCGACGCTCTTCAATCAACTGACTCAAGAGAGAGAGATAGAAAAAAGAGAGAGATAGAGAGAGGGAGAGAAAAACAGAGCGCGATAAACGTTTTCAGTCAATTAGCACATTTGAAATAATTCAATGCATGAACAACTGAACTGAACTGAACTACTTACTGACTATCTATCACACATACATACATATGTATGTGTATGTGTATGTGTATGTGTACATATATTAATCTGCATGAAGATCATCGTTGTTATAACAAAAACAGACCACAACTGGAACTGACTGGGCACAGAGAGAATGAATTAGTAAATGGTTTACGTACACACGGTTTTACATCCGGAAAATAAGAGTTGCGTCAACTAATCTGCTTACAAATAATATATACATACATATATGTACATACATATGTCTATTATGTTTGTATGTATACAGTTATTCATCACGCCTAACTAGATCAGTTGTGATAACAGCTCAGCTCTTTTATTATGCAGACTTTGTAGCTAGGTTTCTTTGTTGTTTTTTTTTTGTTTTAACAAAATTAAGCAATTCAAAAAATAAAATTGAGTTTTTTATCTAATTTTATTTAGAGTTTAGCATTTAAATTTAATAGAAACTTTTGAAATTTGATTGGTTTTTTTTCTTGTTTCTTTTTACAAATTTAAAAAATTCAAAAAATTAATATTTTCTAATTTTTTAACATTTAAATATGTTAGAAAATATTGAAAAAAAATTCAAAAAATTAAATTTTTTTAAATTAGTTTTTTTTTTAATTATTCTTAATAATTTTATTTTATTTATTATTTTTTGTTATTAAATTTATCATTTAAGTTTGTTCAAAAGTATGGGAATTTGATGGCTTGTTTGTTAAAATGTCAAATGTATGTAACAGGCAGAGGGAGGCGTGACAGACCCCATAAAGTATATATATTCTTGATCAGGACGACGAGCTGAGTCGATATAGCCATGTCCGTCTGTCCGTCTGTCCGTCCGTCCGTCCGTATGTGTGATCGCGTCGATTTCAGAACCTATAAGAGCTAGAGACTTTTTTGGAAGTCCCTGTATAGCACGCGCATATCGAGTTTGTTTTAGAAAATCGATAACTTTTCCCGTTCTTTTGTTATCGATTAAAAACCTTATCGAAATGAAGTAAATAAATTATATCTCGTACATCATTCGAGCTAGAGTCTCCAAATTTTACATTTAGTTTCATTTATATTTTATTTTGTTTTCTTTTTTCTTTTTTTTTTTTGCTGTTGTTTATTTGTTTTGTTATTGATATTTTTGTTGCATGCACCAAAAAAGGGTATGCTCAAGTGCCCAAATGCTCAAGTGTTTGGCTTTGTTGTCAAATTTCTTTTGCCTTGCAGTTGTTGTTGTCTTTGGTTTTGTCTTTGTTTTTGTCTTTGTTTTTGTTGTTGTTACTGTTGTATAACAGCGCACACGAGAAGTTGTCGCCGGTTGGTGCCGCCGCTGCCGCTGCTGCCGCTACCGCTGCCGCTGCCGCTGCCGCTGCCGCTGCTGCTGTTACTTTATTTTTGTAGTTTTTAGTTTTGTTTGCATTTTGCGCATCGTTCGCGTTGTTATTGTTGTTGCTTCACACACACACACACACACACACACACACATGCGCGCAGTTGTCTATATGCATACATACATATATGACTATGTATGTACACACACACACACATACACACACACATATGTATGTGTATGTATATCTTATCGCGCTAACAATACAAAGTTCTTTTTTGCTACTGCTTTTGGTTGTGTATGTGTGTGTGTGTGTGTGTGTGTGCGAGCTAAATGCATACATACATAATTATTTTCATTTTTTATGTAATCAACAAAACAGCGGCCACATGCGGCGGCGGCAGCGCTGGCGTCGCTGCCGCCTATTGCTTCCCTCCTTTGCCAAGGTTCTCAAAAAAAGCACCAAAGACACCAATACCAAGACACACAGACACACGCACACGCACACATCTTGTGTGAGGTGCAAAGTCATAGCGTCAACAGTGAGAGAAAGAGACAGACACAGAGAGAGAGAGAGAGAGAGAGAGACGAGGCAGCGTCGCGTCGTTAGTTTGGCGGCGAGTGGGTGGGCAGCAAAAGCGTCGCCTCTGCCTATGCGTGCGATGCTCTTTTGCTGCTCCTCTTCATACACTCTCCCTCTCTCGCTCTTGCACTGTACCTCAATCCCTTTCGCAGACGTCATGTCAAAAATATTAGGCCTTGGCTGTATGTGTGTGTGTGTGTGTGTGTGTGTGTGTATTCAATTAGTTTTTAATGGGGGCGTTGTAGAAATTTCCAATTGATTTTTAAGCACACGCATTTAAGCTCTATAAATTATCTTTATCATTGCATAATCTCTCTGTGTCGTCGCATGCTAATTGCACACAAAGTTTTTCTTGTTCTCCTTATTCTTCTGCTTTTTCTGTTTCTTCAGTCATTTGAAGCTCACGATGCTCAAAGCAAAAGTCAGACAATGACGAGGTCGCTTTATCACAAAACTCAAACATCAAAACGAATCAACAAATATAAATACAATACGACACGACTCTCTCTCTCTCTCTCTCTTTCTCTCTCTTTCTCTCTCTGAGCAAAAGCAGAGCTGAGAGCGAAGCGCAATAACAATGCAAATCCATAAAAGGCTGATCGCAAAAACAACAACAATAACAAAAACAAAAACAAAAAATAATAATAATAACCAAACAATTTACAGTGGCGTCGTCATGGGACGCCAACGCAGACGTTGACGTCGCTACGCTGTCGCTCTGTTTCTATTTTCCTGCTGACGCAGGCTTTGCTGAGAGCGCAGCACACACACACACACACATGCACACTATTTCACTCAGTGCTCAGTTGCTAAATGTGAGCGCGTAACGGCGACGACAACAACAATAATAATAACTAGCTGAAACCGAAGACATTGATTGGGATGCCACTGTACATTGCATTAACTCTAAATTCAAATGCAAATCAATTGTTAATCAATATATGAACAGTTTCTATTCGAACTTATTGCTACAAATGACCCAAATAGCATTTCACATGCTTGTGACGTCACAAACATATAACTCTACATACGTCACACGACAAGTGCAATGCGTAAGCACATTTTTCTTGCCAGATCTGTCACTGCTATGCATTAGTATGTGTGTGTGCGTGTGCAAATATATGATATTATAATATTTATGTGTGTGTGTGTGTGTGTGTGTACATTTGTATATGAAAAATAAAAACAAAATATTCTTTTAGAATATTATGCGCAGCAAATAAATTATAACAAAGACGCAAAGAATTATAGCGTGTCTCTCTCTCTCTCTCTCTCTCTCTCTCGCTCTATGTGTGCGCGGACAGGCATAACGTACCGGACGACACTGTAGCAACAAAACTTACAAATGCGGGCGACAATAATTGCTGACCACCTCACACCACCCCCCACCCAAGCACGACGCAGCGAGCTGATCGTTTGCAGTTGCATTTCAATTTCAGTTGTTGCTGACTAGGCGCTGGCAGCGACGCCGCCGTTGCCGTCGCCGCGTGCGCGTCTGCTGCGGGCTACTGCAGCAGGGGGCGTCAAATTTTACAACAACGAAAACAAACCGCAATGAGACGCGGGGGTCGACGTCGCTGCCAGCAGCGGCAGCGACAGCGACAGTTGTTTTTGTATTAACACGCACACACACATATGTATGTATATATGTATATTTATAAACAAAAAAATAATAATAATAATATGCACACACCACGTTTTGTTATTTATCTACTTTTTTTAAATATTGTTTTTTTCTTATTTTGCACTCACGTTTTGTTGTTGTTGTTGTCAGAGCCAGCTTCGCTGTTCCTCTCTCGCGCTGCAACGTCACCGTCGCCGCTTGGATTCTTTTGCCTCTGCTCTCTCTCTCTCTCGCTCTGTCGTTTGTGTTGGGGGCGGCACTTGCGAACCTTTTTACGCACTTTTGTTGTTGTTGTTGTTGTTCTTCCTCTTGTATCGATCAATTAATTAACACTGCACGCGAGCGCGCCACAAAAAAAGTTTGCCAAAGACGGCGAAAGTCGCAAAGCAAACAATGAAAAAACAAAAAAGAAAAGTCAAGTAGGCAAAAAATATATTTGTTTAGCGTTTATGTCTGCACATTATCTAAAATCAAATGAGCTTTTGTTGATACAGTGCCGTTAGGTTTTTGTTTACTATTATTTATATGTGTGTACGTATGTATGTATGTGTTTACTATGTATGTATGTACATATGTATGTATATCGTTCAGTTCAATTAATTTCTAAGTGTTTCTCTTGACACCGCACGTCCGTCGCGCTGAAAGGCACAATGCAAAATGAATGAGATTTACAGAACTCTGACTGTGGCGACAACAGAACGAGAATTGGAACGAAACAACACAAAACGAAAGGCGCAAGGCGGCAAACGCGGCGCAGTCGCCTACGACTCACAATGGGCCCAGCTCACCTCACTGACTACTTTAATTAATCAAATTTGTTCATTCAAATTTAATTATCGTTTGTATATTTACATTCGAGCACTTTACAGAATTCTATTTGCAAAATGTTAGTAAACACTTTAGTTTGTATACACATAAAATAAGAATTTTGCCCACAGTGCGACTGTAAGAATTACCGTAGCAGTCGCTCTGTACCTGCTCTGCAAGTGTACGTGTGTGAGTGTGTGTGTTTGTGACTGAGAGCGAGAGAGTGCGTATGTTGGCGCTCACGCTGGCAGACTTTCTGTTTGTTGTTGTTGGTGCTTACTGTTGATGACGCTGTTGTTGCAACTTGTCAACACATTGACGTAAGCTGACAACAACCGCAACGCCAGCTTGTTTCATTTGATGCATTGGAATTTCGTATTGCCGCCTTTTGCAAATTTCATTTGTTCAAACACAAATGACACTCACAATTATTTGCATTTTAATTGCAAAAACAAAATCTTGTTTATGTGATTTGGGCGCACGCATACTAACGCAAGCACAGCGCACATACAAAAACATATGATGGCGCTCTTTTGGCATTTCGCCTGTGTGTGTGCGTTTGTGTGTGAGAGAGAGAGAGAGTGTATGCATGTGTGTTGAGCGCAAGAGAGCGCAAGAGCAAGATCAAAGCGCGTGGCAAACACATGGTTTTTGTTTTTGGCAGAAAATGAAGAAGTAGCAACAGCATGGATCGCTTACAGTTAGTTCAAGTGTGTTTGCTTGCTGTTGTATTTGGTTTTGCACAGTGAGACAAGATGCTTGCTAAAAGTTTGCGAACGGCAAAGTTTATATAAATAAAATAGGCATGTCATGTTAATATATATTTTTTAAGAAAACTTAAAATAAAATATAACATGATTAAATTTGTCAGAATAATAATATTTTATTTATATTTTTATATTTATACTATATATTATATGAGTTTTTATTTTCATTGCAAAAATACCTGCGTTTGATATACTCAAATTTCAACATAATTTTGATATCTACCGATATCTCACATACATATCGACATTTACTCTACCCTCAGTTTTCAAAAGTCTACATACAATGTGGATATTTCGTGCACATATGACAAATATATTGGAAGGTAATAGTATTTATAAAAATAATGTGTGTACACCATAAAAATCATATGTATACATGTGCATACATATGTATGTGTGTGTGTATGCATATGTATGTATATGTGCACATGTGTCACACGCTGAGAGGCAAAAAAGTCAATCACACTAACACAACCGCAACAACAGACGACGCTATCGTTTGCGTCTGACGCTGAATTGCCCATCGAACACCCGCCCGCAAATAACAAAACAGCGTCGCCGACAACAATCATCGCCTGTTCTCATTCTCTCCCTCTCTCAATTTGACTTTATGTATGGCTCTCTGCCCCCTATCACTCTCTCTCTCTCACTCTCTCCTCGTCTGCCTCTCGCTCGCGCTCATCTGCCCGCATATGTATACTGTTTAATACTTAAGCACACAATATATCGGCATTTAGTTGATTTAGGCTAGGTATGCTAACAACAAACAGCAACGCAAAGTGAAACAGTTATACTTATGATTAAATTACATATTTAAAAATTCGAATAAAATGTAATTATTATTATTAGTATTAAATACAAATAAATAAGAATTAACTTTAATTGCGAACTGCTCATGACTTATTCCTTTTGTTCGTCATGTTCGTGATCAGTATGCTAGCCATTGACTAAAACAAAGTGGAAACTAAAATGCCGTTACTGCTTCAGCGCTGCGTGTGTGTTGCGCTCTAGTTTTGATCACGAATACACACACTAACACGCACGCATACTTACACACACACACACACACACACACACACACACACACACAGACACATGCATGTATGCAGGCAGGCTGGCTGGCTGGTTGGCGAGCCGCGACAGTGGGGCAAACGGCGCGCACTTGTTCCACGTCGCACTATTAATGAAAATGAATTGTAATGCGAACGTGTTAATTAGAGAGAGAGAGAGCAATGAAGAGAGCGGCTTTTTATTTGTCAATGTGTTTGTGTTTGTGTTTGCACTGCTCGTTGCCGATGTAAAAACAAACAAAACAAAAAGCAAAGCCAAAGCACAAAGTGTGGAAAGAATAGACACGACAACAACTACAACTACTAATACTACTACTACTACTACGACAACAACAACAACAGTAAAAAGAAAGCCAGCCGATAAGCAACAACAATAATAGCACGAGTTCTTATCGTTTTGCCACTCAATTATACAAATTTTCATGATTTGCTATTGCCATTTTCGTGCTGCAGCTGGCGTCGCTGGCGATGCCGACGCCGACGCGGACGCGCACAGAAGCGTCGCACACTGCAAAACATTTTGCGACGCTCACGTAATTGAAACGTCGACGTCGGCAGCAGCTTTTACTCTAATTGGAATTGTTGTATGCCCGTTTTCCGGCCGGTTTTGGCCAAAGTGTGTTTTTTTTTAACGTGGCCGGCCAAAAGTAAATACACACATGGGCAGAGATAAAAATGTATATGTATAAATAACATATGTACATATATGTTTAAAATACATACATACATATAAATATGTATGTTTGTATATAAAAAATAGAACAAATGAAGCAAAAAGAGGCAGAGAGTCAGAGTTAGCGGCATTAGCTGCGACTGCGACTGCGACTGCGACTGCATATAAGAAGCAGAAAAACTAACAAACAAAAATTATGTGGGCCACGCTGAGCGCACAAGAAAGAGAGAGCGCGATAGAGAGAGTGAGACGGAGAGCGCGCGCATTGGCATGATAAGAGCGGCCCCCAAAAAAAAAATGTTTACTCACAGTTTTAGACGCTACTGTGCCCATGCGGTCAACTGCTCTCTCTCTCTCTTTCTCCTCTATCTGTCTGTCTCTGGTGAAATACGTACAGAGTGTAAGTGTATATATGGAGTTATACAATACGCTCAAATCCAATAAGCAAGTGAAATTACTTGATTGGAAATTGCAATGCATGGAAATTTCAAGAGCGACAGCAAGAGCAGAAAACCAGTTAGAACATGCCAAAGCACAAAGAGAGCGAGCAATAGAGAGTGAGAGAGAGAGAGAAAACTATAAACAGTTAAACAGGTGCATAACAACAATGAATCGGCTGCGTGAGAGCGTGCAAAAGCTTACACCACACAAATGCAAAAAAAAAAAAAAACGAAAAACAAAAACAAAAGAAAAGAAACAAAAACACACACACACACACAGTTGCACGCACAGCGCGTGTTGAGCGTGCACAGTGTGACCAGTAGTGGCGATAATGTTACGAATCTAGAAACAGTCACGCTGCGCTGTCAACACGTGATGACAGAAGCATACAAACATACATACAAACATACATACATACATACATATGTACATATTGTTAAGATAACGCAAAGGCAAACGAGCGAAGGCAATCTTTTACGTCACCATATTGTGCCGTGCACGCAGGCAGGCAGGCAGACAGCGACAAATGTGGAGATCACACAGATCACTTGCTCAACCCCAAAACGTGAACGTAAACCGAAATGTTTAAATGGCATTTTCCTAAACTATGCACACAGACACAAATACATACACATATGTACATAGGTATGTGTGTGTGTTTGTGTTTGTATAATCATGTGATACCAAAAATAAAGAAAAATGTGAAAATCAAATAACAGCGACTGCGACAAGGCACTAAAAAGTCACAAGCAAAAGTGGAGCAATAAAGCAAACAGTCGAAACAGAAACAGCCAAAAAAAAAAAATAAACATTATTGTGTGCATACACACACACACACAGTTGCATAGCTATATATACACACGCGTATGTATGTATGTATGCATGTATGTGTGTGCACGGCAACAGCTCGTCCATTTCTAATAGATTGTATTTGCAATTTACAGCAAGAGTAAATCTATGCAAATATGTAGCTGCAAGCAAAAGCAAATGCAAAAACAAAAGCAAAAGCAAAAACAAAAACAAACAAACACTCAAAAGATACGCACAACAAAAATGTCTCGAGACGCCGCCTGTATTAAATTTCAATGAAAATGAAAACAGAATGCAAAAGAAAAGCTTTTGTACACATGCACACACATACACACACATACACACATGTGCGCATACATACATATTTATTTATGTAAATGCATGCAGTAGGCACCCAATCAGCACTGGACCATCGAATCCCAAATACCCTACATTCATATGCATTTATGCAAGAGGCTCTACTCACATACATAATTAATTGAGCTGTTTTTTTTTTTTTTACAAATAGGTCATTGATGGATAAATAAATAAGTTATTTGTTTTTTTTTTTGGGTAAATAAATAAATTTGATTAATCAATTTCAGCTATATTAAAGCATATCAAAAATTCCTTGTAGTTTGCATAGAGAGTTCGATATGCATGTCTATGCATGTCTCTGCATGCCATACACACAGTCGAGACTTCTGCTGCTACTACAGCGCACACAGCAAAAACAAATGCAAAAGCAACAAAGAAATAAGGCAAGCAAAACCAAAATTGTACAAAACAATCTTAGTAGCTATTGGTGGCGAGTAAATAGAATAGAAAGAGCACAGCGAGCGAGAGAGAGAGAAAGCGCTCCAAAATTGCTGTCAAGCTTTAGAAGCAGCTCGATCTGTGCACAGTGTCGCCAGTTTGTTGTGCAATCGGCTTCTTGGTGATAATCATTACATATGCAATGACTATTGACCACATACATAGGTATTTGTAATTTGTATAATGTTTTTTTCTTTTTATGCAATTCATCAATATATTTTCAACATATTTCTCAGGTTGTTTATTTTTCACGCCAAGCTTTAACAGTGTGCTAACCACTGTACATTGCGCTACATATGTTTGTGTGGATCAGCGACTCGGTGAGGTTGTGTAGTCGATTTCGTGTTGTTGTTGTTGCTGCTGTAGTCGTGTCTGCTGTAGTCGGGCGAAGGGCGTGTGTTGGGCGGTGGGCGAACACTTCAAATTTGTTTGCATTAAAGACATGTGTTAATGCACACACACACACACACATACATACACATGTCAACATGCACATGCATTTGTGAGCGCACGAAAAAGCGTGTAAAAATAGTCAAAAAAAAGGAAAGAAAATAAAACAAAAAAATTGCAGAAAATTCAAATTGTATTTTATTCTATTTTTTGTCTTCAAACGCATTTCTGTCAGTGGCTCAAAGCAGTTTGTCTTTTTCACTTTTTATTCTTTTTTTTATTTATTTATTTATTTTTTGTTTTTGTTGTTTACTCTGTCATCGTTCTTCGTTGGCTTTTGTTGAGTTTGATATATTTTGCTCTTCACGGCGATCAACTGTTCCAGGTATTGGCCAAGTCTGCTGTCGTCGCTCTTGTTGTTTTTCTTTTCCTTTTCATCTAACCAGCCAAATAGTTGAATAACAAATGTACAAGTGATTAATAAAAAGCAATAAAATAAAGCAACAGCGTACAAAACGACAACAATGCAAACAAACACACACGAAGACGAACACGCACACGCACACGCACACGAGCACGAAGACGTACACGAAGACGATCACAAACACAATAACAACCATAAGGCAGCAATGCTTGTGCGCTCTCTTGCTCTCTCTCGTTCTCTGCCGCTCTTAAGCGCTCAATTGCTCTCTCAGCATTTGCGCTCGCTCTTGCGGCATCGCAATGTCAACAGACGCAAAAAGAAAAACAACAACAAAAACCGATCCCGTTTACATTGGCTACGCTGGCTGAGCTTGATTGATTTATTTTAACAATAGTAATTAATTTCGTGTACTTTGTGTAATAGTACATTATCTTTTTGCTAATCTAAATGTGACATACGCTTTGATATTATTGTACTTTACACTCACACACGCACACATACACACACACATGAACATGCTCTGCTTACAGGCAAAGCTATGAAAAGCCGTTTGAAATTATTTGGTGGTTGTTGTTGTTGTTTCTTTTTTGTATTTGGCGACGTGCTGCCTCAATTAGTGCGCATTTCGCATGCGAGAGAGCTGCACACACTATTCTGCTGTATTTGTGTGTGTGCGTGTGTATGCCGGTGGATCATGAGAGAGAGCCAGGCAGGCAATGGGCTGGGGAAGAGAGGTCATATACTGTCGTTGTGTAAGAACAAGCAGAAGTGATATACGTATGTATGTGTGTATGTGTGCGTGTGTATGTAAATATGTTTTGTGTTTGTGTATATCTGTATTTACGCATTTTTTCAGCATGATCTGAATGTTTTGTTGCTGTTGTTGTTACTTTTAAATACAAGTTTGTTGTGCGTACAAACATATGCAAAAAAAAACAATGTGTGTATGTATGTATGTAACTACGCACATGTATAAATATGCATGTATGTATGTATGTGTGTGTGTGTATGTGTAAGGCCAGCAACTTTTGGGCAGCGACTGCAGCGCAGCAGCAACTGCGTCGCTCATGTATAGCTGTACATGTGTATGTATGTATGTGTGTATGTACATACATACATATACACCTTTGTATATCAGCTTTAAGAAATTTTCTCATTTTCATTATTTTTCTTCTTGAAAACATTTTTAATTTAAGTTGAATCAAGATTTTTTCGTTGTTTCGCTTGCAGCACATGTAATGTAAATACATATAAGCATACACACATACATACATACATATACATATACCAACACACACACACACACACACACACCCGTATATCGAACGGTTCATTTACATAGTTTGAAATAAACGAAATCGTTTGCTTATCACAAATTTGTAATGGAAAACGAAGCCGAACAAAAAGTGAACAAAAATAAAAATGAAAAAAAAATAAAAATGAAAAAAAAATAAAACAAGAAACGAAATCGAATAAACAAATCGCCAGCACTCACATATTAATGATAATTTGCTGAAGGTTAAATTGTTAATAACAAATCGCTGGCATCGAATCTGGAGTGTGAACGCTTTTAGCTCGATCCGATCTCATAATTGTTGCTAAACGGCGTTAATAACAAATGCAAATACCTCTTCAATTCAATTATTATACTATTCAATTATTTGACCAAACATTTTCCTTATTTTTTTTTTAAATTTTAAATTGCGCGCCAAAGCTCGTGCTGCAATTGCCAGCTGTAAGACAACAGAGGGCGCTCATTGCTTAGTTATACAATATTATACGCTAGATGGCGCTAGCTGCTCGTCTGCTCAAGTAATACACGAACTATAGCTGGTGTCTCAGAGCTGCAAAACGCTGCTTGTACTTGGCCAACACTAAGTGGGCAGCTGTATTTGCATATTTTTGGCATATTTAAGCAGCCACACATATTTGAGCATATAAATGTGATGAAAACTTTATAAATTTAAGCAAAAATTAACTGTTGCATTAATTTGTTTTATGCGAGCAAGAGATGGCGCTTTCTGCTGAGCACGTTGCATGGTCTAAATTTAAATGAGCAAGAGGTGGCGCTAACGCAACAGCGCTTGTCTACAATAGGTCTACAATAGATGGCGCCAGCAATGAATTTGGAGTTTTGGGACACAAAAATAAATTTCAAATATAATAAAAAAATTTAAAAAAAAAAATGATGAGTGAAGAATTTTGAATGCTAATTAACCGTTGCCATAATCTAAGCGCGAAAAAACATATTTAAAAACTAGCAATATTAAGCATACGCCATGGAGTTGCCCCAGCCAGTGTTGCAAAAGGTCAGAACACGCGGCACTTCAACATCTTTACTTATTTAAGTTTTATTTATGCATTGTTTTTGTTTTTGTTTTTGTTTTTGTTTCTTGTTTGTTTTAAATATACAATTGGGTACATTCAAACATGCATTCAATTTACAAAGTTTTCGAGTTTTAAACGTTATTTAAGTTTTATGAATTTCAATTCATTGATAATATGCGTATTTTTTTATTTTTATTTTTATTTTTTAAATATTTTTTTTTTTTGTATATTTTTGTATTGGTTTTTTTTTTGCTTTTACAATTACAATACAAAAAAAAAAAAAAAAAACAACAACATTTATCTATATTTATATATAATATTTATAGCGTAGTTTTGCTAAATGTTTTTTTTGTTTTTTTCTGAATATATTATTTAATTTTTTTTTTGGTTTTTGATTTTTTGATTTTTTCGTTTTTGGTATTTTCTGTTTAGTATTTTTTTTGGTATTAGTAGTATTAACTATGTAAGCTTGACTTTACGTATAAAATGTTGGATGTTTCATGCTTCAAGGGCATTTCTATGCAAGTTTTAAGATCTTACACGAATTTCTATTTTAATTCATATGTATTCATATACATATGTATATATGTATATATATATGGAGTATATATGTATGTATTTATAGTAGTTTTTTTTTTTTTTGGATTTTTCTTGAAGTTTGATGTGGCGCTTACAGAAGAAAAGCTTAGCTGAAGGCTTTGAAGATATTCTTGACTTGTGGAAGATATACCTTAAAGTACATACATTCATACATTAGTGTGTGCACGTACATAGTGTGTATATGTGTGTATAAGTGTACATAGAGGCATACATCAGTTTAAGTAGATGTACGTCAACATACATCAGTGTAAATACATACATCAGCGTACATACATACATACATCAATGTACATATAAATACATACTAGTGTACAAACATATGTACATACATCAGTGTAAATACATACATGCATCAGTTAACATACATACAGCAGTGTGCATGCATACATCAGTGTACATATGTACATACATCACTGTATATACATACATCAATGTACATACATTCATTAGTGTAAATACGTACATACATCACAGTATACACATACATCACTGTGCACACACACATACATACATCAGTGTACATACATACATCACTGTATATACATACATACAATACATCAATGTACATATGTATACATGTATACAGTATATAGTATACAGTGTACATATGTACATACATGTACATACATACATCACTGTACATACATATATGTACATACTAGTGTACATACATACATACATCACTGTGCATACATACATAGGTACATACATGCATCAGGTTATATGTTTGCATATGCTAGTGTTCCTACATACATACATCAGTGTATGTACGCACATATATAAGTATACATACATACATCAATGTACATACATATGCACATGTACGTAAGTATACATACATACATACATACATATGCATACAGACATCAGTGTATATTCATATATATATATTAGTATACATCAGTGTACATACATACATATGTATGTACATCAGTGCACATTCATACATCAGTGTATAAGATGCACCTGTGTACATACATACATCAGTGTACATATACGCATGCATACATAGTATGTACATACATCAATGTACACACATATGTACATACAAAGATACATCACTGTGCATACATACATCAGTTTACATACATATTGTACATACATCACTTTACATACATAAATCAATGTACATCACTTTACACCCACATGCATGTATGCATATAAATTAGTGTACATACATACATCAGTGTACATACACACATACATACATTGATGTACATTCACACACACACATACATAACTGTTCATAAATACATCAATTTGCATTTTGTGTTCATAGAAATTTGCTAAAAAAAGAAAGAAAAGAAAAATGTTTCCCAGGCGCAGCCAACTTAATGCAGCCTGTGCAGTGTTGCCAGATTGACTAAGGAAACAGTTAAAGAAGCTCAAGCTGAAGCTGAAGCTGCAGCTAAAGAAGTAGCAAAAAAAGAAGCTAGAAAAGAAGCTGACATCTACAGCTGGGCAAAACGAAAGGATTTCATGAAATTCATCGAATATTGGAAGTAAATTTCCACTATTTGTAAACGTTGTTCAGGCCTAAGTCTGTTCATGTTGATTTGCCAAAGTATACTGAACAAAAGAGTCTCAGACAGCTGCCTGAAACAACAGCTGGTTTCACAGTTATCTCTATCGAAAGTTCTATACCACTAAAAAAACACTCGATATTTAGCTTTTTTAGCTTCTTGTGTGGTTCACTACATTGACTAATTACTGTATGTGGCACGCCTGGGCCGGGGCGGCGGCGGCTGCAGTTTACTGTGTGCTTACGTGCTACGGAAATGTGTCTCGCTCTCGCTCTCGCTCTCGCTCTCGCTCTAGCTAAAGCTGAAGCTGAAGTTACTTCTCTCTCGCTCGCTTTCACGTCTGTGTGTTGCGTTCTCTCTCGCTCGCTCGCTCGCTCTCTCTCTCTCGCTCTATATATTCTTAGCATATATACAATGATAGTCAAACTTAGGGCTAGGCATTTTGGTTTTTTTTTGTTTTTGTTATTTATCCGGGCATGGCCCACACACACTCTCTCTCTCTCTCTCTCTCTCTCTCACACACATGCATACGGGGCGGGGTGGGGGTAGTGGAAAAAAAAATAGTTTTAGTATTGTTAATTGTACACATTAAACTGACATTGGCTAAGAGCTAAGAACTAAGCCTAGACGCTAACGACCTATTGGGGTTGCCTTTAGACGCGTTCCACTTGCGTGTCCGTGTGGACGGCCTGCAGCTCGAGCTCCGTCTCCTCGGCCAGGGTGTAGACGCCGGGCTTGAGTCCGTCGAGCAGCGGACTGCTGAGCGTGTTCTCCGCCTGATTCGCATAGACGGGCTGGGCCAGGCGTGAGCCATTCGGGTCCATGGTCAATATGGGCACCAGCTCATGGTTCACATAATCCTTCAGCACCAGCGAAGTGGGCGTGTCTGTGGGCAGAAGCGTATGCATTAGATTCTGAAGTTTGAAGTCCACTAGGGGCTCAGCTCACCTGTCACCAGTGTCTCCTCGGTGGGATTGCGCTGATAGAGATGGCCACGCTTCTCATAGTGTCAGGAGGCGGGCATATAGTATTGATTGCCATCCTCATGGGACACATCCAGCATGGAGCCGGCGGCAGCGACAGCCGCTGCATTGCCCGCCTTCTTGAACTCGACCACGATGCGTATGCGATGCACGATCTCCTCGTGGATGACATTGAAGCACATGGCCGTCAGCGTCATGCCGGACATGATGTACACTGAGCAGAACCAGGTGGTGGCATTCGAGTCGCGGCGCAGTCCGGGCAGCATGTCGCCGAAGCCAATTGTCGAGAGGCTCATGAAGCAGAAGTAGATGCCATCGATAAGGGGCCAGTTCTCCAGGCGATAGAGCACCGCTGCCCCAAACACTATGTAGATGATCATCATGGAGAAGCAGAGCAGGATCGGTGCCAAGATGCTCAGGCCGTGCATGGAGCCGCGCGATTCGCTGGCGCTCAATGAATCGATGTCAGCGCCGCCTGTGGCTGGGGCTGTGGGCATGCCCAGGCCGGCTATGCCAGTGGGTGTGCCGCCAGTGGAGGCAGCAGTGCCACCTGCAGTTCCTCCTCCTCCTCCTCCTCCTCCTGCGCCTGCACCTGTTGGCGGCTGCTTCTCGGGCGTGGCATGGTAAACGTCGCGCACATAGTACGGCTCCTGCATGACGGCCTGCTGCTTGCGCAGCTCCTCCTGCTGGCGCTTGCGCTTCATGCGGCGCTCCTTCTCGGCCATGCGCTTCTCGTCGTAGCAGCAGTAGCCGCAGTTGCTGCACAGGCAGCAGCACAGCGCCTTCGAGAACACCTCGCGCGCCACCTTGGCCAGAATGCTGCCGGTGCTGCTCAGGTAGACGAGGGTCAAGGGTATCCCAAAGAAGGCATAGGCCACCGTTACGATCCTGCCGAGAGCTGTGCGAGGTGCGATGTTGCCATAGCCTGCGAGAAGACGAGGAGAGAGAGAGAGAGAGAGAGAGATTAGTGACAGGTGAGTGAGACAGAGAGAGAGAGAGAGAGAATTGTAGGAGATATGGTACCAAAGAGAGAAGGATTGGAGCAAGAAATGGGAAGGCAGAAGAACAAGAAAGAGATAACAAACAGCGAAATAGAGCTAAAAGGTGAAGGCGATTAGAAGCTAGAGGGAGAGAGAGAAAGAGAGAGACAGAGAAGAAGATATGGAAAGGCAAAGGAAAGAGAGACAGAGAGAGAGACAGAGAGAGAGAGAGACAGAGAGAGAGAGACATAGAGAGAGACAGAGAGAGAGAGACAGGGAGAGAGAGACAGGGAGAGAGAGACAGGGAGAGAGAGACAGAAAAAGAGAGAGACAAGGAGAGAGAGAGCCAGAGAGAGAGACAGAGAGAGAGACAGAGAAAGAGACACAGAGAGAGAGATACAGAGAAAGAGACACAGAGAGAGAGATACAGAGAGAGAGAGAGACAGAAAGAGATGGAGAGAAAGAGAGAGACAGAGAGAGGAGACTCAGAGAGGGAGACTGGGAGAGAGACAGACAGAGAGAAAGAGAGAGAGAGAGACAGAATATAGAGCGTAAGTTCAGCTCTTGTTTCATTTCATATTTCAAAGACTTTCTGATTGCAAAATCAGATTCAGTTTATCAAAAATCAAGGCAAATATACAGTAAATATTATATATATATAAAGTCGAAAGTTTGTTTATTAAAATTCAACAAACTTTTGTTAGGCCGAGTAATGCCTGATGAGATTGACGTTTGGCCTTTGCCTTTGCCTTTGCCTTTGCCTTTGCCTTTGCCTTTGCCTTTGCCTTTGCCTTTGTTTAGTTAGTCAGTTGGTTTTCGCTGCTCAGTTGGGATATATGAACTCTCATCGCCAGCATTCTAATTGGAGTTCGTGCAGGCGACAGCTGATTGGATCGTATCATCAAGCCTCAGCTCAAACATCTGTTGCAGAAATAATTAAGCGGGCGAGGCAATAAAAGTGCCTAACAAGCGACGTCAGGTAGACCGCAAATGAACGTAGTTATGTGTGGCATGTGTATGTGGTTGCTGATGGGCGTGGCACACACTCACACACACACACACACACATACATGTATTGTCGTCGTCTTCGTCAGGTGTCTCATGCATAAATTGAAAATTTCTTAATTTTATTGTTGGCGCTTGATGTATTTTTATGCCTGCCGAGGCGAGGCTATACACCTGAGGGGCTGTGTGCGGCGGGCTGGGTGGGCGTGGCTAGGGGAAGCTTCATGTTTCATTGCCGTGACAGTGAACGTTGGCTGTTTTATGAAGGCAGCGGACATTAAGACAGAGCGCACAGAGCACTCAACGCAAATAAATTGAATCAATAGAAAATCAGATGAGGCGACTCGAGTGCCGGCGACACGGCCAATCGAAATAGAGCCAAAGACTTTGCATTGCTGCAGGCGCCTCAATCACACACACACACACACACACACACACACGCACAGCATGTAATTGCGTTGACAGCAAATTTAAATGAAATCCTCCGCCTGCCCGAAAAATCTTTGATATACCAAAATGTCAATGTGTCAGAGAGCAGACGACGCACAGTGGGGCCTGTGCACGCAAAATGTGACAAAAAACAAAATTTTTTAATTTGATGGAGAATTTGTCAGAGAATCAGATTTTGGAAATTTGTTGTAAGTAAAGGCAAAATATGATAATAATAAATATAAATAAATAAATATAAAAAATATTTAAAATATTCCATTTTAATATTGAAATGCAAGAAAAATATTGCACAAATAATTGATTTTTTAAAGTCGTTGAATAGATGTGCTTATTTAGAAAAAAAATAAAAAATAAATAAAATAATTAATTAATATAAAGAAAACTAAAAAATATATACAGTTGCGGTCAGTAAAATAGTAGTGCTGCACGGCACAACACAAAAACCAAGTAAAACTATAGTTTTCCTAATGGAAAAGAAAACAGTTTTATACTTTTTGTTTAGAATAGAATGTAAAGAAGAGAATTATGAAAAAATCCAGTTAGTTTAGTTAACTTTTAGTTTAACTTTGACGATTTTGGAGGAATGCATTGAAAAACAACCGATCATTAAAATAGTAGTGCTGGATGTGAGTTGAAAAAAAATTTAAAATCAGGTGTATATATAGTATACTTAGTATATAAAGTATATATATACATATATATAATATATATAAAGCTTAAAAAATTCGCTTTCATATGTTATTTAAAATTTTTGTTTAGTTATGATTTTAGCAATGAAAAATGAGCAATGGCCACACTGTGCGACGCAGTAACACACGCACACACACCAGCACACACACCAGCACACACCCTCCCACACACACACATTTGTGAGCTGGGTTTGGGGCTAATAATATTGGCATTGACCCGAAACCAAAAGCCGCTGCGCTGTAAAACTCAGCTGGCGCGCTGTCAATTTGTCGGCCAAGACGAAAGCACAGTAGATGGAAGGAGAAGGAGGAGGAGGAGGAGGAGTGGGAGTTGGCAGGGTGAGACTGTAACTGATTGAAGCATCTACATATTTTATTGAAAGATATTGAAAGATTTCAATATTTAGAGCGTTTATTGTGGGGCGTGTGTGACAGCGGGTTGCCCAGTTAAATGCATTATTTGACTCGGTTTCAGCTGAGCAATATTAACGAAGTTGACGCGTTTAACATGACAAACATAAAGCATATATAATATATATATATATATACATACTTATGTATATATATATATACATACTTAGATTCAATTGCTTAACAAAGTTTGCGAGCTTTTAGATGTTTTTGTTTATGGAAATGCATGAGTTAAGCGACTTTTGCAAGTTTTTTCAACTTTTCACAGTTTTCACAGTTTTTATAGTTTTCACAGTTCATTCTGAAAGTTTATTAGAACTATTAATCTTAGTATTTCATTTTAATTAGCATTGGCAATTAGTTGGCTTTGCCTATTCCAGCAGTTGGATTATTCATGGAATAAGAACAACGAAATCTAACCAGAATTTGGACACTTGTAAATTCGCTCGTCTGATTGGAATTGCGTGCAATGGAGCTTTTGTTGTGCAATGGCAGACTTCATATGCTTGACAGCAACTGCTATCGAACATGTCTAAATATAGGAAAAAAATATACATTATATACAAATATAAATATTTCATATAATTTTATCTGACTGAAAGAATTTCGATATTTTCATTCATTTATATATATATAATATATATGGTATAATATAATAGAATCATATACATACATATACAGTCGAGTCTCGATAATTTGTACCCCGCTAAATCGAAAATCGCGATAAATCGAAAAAATTCGATCCCCTTGATGGGGATATCTACGTATATGATGGGAATCTCGATAATTTGAATTTCTGTGTAAATCGAAAAAAAAACTGATCCCCTTGCCATTTCGAATTATCGGGACTCGACTGTATTATGCTTACAAAATTTTGCTTTCAATATTACAGTTGTACTATTATTTTGATGAACACAACTGAGTATATAGATATACTTCATTTCTATTGGATATATATTTCTTTTGGATATATATTGGATTTTGGTAACATTTTCGTTTATTTATCAACTGGAAACTCAGGCATAATATGAATATCGATCTGTGCTGAAGACTGGCGCCTAAGTGGAAATACAATATATATGCTACATATGTATACGAATGTATCTTAGTCGGAGCTATGTCAATTTGATTGCCTTCCATTTAAATTGAATAATGTGATGTCATCATGGACTTTTGCTGAATCTTCCTGCCTTGCATCATGCGCTCATTGCGACTGCCAAATTTCTAGTCGCTTTCTATTCGTCCATTGAACGCATAGCGATCCTGTGCGACGAGCTTAAGTAGCCATCTCGCTCTCACTCAGCAACGCCCGCGACTACATTAAGCAATAGCTATGTTTGTCTCGCTCTCTCGCAGTGAGTAGAAGCGGCTACAAGTCAAAATATATATACAATAAGCTCTCAGTCGCTCACATAGCACTCACAACTGCGATGGTGGGAGGCAGCAATGACAAAATTAGGCAAGTCTGAACAGACTTTACTATTCAATAATAATAAAAAAATTAATGAATGAAAAAAAAAAAGTAAATAAATAAACAAAATAAAAAAATAAATAAATAGATAAATAAATAAGTAAATAAAAAAAAATAAAAAAAATAAAAAATTATAAAAATAAAAAAATAAATTAAAAAACAAATAAACAAACAAATAAATAAATTTATAAATAAATAAAAAAATAAATAATTATATGAATAAATAAAAAAAAGAATAGTAAAATAATATAAAATAAATAAATAAACAATATAAATATATTTTATTTTATCTTATTTATTTTTATTATTGAATAAGTTTTGGTAGCATCGGAAATTTTCTACCAAAAAAAAAGAACAAGTAAGAGTGCTCTAGTCGAGACTGCTCAACTAAGAGATACCCTGAACCCTGCGAAGATGCGATATTCAAATCATTTTATAATATAATCTTCCCAAGCAGCAGAGTAAGCTCAACAACGTAGCAGCTCAAGTCCGAGATAACATTCACCAGACTTCGATGTCGAGAATTCCACCCATCACCATCCCAAGGCTGACTGATCTCCCAATGTTACATGACTTACTGAAGAATAATAATCTTTACGGCTCCAATAAGCTACAAATACGCACCTCTGCCGGGGGTCTCACACGTCACACACCAAGACACTGAAACTTTCAGAAGTATTCAAAATCTCTTTGAGAATGTCAAACTGGAGTTTTACACTTACCAACTTAATCAAGATAAACCCTATGATCGTCATAAAGGGCCTACTTCATTCCACTTCACACTCCTCAATTAAAAATGAGCTATGTAGCCTTGGATTCGAATTCCAAAACATTCACTGCCCTGACAACAAAATGAGCCCGGAAAATCCCATTGACATGTTCTTCATAAATGGTGTTCCAGGCTGCAACAAAGCTAGCCTCAAGAGAATTAATTGCCTGGATGGACAACGTATTACTATTGAAGAAGCTCGCAAGAAGCAACAGTGGACTCAGTGCTCAAGATGTCAAAAATTCGGGCACACGGCAAGATACTGCAGGCAGACTTTTGTGTGCGTTAAGTGCGCCGAACAGCATAAAACCGCTGAATATCAGTTCGCCGACTCCGCTCCTGCCACCTGTGCAAACTGTGGCCAGGACCATCCAGCAAATTACAGGGGTTGCCAAGCGTATACCGCGTACTCAGCACGAAACCAGCGAAAGCCTCGCAGTCATTACCCCCTTACGCCTGCAGCTCAGCACTCGTCCAGGTAGGTCCTCTGGCCCCCCAACACTTCTGTCAAACCTAATAGACAATCAAATGCCCCACACTTTAACACCCGTTCTACTTATGCTCAGATGACTAGAGGTATTCCCCAAGGTGGAAACGAATGGCCCTCAGTAGGACACTTCAAGGATCCTGACAACACACCTCCAGAAAGCAAGGCCAGCCCACCTACAAGCTTAGAGATAGAACGGACATACATCCCTCTACTACATCCACCTCACAGCCAAGCTCCGAGCTTCCTGCTCTCATAGCCTCTCTCAATACTTTAAACGAGACAGTAGTTAGACTTGTAAAAATGCAAGAAAAATGGTTGCGCATGCAGTCCAAAAGTCTGGATCTTCTCGTCGCGCGTGCTCATCATGTCTAATACAACCAACATTATGTGTTGGAACGCCAGGGGTGTCTCCAACAAAATGCGTGAGCTGGAACTTTTCGTTCAACTTCACGATATACACATCTTATTAATTGGCGAAACGCAACTACTGGATGGCTTCGTGCCTAAACTATTCCGCTTTGCCTGCCCCACAGAAAATTACCCGTCAACTAGCCACAGGAGAGGCGGCTCCGCCTCAGAGCGGATATTGAACACTTCGTCACCATCCCTGTTCGATCTCCCTCCATTCAACTGGCCAGGGCCAGAGTAACTACAGGTCTGGGACACGAAGAGCTTGGCGCAATCTACTGCCCACCAACAAACCCTCTGTCCTCGGCGGACATGCTCGATGCAGTAGCATTCCCTAGACCAGAAATTTCTGATTTGTGGCGATTGGGGCTCGGCGAGAAGCACTGCCTGGCAGAGACCTATTCAACCTTGCCCTGGCGACATCCACACAGATCATAGCCACTGGCAGTCCTACTCGTTTCCCAGACCATAATAGACAGCGGCCTTCCTGTCTGGATTTGGGACTACACAAGGGCATACCTCAATGGACGTTGAAAATCACCTCGCACAACGACATCTGTTCAGATCACATGCCCCTGGTAATCTCTCTGGATGCCTCCGTAAAATGCTACCTACAGGCCGAGAGACTGATCAACAGGAATACAAATGTAGACCTATTCAAGCTGCTTCTCAACAACAGGATGCATCCCGAAATGGAGTTACACTCAGAACAGGATATTGACGACGCCCTACTCTCGCTCCAAGAGAAGATCCTCTCCGCTGCCAAGGATGCACTAAAGACACACCCGAGACAGGCCCCTCGCCAAGTCGGATCCCTGCCACTTACGTGGGAGCTGCGCTGCTTACTGCAGCAAAAGCGCCGCCTTAGAAAAGTCTACCAGCGCACACTGCACCCGATAGATAAATCAAACTGGCATAGAGCGGCAAACGCCCTTAGGTCTGAGCTGGCTCGACAGCGAACGAAGATGTTTGAAGTCATGCTAGAAAATATGTCCACAGCAAAGGACGCCAAATTTAACCTCTGGAAAGCCACAAGAAACAGCAGACGACAAGCCATACGGCAAGCCGCCATCAGAAATGGCCCGGATAGTTGGTGTCGGTCGGATGAAGAGCAAGCGGAGGCTTTTGCCACCCACTTGGAGGACCGCTTCTTGCCTTTTAGCTTAGCCTCGGATGAAGACATCGCATCTACCGAACTCGCTTTGTCCACTCCTCTACAACTTGACCTACCAGAGGAGCCGTTCAACGTGGATGAGGTAGCATCTATCAAGCATCTTAATCCTAACAAGGCCCCTGGCCTTGACAATATCTGCAACAGCACGCTGAGAGCGGAGCGGAGAGCCGGAAAGTGCTATTCGCGTTATGGTGTTGATTTTTGCCATAATGAGACTTCAGTATTTTCCAGCAGTGTCGAAGACTGCACGCATCGTGATGATGCAGTAGCATTCCCTAGACCAGAAATTTCTGATTTGTGGCGATTGGGGCTCGGCGAGAAGCACTGCAAGGGGCAGAGACCTATTCAACCTTGCCCTGGCGACATCCACACAGGTCATAGCCACTGGCAGTCCTACTCGTTTCCCAGACCATAATAGACAGCGGCCTTCCTGTCTGGATTTTGGACTATACAAGGGCATACCTCAATGGACGTTGAAAATCACCTCGCACAACGACATCTGTTCAGATCACATGCCCCTGGTAATCTCTCTGGATGCCTCCGCAAAATGCTACCCACAGGCCGAGAGACTGATCAACAGGAATACAAATGTAGACCTATTCAAGCTGCTTCTCAACAACAGGATGCATCCCGAAATGGAGTTACACTCAGAACAGGATATTGACGACGCCCTACTCTCGCTCCAAGAGAAGATCCTCTCCGCTGCCAAGGATGCACTAAAGACACGCCCGAGACAGGCCCCTCGCCAAGTCGGATCCCTGCCACTTACGTGGGAGCTGCGCTGCTTACTGCAGCAAAAGCGCCGCCTTAGAAAAGTCTACCAGCGCACACTGCACCCGATAGATAAATCAAACTGGCATAGAGCGGCAAACGCCCTTAGGTCTGAGCTGGCTCGACAACGAACGAAGATGTTTGAAGTCATGCTAGAAAATATGTCCACAGCAAAGGACGCCAAATTTAGCCTCTGGAAAGCCACAAGAAACAGCAGACGACAAGCCATACGGCAAGCCGCCATCAGAAATGGCCCGGATAGTTTGTGTCGGTCGGATGAAGAGCAAGCGGAGGCTTTTGCCACCCACTTGGAGGACCGCTTCTTGCCTCGCTCTGTCCACTCCTCTACAACTTGACCTGCCAGAGGAGCCGTTCAACGTGGATGAGGTATCATCTATCTGGGAAAGACTGGTTATCCGTCGGCTTGTGACAGTTGAGGAGTCAAGAAGCCTGATTCCGACTCAGCAGTTTGGTTTTCGTGCTGGTCACGGTACAACTGAACAACTGCATCGGGTGACGAACCATATACTCCGAGCCTTCGACAATAAAATGCACTGCAATGCCATCTTCCTAGACATCGAACAGGCTTTCGATAGAGTGTGGCATACAGGGCTGCTACACAAAATCAAAGATCAGCTGCCGTCTCACTACTTCACTCTGATACGATCCTACTTGGAGGGTCGTTCCTTCAGAGTAAAAGTGAAATCGAGTCAGTCCTCCACGCACCCAATTGCCGTTGGGGTTCCACAGGGCAGCATACTTGCTCCGTTCCTGCTCTGCATCTTTACAGACGATGTTCCCTACCCCTGTGCCTCGGGCTATGGCATATCCTCAAACGCACTACTCATGGCAACCTATGCGGACGATATCTGCGTGATGGTGTCTTCAAAGTCTTCATAGCATCAAATAAAAGCAGACCAAACTCTGTGTTAATATATGCAAATGTAACGAAACTCTTTTTCAATATGTAAATAAAACTTAGATGCTCACTCGTTCTCTCAGCTCATCGCCTTGATCTTGCTAAGTCGGTGTTCGCATTTTGAGCTTAATTTGAGCTTTAATATCGAAATAGTGCAGTTGCAACGGTGCTTTTCCGTAATCTATGCTTTTTGCGTCTCTTAATGCATGTTTATTTTTGCATATCATTCAATTTGGTTTATAAATTTTGAGGAATATCTAATCTAAAAGTAAATTAATTGAATTTTTTAAAGAACTTGCAAGAGATTAGGCTTTAATGTGGTCCAGCTGATTTATTATAATCACCAGTTGGGCTAATCTTATACAGAATTAGTTGAAGAGTTTTCTGTATCAAGGAAAACCACTACAATGTTAAAAATCCAGCGGAAAACGAAGGAAGACTTGGAAAAAAGGGTACAGGTTGGCGTAAAAGGATGATTTACAGTCGGCTAGACCGCCTAAGATTGGCCAAAATCTAAAAATATCAATACAAACCTTTCACAAGGGCCTTAAGGAAGAATATGACCTAGATGTGTCCCATGAAACAGTACGGCAGACCATCCTATGGCATAGGTATTTCAGAATGCTTTCAAAATTTGACAATCGGAATTATGTTTCTGCTTTTCAATGCAGTTAATCCTCTGCGCCGTGCTCTGGGTGGACCATTGTGGACCATTGTTGCAGTACAGCATTATTTTTGTTTCCTCGCAAAATATGAGGTTTTCCCAAATTTCTGCCGACTAATCATGTTCTGAGCAAAATTTAAGCGCTTTTCACGATGTCTCCTTTCTTGCAACTCTTAAAGAGTACCTATGCCATAGGATGGTCTGGAGTATTGTTTCATGTGACACATCTATTTCACATTCTTCCTTAAGGTCCTTGTGAAAGATCTGTATTGATATTTTTAGATTTTGGCCAATCTTAGGCGGTCTAGCCGACTGTAAATCTTCCTTTTACGCCGACCTGTACCTTTATTTCCAAGTCTGCCTTCGTTTTCCGCTCGACTTTTAACAAAGTAGTGGGTTTCCTTGATACAGAAAACTCTTCAACTAATTCTGTATAAGAATAGCCCAACTGGTGATTATAATAAATCAGCTGGACCACAGTAAAGCCTAATCTCTTGCAAGTTATTCAAAAAATTAAATTAATTCACTTTTGGATGCGTATTCCTCAAAATTTATAAACAAAATTGAAAGATATGCAAAAATAAACATGCATTAAGAGACGCAAAAAGCATAGATTACGGAATAGATTTCGTTAATTTGAAAAAATGGCCATGGTTTTTGCATGTAAAGTCGAAAGTTCTTTTTTTTCCAGTGTTTTCAGTTTTTTCTTGACAATCTGTATACAGCTATATGTTGCTCTTGGTTAACATAAATTTTGTTAAACTAAATAGACAAATGAAGTGAACTTACGGTGGCTTGAATATATATGCTTTAGTTATAGCTACACGGAAAATCTTGCTGGCTCAACATGAGCTCTGTATCTCATGAAATTTTGTGAACAATTTATTTATACTCACTTAAGAGCTAAGATGAAAAATAAAAGCCTGCTCAGTTTTTTGTACAAGTTATGGAAGTTTGAAGTTAGAGAAGGGGATCAAATCAAAATTTGACATGAAGTTCAACTATTTTTGTTGGCATTTCAGAAAGAGTTTTTTCTAGCCAAATTGGATGGCATTGATGAGTTATGATAATAAGTTAAATGATGATTAGTGAGTTAGGAAGGAAAAAATGGAGTTTTTTGAAAATCCAATTACAAACACTTTAAATTTGACTAGGAAAAACTTTTTCTGAAATGTTTGTTACCCAAAGCCAAACAAGTAAGAGTGCTCTAGTCGAGACTGCTCGACTAAGAGATACCCTGAACCCTGCGAAGATGCGATATTCAAATCATTTTACGCTTCTTTTATATATACATATATACAAACAACACATACACACACACACACATGCACACGCACGCACAAGCACTTGCTCTGCTACTGCGCAGTTTACGCAGCGACTGCGCGCGGGCAGCGCTTTGGCTGCAGTATGGGCTATATTTTGGAAACTTATTTGTTGAATAGGTTTGCTTCTAGATGGACTATATATATCGACTCAGTTTGTCGAGCTGATCAAGAATATATATACTTTATGGGGTCTGCCATGTCTCCTTCTGCGTGTTACATACATTTTCACGAAAACATTATACCCTGATTTCCCATTTTCAATGGGTTTAGGGTATAAAAAGAAAACAAAAAAAACTTGATGCCTGTAAATGTTTTTATGCATACTTTTTGGAAATTTCTTGATAACAAATTTTGCGATTTTAATTAAAAAAGTAAGACTTGATATAGTTTTTAATCGGCTTAATGGATAAAGAGCTATGCACGTGTCACATGAGAACCTTCATAGTAAATATTAAGTCTCAAGCTCTTATAGATTCCGATATCGAAAAAAAAACGATTAGATTACTTAATCAGCTCGTTCTTCTGATCAAGAATATATATCTTAATGGCTGCCGGCATGCCTGCTGCAGTCTGTCATAAGCATTTCAACAATCCCATCATAATCTGAATTCCTAGATTCAATGGAAGTTTAAAATAGTTCGAATCGTAAAGTGGTCAATATAGAAGTATTTTTTATATTTTTGCTTATATTCCATAATATCACACAAAAAGAATGACAAACAAACTTATAAATATTTCTGAGTCAAACTGATAGAAAAGTAAGATAAATTAGGTCTAAATTTGAAAGGTAAAATAAAATAATAATAAATAAAATTCTATAAAATTTCTTTATAATTAATGAAAAAGTAAAGAAAACTAAATTATTTCTACCTGCTCCAATTATAGCTAACTTGATGCTTATGTCTTGAATCTAACTCTATTTCACTCTCTATATACTATGTGTATAATGTTATTGCTCTGATAATCCACTTCAGGGCCAAGCTCGACTTGCTTCACAGCCATTCATAAAGCGCACAATTACATAAAGTGCTGATATCGATGTTTTGCTTATGCATCGAAGGACTCGCATAAAGCAGGCTATGCCAAGGCATAAAAGTCAATTCCCAGCAAGTAGCAAAAATAAAAGAGAGCTGAAGAAGAAGAACGCCTACCCACTGGTGTGACGCCCGCGCTAGATGCGCAATTGATGATAGTGAGTGCTGTGAAAATGGAAAATGAAATTTAAAATTATTTTGCAACTAAATTACTTGTCTTATTGCCGTCCAGGGATTGCCGGAGTTGGCTATTTATTGTGGCCCAGTCGAAGGCAGAGCCAGAGCTCGGTGCTTCTAGCCCGAGCTGGAGTCAGGGCCCAATGCCAAATCGGGACAGAGTCAGAGCAAACCGCCTATAAATTCCCATTTATGCCCAAGACAATCATAGCGAGATGTACACACACACACATACACACACACGCACTCGTTTACATATAAAGTGTATCCTATATACACAAATATGCGTGTGTGTGTGTGTGTGTGTGTTTATTATAGGAGCTGTGAAATGTTCCCAAGCTGAAACTAGCAATGGAAGCGTGGACGTTGCAGCACGCACGATCTCTGCACGAAATTGTGACTGTGAGTGAACGGCAAATGAAAGGAACTGTTACAGGAACTGTGACTTAGAGAGTGATATATGGAATTGAGTGAGTTATTATGTGAAGGTGCATATGATATATGTATGATATATGTAAGATAGATGATAGATAGATATGATATATGCATGGAATATGTTTGATATATGTAAAGAATATGTGATAGAATGGAATATATGTAGTATATGAAGAGACTATGTGTGATATATGTGATATGGGAGGTATACAGCTGTGGTCATAAAAATAGTAGTGCGACTGAAATGTTGGAAGGCAAAATCTTATAATAAACACAATATTTTGAACATAATATGAAAGAGTTTTTAAATTAACATATATAATTGTATTTATTTGTATACATTTATATTCAAATTCTTTTAAAAATATAATGTTTAACAAAATATTTTTCAGTCCAACATTTCGGCTGCACTACTATTTTTATGACCACAGCTCATATATGTGATATATATGATATATGTATAGAATAAATATGTTTTGTCTATAATATGATATATGTTATATAGATGATACGAGGACTGCCTTTTATACAACAATTTATTTATACAGCAACTGAAAACAATCAATTCTGAGTGTTGCACAATCATTTGTTATCGGAGAATTAGGGAAAACCAAACGCCAAAGGCGACTCATCTTACACCTACACAATGGGCGACCCTCACTCAATGGAATTCTTGAGCACTTCAAAAATCCCTGATTTGTTCTCTCTCAAAAACAAATACCTGAAGTTGCTGTTGAAGCCTCTGAACAGCTCCTTTTGCAGGTATTCACTTTTGTGTGGCAAAAGGTGCTTTCGAAATTGATTCCGGCGAATGCCAAAGTTTATTGACTTCCAAGCGGAAAATTGTGAAAAACAATAATGAAATTTTTATGATTATTTTACTATGTTTTCATTATGGAAAAGGCAAACCTTGCATCGACTATGTAATACACTTATATCAGGAATAATGTGCTTAAATATTAGGGTTGAAAATACTATTTTAAGAGAATTATATCATAGTCAAGTATATTTAAAATAGTTTATAATATTAAAAAATATTTTGTTTTAGCATATGATAATCTCATAAAACTAAAGAACTCTTCAAAAGAGAAGCCCCCAAGCAGCTTCATGCCTATACAAATAATATTCCATTAAAACCACTCAGGTGAGTTGCCCCACAACGCTCGTAATTACACTTTAAAGCGATTCAATGTCCGTATGCTAAATGTTGTTTATAGTAATCAAAATTTCATTGGCATTTCGTGAGCAAAACAAATGAGGAAGTGAAGCCAAAGGACGAGCCATCTCTAGGCGCACACACACTGTGTGTGTGTGACTGGGGCCCAGTGCATTGGCCCAGTGGCTTAGTCGAGGGCTGGCCAATAATAATAATCATATTGTTGGGTGCTCACAGTTTTTTTTTTTTTGTTCCTTGTAGGCGTTCGTCCAAGAACAATGTGCTGGGCGGCCATTGCGGCCATGGCGTCCATTGAAAGCCGCAAAACAATAATAATAATAATAATAAGCCGCCTGGCAAGCAGGAAGCCATGTTAATACAAATGTCCCAGTAGCTGTAGCTGCCTCTGCTGACTAACGCAATTGCAAACTGACAATGCGACCCGAAATTCCCCCCCAGCTCCCATACCCTCCCTCTCTCTTTCTCTCTCTGTCGGTTGAGTATTTTATGCAGTGGGCGGCATTTGGGGATTGGGTCTGGGATTGGGATTGAGATTGGGACTGGAGCTGTGACTGGGACTGGGGCGTATTTGCTTGTCGGCCCTTTGCATGAACTGCCAAGATCAGCACAAAATTTTTGCAAATTTTATTTTATAGCATTTTCACAAGTGGAAAGTCGTGTCTATGCCTCTCACTCACTCGCCTTCTGTTGTTTCTACCTCTGTCTCTTTGTCCCTGCCTGTAAGTGTGTGTGTTTTGGCCATTCGGGCTAAGCAAATAGCTTCGTTTGTTGTTTTGCTCTATCAATATTTGACTTTCGGCTTGTTTTTTGTGGGTGAACCTACGAAATTACCGAGCAACGACAACAACAACAACAGCTGAAGACAAAAATTACAAAAAACAAAAATAAAAAGCGCAAACGCCAGCACTTGACAGCCCCTGGGAAACCGAACAACTGCAAAACTCTGCCCCTGGGCAGCACACATATTTCCCACACACACAGCTTAAATTGAGGTGTATGTGTGTGTGTGTGTGTGTGAGCGCCTTGACAATGCCAATTGAAAGATATTCTTCTCACATGAGCACACAAATGACAGATGAGCATCTCTGATAAGCCACACACCCACACACACAGTTTGTAAGTCTAACAGGATTCGTCGAAATTGTTCAGAATTCAAAGTTTTACAGCTATGAAATTTGCAACTTTTTACTTTTACATATTTATTCATTTATGTATATATATGTATATATAGCTACATATTGTCTCTTATCCAAATTCTTAAATAGATAAAGCGCAATTGGTCAATTGGTTTGACCTTACAGAAAATCTCACTCGACTGATTGGCATCATCTTCTCATTGCTGTACTGTTCGGTTAATTAATTGTTGAGCTTTAGAGTTTTTCAGGATAGTTTTTCGTATTAATTTTATTTATGTTATTTCACGTAGCTTCTCACTAAGTTTCTCGCTTTGCTTCTCGCTATGCATCACACTTTAAAACTTAAATACTTTACTTTTCCTCACGTTATGCTTCCTGGTTTACTTTTCATTAAGTTCCTTGCTGAGCTTCGCAAGCATTCTAAAGATTCTCTATAATGCTCCTTACTATGCTTGTTTCTATACTTCTTGCAATGCTTTTTGTTTTATGTCTCCTCATATTTCTTGATATACTTCTTGCTAAGCTTCTCATTAGGCTTCTCACTATGTTTCTCACTATGCTCCTCATTTTGATTTGTACTATGATGCTCGTTAAACTTCTCTCTCTCTAATATTACACTTTAAGCTTCTTTCTATGCTTCTCACTGAACTCTATCTCTATATTTTTTACTTTACTTCTCAAAATGTTATGTTTCTTGCTATACTTTACATTATGCTTCTCATCACGCTTCTCTTATACTCTTATGATCCTATGCTCTTATACTTCTATCTATTTCTTCTTACACTGTTTCTAGATATACATTTGAGTAGGCTACTAGCTTAGCTACTCGCAATGCTTCTCTCTCTGCTTTTCACTCTATGCTTCAATGTGCTTCAACTCTACATAGCTCATAATGTTTCTCTCTAAATATAGTACAACAGCTTTAGCTACACTTCAGTTGCTATGCTTCTCTCTGCTCACAAATTGGTCTACGATATTTCTACTTTCTCTTCGTCTTGTTTCACGCTGTGCTTCTCGTCACGCTTCTCACTTGGCATTGCATATTTTGTTTGGGTTTTTCATTTGGTTAATTAAACTTGAATATCGAAGCGCATGAGTTCATGAGGCCAGCTCATCGATCCATTGCGGTCTGTAGTCTGGCTGCTGTGGCCATGTCAAAAGGTGAATGGGCCGTGGACCCTATTGCGGTGCTATCTAAAATCAAGTGCACGAAGTTCACTTGATGTTCTCGCCACTGAAGTAAAGCAAATTTCCGTTTGGTGGAACATAAAATTTATGGCCCACGGCCATGGCGTAATGGCACAATGCAGCCACCTCTTCGGGCAGCCACACATGGCACTTGCCCTCTCCTCTCTCTCTCTCTCTCGCTCGCTCTTTCTCTTACTCTGTCATGCATGTGCTAAGCACTGGTCTGGTCTGGTCTGGGCACTTACCAATTGTGGTCAAAACGGTCAGCGAATACAAAAACGCTTTGGCGAAATTCCATTCATGCGGTGGTCCACCCACGCCGCCGCCGCCGCCGGCAAGGCGATGATGATGAAAGTGTGTGTGAAGGAGCACAGCTTCCGTGGCTGGATTGTTGGCTGAACCAGCTGAGCCGCCACCACCCCCGGCAGCAGCAGCACCAGCACCAGCACCAGCACCACCACCACCAGCAGCAGCAGCAACCGAATGTCCGGCAGCCACATCGTCGTGTGATAATTGCAGCATAACATCCTCGTTCAGTCTCTTGATTAATTGGTCTTGAAACTTGGCAATTTCAAGTGCGGCTAATCTGTGAGTGAGAGAGACAAGCGGGGTGTGAGAATACATGTGTGTGGAAGGGAATAAGTAAGTAGTTTGATAGCCAAGTGTGAAACAGAAATAGAGTGTTTGGGTCAGGGGAAGGGGGGGTTGTTTGCTTGCTTACTTTGTCCAGTTCTCCTTGTAGAGTATGTTGAGAGACACGGTTATGTCCCAGATATTCTCAATGGTGCGCTGCCGTACATCATAAGTATCCGGCGATAGGGCAAACTGCGCCTGCCCCCCATCCATGTCGTTGTCATCCAATCCATAAACAAAGTCATTCGATGCCTGACCGTACGCGCCACGCTCGACGCCATGGCCCAGATCCTGGCCCTGGCCCTGGCCCTGGGCAACTGCAGCGGCCACCGTGTCATTGTCCGTATGTGGTCCTAGCTGCTGTTGATGCTGTGGCTGTGTCTGCGGCGACCTTTGCTGCTGATAGATGCCATTGCCGTTCCCATTGGTGTTGCTGTTGTGGCTGTTGCGCTTGGTGGATGCCAGCGTATGCTGTTGATGCAGCAGCGCCGAGTCCTCGTTCTCGATGGTTAGGAATATAAAGGAGCCTGCAAACAAGACCAACAAACGGCATTAGACTCATGAGACTTCACACAAACACGCAAACAACAGAGTGTTAGCCTCCGAAATAAGCAACGGCAACTCATTTGTATTGTCAGCATTGTCGGGATTGCTTGGATTCAGTTGGGGCTCGGCTGCTCTGGCCAAACCAAAATGGCCAGCCAAACTGGCCAAGAGTCATGCCCAGACATCATCAGCTCTTAAATAGCCCAATTTTATGGGCCCACAGCCTTCGCACTGTAATTTTGTTTCTTAAATTTCTCTCTCAATTTTTGTCAATTGCAATTCAAAAATTTGTCATAAAATCAATTCTTTGTGGCTATTTTGTCAGGCTAAGCCCAAGCAATAATTTATAAAGAATTTATTTTACCCATCTCTGTGTGTTACACACACATACACAGAAATTCATAGTTAAAAGAGTTATTTTCTTATTACATCTATTACTAGGCTTTGCCAGCAACTTTGATTTCGATATTTTACTTTGACAGAGCAAAGGCTGCATTTTTGCGTCAATCAATATCAAATTTCACAAAATATTCATAGAAAATAAAAATGACTTTTGCAATATTAATATTTGTTTCTGTGGAACTGCTTCAGCCTAGTTGTAATTTGCAACAAATAATTAAATTGAATATTTCTCATATTTCTATTGCAATTGACTTTTGTTGGCTTAAACAGTTGCTTCTCGTTTTTAGGTATTTTCTCCATTGAGTTTTTCATTCAACTTCTCATAAATTCTATTTTCTTAGTTGTTGTTGCTCTTTGTTTCTCTCCTAACTTATTTATTACTTTAGGCTAAGCTTTTTATGTAGGTCCTTAGTCGATTTCTTAAGTTACTCACTTAAACTAGCCCCTATTTAATTATATTGTTTTTGTCTCCTAAGTCTTCTGCATTATCTTTTCTTTGCACTTCCAGTAAATTGCCTCTTTGCGTAGTTTTTGTAGTTTCTCCTTTTTAATATTTCGCGTTTTTTAATCAATATTCAGCTCTTCGTTCTTTCATTCTTCTCCCTGTCTCTTTCGGTTTCACTCTCTCTTTCTATATCTCTTTGTCTCTCTGTCTCTCTCTCTATCTCTCTATCTCTCTGTTTATATCGATCTGTCTATTTCTCTCTCGCTCCCGCTCCCGCTCCCGCTCTTGCTCTTGCTGTTGCCTTCTCTCGCTCATTTTCTCTATCTCTCTCTTTTTCTCTTAGTCTCCCATTCTCCCATTATCTCATTTTCTCATTCTCTTATTCTCCCATTCTCTCTTTCTGTATTTTTTGTCTCTCTCTCTCTCTCTCTATCTGTCCCTCCATATAAGTATGTCTCTTTCTGCCTCTGTCTCCCTATCTCTCTGTATTTTATTTCTCTTCCTCTGTATATCTCGCTGTTCAATCCTGAATCTTCCTTTCTTTTTGCCTCTCTCTTACTCTGTTCTTCTTCATCTCCATCTATTTCTCTCTCTCTCTCTCTCTCTCTCTCTCTCTCTCTCTCTCTCTCTCTCTCTCTCTCTCTCTCTCTCTCTCTCTCTCTCTCTCTCTCTCTCTCTCTTACTTTGCCTCCAGTCCTCTGCTCACTCTTTCTCTCTCCCTAACTCCCGCTTGTTCTCTTTCTCTTCGTTTATATATCTCTCTTTTTTTAACACTCTCAATCTACGTCTCTCTTACTCTATTTATTTCTATCTCTCCCTTTCTCTATCCATGTCTCTATTTCTCCTTCTCTCCTTCGCTCTCTCTCCCTTTCTCTCTCTCTCTGCCTTTCCATCCTATAGCTACCACTATTATATTAAATGAACTGCAAACTTGACATGAAAATCTTCTAAATTAAGTTGAATTCATCAAAACATTGACATTTTTAAGATATTTGCCCCTCGTAGGGACAGGCCTCTAGGAATTCCGGTCCATAAAAAAGAAACAGAAAAAGGCAACGGGTCACATTCAGTTTGTTGACTTGACGAATAGTCACGAGTGCCCAGTGCACAGTGTAAAGCTCAACATTTGCTGCATAAATTCCGAGGCTAAAGCCTTGTCACTCACATAATGTCTATGCTGATCAACCAATACACACACACACACACACACACAGGCGCATAGGCAAACATGTGTTGCTGGAGCGGCATTTGTCAAGTTTGTGAAAAAAGTTTTTCTGCTACACTCGCCGTAACTTTAACAAATTTTTTCATTTTTGCTGTTTTTTTTTTGGGTCTGCAAATGATATTATGAGGGGTATGATGAGTCGATGTCGTCGACAAAAGCCAACACATGTCAAAGTTAAAAATAATACATGAGCGTGTGTGGCAGGACTGTGAATTGGCGGCTGGACGGCAGCAGCAGCGAGGGAGAAGCGACAACAGCAGAGAGCAGCGGCAGCAGCAGCAGCAGCAGCAGCAACACAAAAGAAGCAATTGTTGTTGTTGTGCTTGGCCAACTTGAAACTTTTGTTGAAGCGTTAAAATGCACGCAAAATGGAGTACATACACTAGCACATATGCATAAACACGCACGCACACATACACACACACACACACACACACACACACGCACACATAGAAAGGGAGAGCTGTCAAATGGGCGTGTGCTGACGTCATAAACTCACGCACCGGAGCCTAGAGAAAGTTAAATAATTGTTTGTGTCATTTGATGATTTCCTTTAACAAGGCAACACGGCTAACTTTTTGCGCAGCTGTCACATACAGCCGTACACACAAGCTCACACACACATGCCTGCTGGAGATGAGCTACAGCGCGACTTTGAACAACATCTTCTATGAATATAAAAAAAGCAAAGCCCTAAAGCAACTTTGGCAATATTTCAATTAAGCTTAAAAGTTGCAAACTATTTTATGAAATTTTAATAATGATTGAAAATGAATAGCATTTTTTTTTAAATAATTGACTAAGATAAATAATAATTATTAAAAAAAATTGAAAATAAATATATATAAATTTAAATAATTAAATAGCTCTTATATTAGTTAATGTAATTTTCATTATTCAAAAATTAAGATTAATTTATTTAAACTGCAACAGAAATTTAAATTCGATTTAAATATTTGAAGCTCTTTAGATTTTTCGTTTAAAGTAGGTTAATAAATTTAATAATATTAATATATAAAAAATATAAATATACATTAATAAACACAAATTTAAATAATTTAATAACTTTTGCATTAATTAACAAATTTTTACTATTCAAAATTTTGGTTCAAAAAAATATAAAAAAGAAGAAAAGTAAAACTAAATTTAATTACATCAATTTAATAACAATAATAAATAAAAAATATAAAAATTTGCATAGTAAAATAGAATAAAAATTTGAAAAATTTAAATAATGAAATAACTGTTGCATTAGTTAATCATATTTTTATTATTTTAAGTTTTCTTCTGAATAAAAAAAAATTTAACTACATAAGAAATTCAATTGGATTTAAATTATTTTGAAATTTTCTATATTCTTTGTTTGGGCAGGTCTTCCTAAGTTGCCATATGTGTGAAAAAAGTGCAGCCTGGCAACACTGTAAAATGCTAATTATGTTCAGATATGAAAAAAAGCAATATTAGCTGCATGTCAAATAATAAAATGAAAAAATATTTAATAAATTAAACAAATCTAAATAAATATAATCAACTTAAATTTAATATTAAAATTGATCTGAACTTCTAGAAATCGTATTTAAAACATATTTGATCTTAAAATGTTGTGACTTGCTTACTTAACCGTGACAAGTAGCAGTTTTCTTCGACAAGCAGTTACTTCGTCAATTGTTCAACTCTGACAAAGTAAATTTCAACTTTTCGAGATGTGTTAAGTCAGTGACTTCTATGCCTAGCCGTGACACATCACAGTATTGAGTGCGGCATCGCTGACGCCTCTTCGATTTGTTTAAAGTATTTGATGTAGCGCATGTGTCGCCTGCCTTTTGCATGCTGCCTATTTTGTCACTTTGTCTCGCAGCCTGTCACTTCCGTGGCCGACATGTTCGCACAGCCGTCTTTGGTTTCTAATGTGAGTACACATGGCTGGCGACACGGCAACAACATGACAGCGATGCCAATGTGTGGGATGATAATGCCAAACACACACACACACACACATAATTGTCAGCCGGATAAGTTCTCGAGTTTTCGGCCTTGTGGCAAAACTCGCGGCCGACGCCATTTTGGCGTTTTCTTTCCATTTCGCATGCGGCTGGCAAAATGATTAATTAAATTTATCATATTGTCGTTGCTGCTGCTGTTGTTGTTAATTTAAACGTCGAAATTGTGACAAGATACATTAGGTATCTGTTGTTACAACGAGCTCTCTATGTATCTGTATCTCTATCTCTATCTCTAACTGTATCTGTAGCTGTATCTGTGCCTGTGGCTGACGCAAAGCAGCCGCAAAAAGTCAGCGGCTCGAAAGGAAAATGTTGCGTTAATTAGTCAACATAACGAAAGCTCCTAAGGACAAACAGCAATGTGACAGCAAAATGTTTATACAGCTGATAGTTTCGCTTTCTTACTACATATATGTGTGTATATATGTATATATACATATGTATATGTCTGGCTATAATTAATCTAGCGAAATGTTACAGTTGCTGTCCAAATTTAATGAGCAGCTTGACTCGAGCGTCGAGATGTCAGCGACACATTACAAATGAGCGCAGCTCGTTTAAATCTGTCTTAATTGGCCTTCAATTAAAAGGCTAATTTATTACTTCTATTAATTCTTATTAAAATTCGTATTCATATCAAAATTCTTCGATTAGAGTTTGCGATAAAATCATGGCTTTTGCGCTTTTAGCCATATACAAAACTGGACATGGATACTTAGTTTTCATAGAACGAGATGTGTTCAAAAAGTTGAGTAAACTTTGTTTTTTTCTTTTCAAAAAATTGTTTTTAGCTAATTTGTCGCTTGCAAAGTAGTCCTTATCAGATTTTATACACTTGTGCCAACGTTTTAATCAATTCTTGCAGCATTTTAAATGAAATGAAAAATTATTTTATTTGTTATCTTGTTTAGCTTTGTCTTGTATGCCATGTTCATGCCCTGAAACAGACCTGTATAATATTCATTCAAGTGCCATAAACAGCTAATTTTATTAAAAAATCAACATTTATACTTATTCAAGAAGTGAAAGAGTATATTTGGCTTTGTGGCATATTCGCTTTGCTGTTCGTCCGTCTGAAATTTTCAAATTTGTTCATAAAAATAGTAGTGCGACTGAAATGTTGAACAGCAAGATTTTGTTATAAACGCAATATTTTAAAACAATTTCAAACGAGCATTAAGAGTTATATTATAACATATATGGATATATATATATAACATATATATAATTATTTAAAAATATCATGTTTATCACAAAGTTATGCCCGTCCAACATTTCAGTCGCACTACTATTTCTATGAACACAGCTTTATATATTATAATCTGTGTAATAATATCATTTCCAAATAGGAGAATAGTGCTTAAATAAATATTCATTTCAATCCGTGAAACATTTTTTAATTATCAAGAAAAAGTTCATCACTGCTCCATCAAATACTTGAAAATGTAAAAATGTTTCGAAAAAATGAATTTTTTCCTAAGCTTTTTTTCAGTTTGAGTTTTTTCGACTCTTGACTTACCGAGCAATGTGTAGGCCAATAGCAGCATGCAGATGCCCAAATTGGTGAGTAGAGCGGACCAAACTGTTTGGGTGGTTTGTTTGCGTTTCTTGGATTTGGTAGCATAACCAGGCGGCGCTTTGGCCTCCGCTGCACTGGGCCCAGAGCCGAAGCAGGCGCACCAGCCCTGTCGTCGAGCACGCTGCTGCGACTGCCCAGTGGATGCCGTCGATGGTGGCTCTTTGCGTATCGGCGCTGTGTTTGCCACCAGCTGCAGGGGCAAGAGCTTGGCATTGCTTTTGAGTGTGCCGCAATTGCTGTTAATGGAGCTGCTGGCGCTGTTGGCCAGGGTGGGGCCTGGGGGTGGCAACAGTTCGGTTACATAGCCAATGGTCGAAGGTGTTGGGTATTTAAGTATGCCAGCTGGCTGTGGCTGTTGCGATGCCGGCGGCGGCGGCTGCTGTTGCTGCTGTGTTGCCACTTCAATGTCCTCCAGCGTCGGCATCGGCAGCAGCTGCGTCGGCAGCTGGGTCGGGGTTGTCAGCGACATGGTCGTCAGCGATATGGGCATCATTGTTGTCGGGGGCATTGGCTGCTGGTGCTGCTGCTGCGGCTGCGATAATAGCGTTGATGGCGTCGTCGTCGTCGTCATCGACATTGGGATTAAGTTGGAAGGGATGGGCGTCTGGATTATAGGGGAAGTTGAAGACGTCGATGTTGGGATCGGGTTCGTCGTCGCCGTCTTGAAGGTGCTTGTTGAAGGCGGCGCGGATAGCATCAGTGGCAACTTGGGCGTCCCTGCCCCGACGCTGGATAAATTGGAGAGTACGCCAAAAGAACCGTAGCTGCTGGTCGACGTAGCCGGGATGCCGCCATAGCCCAGACTCGCCGCTGCCCCATAGGGTTCTCTCTCCCCGCTGTAGTCGCCGCAAGTATTTCTCTGCGACGCAGGCGGCGGCCCAGATGGCATCTGCATTGTTTGGTCCGAATTCATCTTGCATTTGTGGTGCTGGTGTTTGCTCCTGGCGTTCGGTTAGCTGCAAGCGACACAAGTTCATATGTTAAAGGTTAATTTTATACATTTTACATAATATATACAATTATATACCCAAAGTTAAGTCACAAGAATCGAGCATATCCATATAATTTACAATAGATACAAAATCAATCAAAAGTTGAGAAAAACTTAACAAGAGTAATACTATTTCTATATTTCAGCTGCCATTCAAATAATTGTTAATATTTAGCTATTAAAATATATAAAAAGATATGCCATTTCATTATATATATATTTGATTACATATATATAATATATTATATTATAATTAAAATAATTTTTAATTTTTAATGAAATTCCAGCTCAGTTGTTAATACTTAAAATGAGTTTTATTGTGAACTCTGTGGTCAATATGGCTACAGAGTGCAGGCTATGCGACACATAGTTAATAAATGTTGTATTTTTGTATCTTAAGTCTATATGCAGTCAGAGATTGACACGCAGTGCAGAAAGCATATCAACCAATATCGAACACGAGTCAGCAGTGTCGATATGTCGCCAGCAGTCAAGACGCTTCTGTCTTGAAGCACTGCCACATAGACCCATAGACACATAGACCACATAGGATCTTCCTATAATTTTGATGTATGTATATACAATATATATGTTCAGTTTATAGTATTATTGGCAAATGAGCAGGCGCAAGGAGGCGTGATAGAGACTATTATGAATAAATATACTGGATCAAGACTACGAGCTGATAGAGTCGATCTAGCCATGTCTGATTGTCCGTCTTTCCATTCCAACGAGCTAGAAGCTTGAAGTTTGAAATATACATATATTTCTATATACGATACGCAGTATAAAAAGTTGAAGTTTGAAAAGTATATTCCTATATACCATACGCAGTACGAAATTATTATTATTATTCATTACTTATTATCAATAATAATCGATAGTTTGGCTTCGTTTTGCAAACAAAACTTGAAGAATATAACAGATAGAGACTGTTTCAGTTAAAGTCAAAAAATCTACAAAAATCTGTTGCGTTTTGAAAAATGTAGAAATTTTTACCAAAATTTTTCAACATGAGCTTAAGACCACAAAAACCGCTTAAAAAATCTACAAAAAGCTGTTGATTTTCGAAAAACCTGGGCTAAAGACTAAACTCAAATTGAGATTTCAAATATTTACGCACATTTATGCACATGAGTTTAAGACCACAGAAAAAAAACGTGGCCAGTTTCATAGCAAGCTTAATTTCTTAACATCACAAGCTTTGTTGACTATTTACCATCCGGGGCCATATGCCATTTCCAGTCTTTATTTAATTTGAGTTTTATTGTCTTAATTTGCTGTTGCCCTCCGCTTGGTTTGTGTTTTGTTTGTGCATCTCTATATTCTCTTGTCTGTTTGCAAAAAAATAGAAGAAAAACAACTCTTGAAATAAAAAAGACCTTCGTGCTGCGTCCGAGCTGTCCGCCTGGCGGCAATATTCGCACCTGACCACGCCTCAGATGTGCGTCCAAACATTTACCTTGCACCTGCATGCGAAATGTGCAACAAATTTCGTGCACTTGAACTGAATTATTGCCATTGCTGTTGCAACTGTTGTTGCTGTTGCAAATTGTTACTTGGCACGACGACACTCGACGGCCTTTTGACCGGCTTTGCCAATGCAACAACAGCAAAAGCAACAGCAACAGCAACAACTGCTGGCTCATTGTTTGCTTTTGTAGGGGAACATAGGTCGGCGGCAGCTTAAAATATGCAACGCACACTTAAGCAACTCAGTGGCAGCTGCCGCTCAGAGGCGTTCATAATTGCCCAAGCAGCTATACGCCTACATCGCGCCGCCTTCCGCACACACCAGCGCCTGACATTTGCCAGCTCTGTTTGAGTGACTGCAATATACCCTGTAAGGTAATAGAGAGATGGAGCTGATACTTAGCTCTTAAGTGTATGTATTATTTATTTAAATATTCTTTTATATCATATATATAACTTAGTTGAAACTATTTGATTTAACTCATGTTGATTTTTTCATTATTGCAATTCTCAATATGTTTAAGCTACAACCAAGAGGCAAGCTGTTGATGCTTATCTTTCTGAACTATTTCAAGCTGCAGTAAAGCTCTGAGCAACTCTTATTAAAATAATTATACTTACTCTACTTATAAGTATATCCTCTTATTCCAACTGAAATGAATTTCTCTATTTATATAGTCTTCATTATATAGTCTTCCTTATATAGTCTTCCTTATATAGTCTTCCTTATATAGTCTTCCTTATCTAGTCTCATATGCCCATCTCCAGCACAACTGCCGAGAGTATTCGAATGGCAGCAGCATCTCGAAGGAAATAAATTTTTGTTTTTCTTGCTTCTACTTTTGCATTTCTTTGCATTCATTTGCGCTTTTCCAGCTAGCTGGGGGCTAATCAGCCGACGCTTTTCTTTCGCTTTGCTCTGCACTAATTGCCAGCCAATGGATTTTTCGGAATGCGTTTTCTAATGAAAACTAAACAATTTCCACGCTCACATGCATTTCAATCAGTCGGCAAATACAAACAATGCAATTGAATCGATTTGGCACAACTTTTCCTTATTAAGGCAAACGAGACAGCTATACGCTGTGTGTATGAGAGAGAGAGAGAGAGAGAGAGAGAGAAAGACTGAATCGAGTCGAATTGGTTCTAGGCAGAGCAATAGCTATAAGCCGCTTAGGCAGCACAGCGACCTTTACGCAATCGCCTCAGCAGGCAGCGTCGCTTTACCTCGATTGGGTTTCCCAATTGCCAAGGCGATTAATTTCGGGTAATTACAATTTAATGAAAATCATTCAATTGTGCAAATTAATGAAAATGTCTGCACAGTTTAAGCCAAAACCATAAAGTGGCCAGCACGGGCAACGCATTTGCACAGTTTTGGCCACAGTGGGCGTGGCGGCTGCCTAATTCTCCTTAATTACTCGCACTAAGCTCGATTGAAACTCAAAGGGCGCACGCAAATCCTATCAATGACAAACATACACAAGCCGAAATACACAGACATAGATAGATATACACAGACACATATATCTAGTTGAGTCCATGATCATAATTCCTTGTAATATGGGCGTGGCAGTTGGACATAATCGACATTTAGATACTCTGTGCACAACTAGCTTAACGTTTGCTGGCCTTTGAAGGCGAAGAGTGTAACATTGGAGTAGACTTTTAGAGTAGACTCTATCACACTGGACGCCATTAGAGTAGACTCAGTATATAGGTTTGAGGCATACATTTGTAGATTACGTTGCTTTAGCTGTTGGTCTAATTGAAGTATAGGGTAAAGGCAAGTGTTTTCTTTCTTTTGAAAGTTGCAAATTACAAAATTAAAAAAAATATTAAAAATTCTAGCAAACTCAGCGAATGATCACCTCATATTATTTGAATATGTTTTCCAACTTCTTGTTGTTTTCTCTTAACAATCTCTTGGCTGGCTTTCACGCACTGCTAGGTCTGGCTGGCACCGAAATGGGAGCAGCTGGCTAGCCATATTCAGGATTTTAAGTTTCATCTTTTTCGGGTTTCTCTCTTTTATTTTTTTTTCAGTCTCTGCTGGAGCAAACCAATTAGGCAACCCAGCGGATACGAGGCCAACAGCAATGGCTTTCGTTTTTCTTGACCATTTTCGACTGTTTTTTTTATTTTTGTTATATTTTTTTTTAGTTTTGCCGAGGGTCGCTGTTGCTTTAAACCAAGTGCGCTTATTGGCTCAGTTGGCGACGAGCGCAATTCCACTCTTTCCGTCTAGTTGGCTGTCTAACTGTCTGTCAATCTGTATGTCTGTCTGTCTGCCTGTTGGCTTTCATCCATCTCAATTTACTGCGTAAGGCTTTTGTCAACGGCAAGAAAATTGCTGTCAAAAATTGCAATCCCAAAAGAGGGACAAACAAACAAACAAAGAGAAAAAAAAAAACGAAGAAGAAGACATATATGTATATATATATATAAGCCGTCTCGTCTGGCCAGCAATGGGCCAAAACTAACTGGTAAATGTAATGGCCAAACTGGCACTGTAAGGGTTCCTGCAACCGGCTTTATAACTGTAACTGCTGTTGACCCAATATTTCGAAAGAAAAAACAACAACAACACAAGAAAGGGTAGCTACACTCGACTAGCCGAATACCAAATGCTCTGACAGATATGAAAGCAAAACATATTGGACGTGCTCTTGAAATGAACATGAGCAAGGCCTGAGTTGCCTGAAATACTAGTATATACTTATGTGCATGGACAATCTTTAGTAGCCTTTAGCTGAAACTTAAATTGAAGTTAGGTAAGTTTGACTATGAGAATTTTCATCTGTAACTGAGCGATATTGATGGGAAATTGTAGTCTATATTCTGCCATTGGCCTAGTCAACTGCGAGCAGTCATAGTTGGCTAATACTCTTTTACTTTGTAGTTGGAAATATATATAGTTTATATATCAGCTGAGGCTGTGTTTGCTGCTGAAGAGTTTATACAAAAAATAATTTGATATATGATGAAAATAAATGGGAAGAATTTGAATTTAGTATTTAATAATATATTTTCTATATATTTTATGTATAGTAGAGTATATATCATATATCTTAATTCCAAATTAAAATTGTTTAATAATTATACAAGCCAACAAAATTATTTGAAATTGAAAGTAAACAAGTTTAAAAACATTAAATTCCGAGTAAAACTTGCTGAAAAGTTTAGATTTTTGTAAAGATTTTTGAAGGAGGTTTGGAGGGCAAAAGGATTACTATAAGATAATGTAAATGTCTTCTTGTTGATATTACGACATCGTAAATGTAATGACTACGTTTTGTTTTGTTACTTTAGGTCAGAGTTTCAAGAAACTGATAGTGGTATTCTCGCTTAAGATTCAGCTACATCAAGTTAGACTTCTATTGCAAGAATAGCTTCCGGTTATAGGCTCCCATTGTTGTTATATCTAATATCTATTGTTAAAGCGTTCAGGTAAAATAGAGTTTTACATGTAGAGACTTCGTTTTCAATAAACAAATTTGAAAAACAACTTAAATATTGATCTATATTGCAATTACAGCTATCTGAACTATCTGTTTGCCTCTTCATGCATAAGCAACTTTTGATAGAGTTAGAAAAGTTATCAAAATATGACCACAGCTTCAGTGTGTTACATGTTGCATAATAAAAGATCAAGATTCTTATTTTAAGGCCACATCTTTAGTGTGTTACATGTTGCATGAGAAACGTGACATGCCATTGCGCTGGGCATACAACGAGTAAGCAATGCTTAAATGCTTTTGGTACGCAGCTGCGTTTGTGTGTCTCAGGGCGAGTCGCACTTTTGTTGATAACCAACCAGCGATGCCCAATGCCATGTTTGGCTGCCTGTCTGTGTGTGCGCGTGTATCTGTATGTGCGCAAACATAAACAACAGTTATGCTTGAACAACGGCCAAAGTTGCATTTCCGCTGTAACCGTTTTCCGCACGGAAATGCGTTCGACGCGTGTTTGAAATATTGGCCAAAGTCTCTGCGGCCGTGCGGCCGTGTAGCTCTGCGGTTGCCGCCTCCATTTGTGTCTGTCTGATTGTTTGGCTGTGTGTGTGTGTCTGAGTGTGTCTGTGTGTGTGTGTGTGTGTGTGTGTGTCTGAGTGTGTGTCTGTGTGTGTGTGTCTGAGTGTGTATATCTGTGTGTGTATTGTTTTGCCAGCTTCCACTACAAGCGGCTGCTGTGCGCGTAATCATTTCAACAGCAAACGCCAAACGCCACGCCCCAGTCGCTGCTCCGCCCCGTTGACATCCGTTCATTTCAGCTCATTTGAGCGAACGTTGCCTGGCCGCACTTTTATTTAACTTTTGATGCGCGTTCATGAAGCGAAAGGAGTATATTGGCCGATTTAAGCTAGAAGGTTGATATGATGGCAAATCGTCAATTCGATTAGAATTAGAACAGCGTGAGCCTCGGGCAAATAGGAATAAACTATATTTTTCATAGTCTTAGAGACAATCTTTGCAGTACAATCTTTGAAGATTTTCTCTGTAGATAGATCTTTAAAAGATATGCTTCGAGTATACGATATGTGAACGAGCATTATGCAGTCAGTGCTATTCGATAACAACGTTCGTACTTCGCTTTGTTGAAACTGTTGCGTTCAACTTTGGAGCAAACAGCAATTAAAGATCGCAACTTTGTTGTGTTTTTTTTATACCCTGAACCCATTGAAAATGGGAATTCAGGGTATAATGGTTTTGTTAAAATGTCAAATGTATGTAACAGGCAGAAGGAGGCGTGGCAGACCCCATAAAGTATATATATTCTTAATCAGGACGACGAGCTGAGTCGATATAGCCATGTCCGTCTGTCCGTCTGTCCGTCTGTCCGTCTGTCCGTCTGTCCGTCTGTCCGTCTGTCCGTCCGTCCGTATGTGTGAACGCGTCGATTTCAGAACCTATAAGAGCTAGAGACTTGAAATTTTTTTTGGAAGTCCCTGTATATCACGCGCATATCGAGTTTGTTTTAAAAAATCGATAACTTTACCCGTTCTTTTGTTATCGATTAAAAACCTTATCGAAATGAAGTTAATAAATTATATCTCGTACATGTTTGAAGCTAGAGTCTCCAAATTTTGCATTTAGTTTCATTTATATTTTATACAATTTCGGTTTTTGTTAGATTTTGGATATTGGTTCAAAATTTTTCAAAAATTTTCAAATTGAAGGTTAATTGCAAATATAGCCAATATGTGAATGAGTTTGCAATTTTATACAACTGCAAGATATTCAGTATAATATGTAGATCATATGCTGAAAATTTCATTGAAATCCATTAAGTATCACAAAAGTAATTAAACAAAACGATTTGTCAATTGCAACATGTGATCAGAAACCCCTGTTTTCGTTTTTTCTATACATGTGCACACATACATTGAGACATTCGAATGCGAGCATTCTTGTCTGTTCTAAGAATCACAACAATAACAGCTGACTGCGTGAATTTTGTTATAATTCTAAACTGCCTTTAGTTCAAATTTACTACTACTTGTCTAAGCAGTGCAGTGGCGGTGTTGATAGAAGCGGGGCACGTCGTGCCTTGCAGGTCTGGGTTCAAATCCAGCCGATGTCAAATATTTTTATGTCGTATTTTCTTAATATTTTATTTTTTTTTTTATTAAATTATTATTACTCTTTAAAAATTATATTAAATTCTTTAAAAATAAAAACATGCTATTTGATTGTGAAAGTGCAAGATTAGCAATTTAATTAAATTTTGTATAAGTTTGTAATGTATACAATATACGGAATATATTTAAAAACGCATATCGGACGGGGTTCAGGGGATCTCCTAGTCGGGTACCCCCGACTAGAGTTTTCTTACTTGTTTGCTTTGTTTTGGAGTTGCTGCTGCTGTTGCTGCTGCTGCGGCGCATGCACTTTAAAAGTTTTGATTCATTTCGATTCGTAGTGCATTCGCTTCGCCACTCGCTGCGAATGGCATCCGCCGGGATATGAACACGTTCATGACCAAGTCCACGTCCTCGTCCATAAATATATATATATTTGGCACCTTAGATATTCTTTTTTCTCCATGGAAATATATTTGACCTATGAAGCAACGTAGATTCATAAATATTCATAGAATATTTGTCAGAATATATCGGACCATGATCCTAAGCTAGCTTTGAGCTGCGAAAGGATTTTTATGCAAACATCTCAGCCAGCACAGGGCTTTGGTTGATGATACTTTGGGGACTCGAGATTTGAGAGCAAAGAACAGTTAGAGAATATTTTGTAGTATGGCTTAGGTTCAAACAGACTGACACGTACGCCGAGCATTGTTGGTAGACAAATTAGAGGATAGAAAAAATGTGTGTTATGACATATATATATATATGTTTCACAATAATTTGAGCCTCATATGCCCATGCTTCAATTCCATTTGTCTTACGACAAAATATTATTATTATTATTAATTATTGAGCCTATAGTTTTGCCATTGCTTTTGTTACTTCATTTTGCCCATGTTCCACTCAGTCACAACTTCATCGTATTTTTAACCATTTCATTCCATTTAATTTACTCCAGCTGCAATTCAATTCGATTTCTCTTCATATCGTACGCATTTCAGCTCATGTCCGTTTCCTTAGCTTCACAACTGTTCCACTTTCGAGCCATTTGCATTTTATTTCCATGCTGCCCAAAAATAGCTTGCGTATGCGTATGTGCGTTCCACTTGCCATTTGTTTCATAATCGATTTGCATGGCAAATTTTCATTTAAACAAAAATGAAATAAAAGATACGATTAAGAGAGAGCTATTGAAAACGAAACTCGTAGTTTGCATCAATTGAAATGTATTTATTTGCTTTTTTTCTTCTTTTTTTTCTCGGTCGGCTCGTTATATGTAGTTTTTACTGTATGTCCATATTCCATTATGTATATTTATTGTGCGCTGTCTGTTACTCTTACTCCTGCTTACTGTGCCTTTTACTCTGTGCTTCTGTCATTTGGCCTTAAAAGTTTTGTTTTGCCTTTTTTTTTTTTGGGTAAAACGAGTGAAGTGATGAGAGTATATTGGTTTATGTGTGTGTTCTTGAAATGTGCAATGCTTAGAGTTGTGTTAGCTCTTGTTTTTTTTTTAAATGTTGGCATTTATTTGTATATGTGTGCACTATGGGCGTGGCGAATCGGCAATTACTATATATCATTTTGAAATATGAAACTTCAAAAATGAATAAAAATTCAGCATCAAATTTTTTGGCCAAGTACAACACATGAATGAACCCCCGTATTCCCCCGACCTGATCCTCTGTGACTTTTTCTAATTCCAAAAACTGACGAGGCTCATAAAAGGATAAAAATGGCGTCGAAGCAGCAGCAGCTGAAGAAGATAAGAAAAAATTATCTTGTGTAAGTGCCGCGAGGATTGGAAGAAGCCTAGGCCTAAGTGTATATGTAATTTCTGAGGTGGATTACTTTGAAGGACACCAAATAGATATGCAAGAAAAAATAACTAAAATAAAAAAACAAATAACAAAATATACGATAATTATTGTCCACACCTCGTAGATCAATCAATTTGATGGCACATTAGAAAATTTCGAATATATAAATAAGTTTCTGCAGTTTTACGCATATGAGCGAGTATCATGCAGTCAGTTGCGTTCGACTTTAACTTTCTTATTTGCTTTTTGCTTTGTTTTATGCTGATTATTTGAGACTGCAAATTTGCAGCTGTCATTAAATGCCATTTTTATTGGCCATGCAAATGTTTCGCATTGCGTTTTTAATGCATTAATTGCTGCGCTCGTCTGTTGCTGTGGGCGTATGGGCGTGGCGGACAGTGACTATCATTGTCCTGGCGACGTTTTATGAGCGGCTCATTTGAGCGACGCTCGCGGCATTAAAACGGCATAAATGCCGCGCATCGTTAACTGCCAGAGAAAAAAGAAGCAAATAGACGAAACAGTGGAAGTAGTAGATGGCCAGGGGTACGCGACGAGGGGGGTGGGGGTCGTTGTTCTGTGAGCCGACGAAAATATTTGCGAAATGAAATTGTATGCGCGCGAGAAAATTTTTGTGTGAATGAAATTAATTTCAAACATGGCGCATAGCCCACAGCACATGGAGGTAGATCTGGAAAGGGTCGAAGGGGGGAAGGGGGGGGGGTACATTGTGTATTGCCTTAGTATAGGATGTGCGGTGTAGAGGCGGCGGCGCTGGCAACGAGTTTATTTCCCTAAGATTAAGATGCCTGAGCTTATGAAAAGAAATGTTACTCTTCGGCTGCTGCTACAGTTTTTCTCTTCTCTTCTCTTCTTCCCCTTCTCGCTCTTCTTCTTCTTCTTCTTGTTTTTTCAGCCCATTTGTGCGCGCCGAGTGTTTACGTTCAGTTTTTGGCTTTTATGGCGCATTTTTGCTTATGTGCCTTATATGGCATTTACGTACTTATTTTCAAGTGTTTGTTTTCGTTTTCTTTTGTTGTTGTTGTTGTTGTTGTTGTTTTTGTTTCTCCCTTTGTTTTTCCTTTTGTTTTTTATTTTATTTTATGATTAGCTGCATATTTAAATGTCTTACATTTAAGGCTCCAACTCACTGTTGTAGCCTTTTCCATGCCACTCACACCCAACGGCTCTGTAAGCCAAGGCTTATGAATTAGTAAATGATGCGATAGACGGCATACTCGTTGCGAATGTTTTCAGATGATTCCTGTTATTACATTAAGTCTGCTTAACCTCTGGCATTTTGAGTGCTGCCTGATATGGCAGCACAAACAGGTTGCTAATCTTTTGTCTTTACACGCATCATAATTTATACCAAAGTATGTGCATATATCAAGCTGGGATAAGATCTGAGTTTAGTAACTGAACTTAAGCATTCGAAAAAAAGGTGGATAAATATGATATATATATATAATATATGTATATGTATATACAATATAAAATTTAACACAGAATTTTGCTGTCCAACAACAGTTCAGTCGCACTATTATTTTTATGAACACAGTTGCATATGCATATTCTTATAAAAAAGAAAATTATTAATCGTAGTTTAATAAGAAACTCTTAAGTTTCTTCATTCATTTAACTTCCTTATGCTTTTATCCATTTCAAAGTGCTTAAATTATTTACTAGTTGATACAGACCTAAGCCATCTCTATAGCCTGTTTAACATGCTTTCCATTATATCATTATTATATTTAGTGTTTGCTTTGCTTCTTTTTTTATGGTTATTTCACGGCAATTACTTCAGCTCTTATCTCGTTTGTAGTCAGCTTAGCTAAGCAACAGCTGCTTTCTCTCTATGGTTACGTTTGTGGGCTTGAAATTTGAAATTTCAGTCACACTTAGCACTTTTACTTGTTAAAGCTGGCAAAGTTTAGGTGAAATATTGATTACACTAGCTGACAAAATTTGGTAACTGAAAATCAGATTGCGAAACAGCAGAATAGTAATAATATTTCTGACTTTCTTGTTACTTTAACTAACAGTCTGTAACATTCAGATAAATTGTTGTGATAGACAGACAGTTAAGGTAACTGACACTCTTACAAGCCCCCTCTAAGACCCTATTTGACTTCTTATAATATCTGTATATATAACGAAAATGTTGCCTGTTGAACGTAGACTTCCCCCTAAAGTTGCATAAGTTATAGTAGGAGACGTGGGCAAGCAGATGTAGGAGAGCTGTTTGGTATAGATTGTTTCTTAGTAACTGAAATTTTGTTAAGCTGTGTCTTATAATAATCAATAACCAAGAACGTATTTAGTTTGGGCAGGCAGCAAAACAAAAACTTCTAAGCAAAATATTTAAGATTTTCATTCGATTTGTGTCTAATGCTTAAACAAGATAAAACTATATATAGATGTATTAAAGGTTAGCAAACTAGAGTCTTAATGCTTTTGATAACTATATAAAGTTTGCTTTAAGGTCAATATACGAGACGTTAGAGCAGGCCATGTTACTGGCAACTATTGAACTAAGTCAACGAAAATATGCCCAAATATAAGCTGCTTTATACATGGCATAGATGTCTCTACATAAGAGGGGGAAAACTGCCGAATCTAGCTGTATTTACTTCGAAAGTGTAAAAGGTGGACAGAAGAACATACCGACTTGGCAGAAACTGTAGTTGAAGTCATAGTAGAAACTATAGTAGAGCAAATGTGTAACAGCAAAGCTGCTTGGAAAAGAGTTTGTGACTTCGCCGAAAAGGTTTTGCGGCGGAAAAAGTGGGCACTCGACGACGAAACACAGATGATAGTGCTCAGCTAAAGCTTATAGAAGGGCTCACCAAAGGGAAAGTTTTTTTTTAGCTGGCAAGCAGGATGTCTAGTGCGACACATCGATTAGAGTGACGACCTGACTGACGGTGCATAAAGCATAATATTATTATTATTAATACTATTTTGATTATTATTAGAATTGAACTTAGTATTGTTCTTTTAATTATTCAGCTATTCTAGCTCTGCGTTTTACTTAAGACTCTAGTATATTGCCTTGCGCATTTCTGATATATAAAGAAATACTTTTCAGGCCCACAATTCACGACTTCTGAGTCTATGAAAATCATTATAGGAAATGATGATAATGAAAATGTAATCATTGCGAGTTGATTTAATGCGTTGAAATTAAGTAGTATTACTGTGAAACCAAAAAAAAAAAAAAAAAAAAACAGACAAGCCTAGATTAACAACACGAAATGTGATAAAAGTAAGCAACACAATTTGGTAAACAAATTTATATATATATATATAAATATATATATATATATATATTTAAAGTAGACTCTGTGGCAAACGTCGCACAATTGAAATTGATTACAATTTATTGGACGCGAAATGGCAATTAATTGGATTTACCATAATTCAATTGCAAGTTGGCAATAAATTTAATGAAATGCTCTGAATGTTCAGCAAATTAAGCGCGACAGGATGAGGCAGGACGAACGAGCGAGCGAGCGAGCGAGCGAACGTATTGATGAGGCAGGCGTTTAACACAAAAGCAAAGCATTTGAGTGCGAGACACGATGCCGAGATAGTCAAACACCTCTAAATACGCAGCCTTGCAACGTTTTGTGGCTTGTTGTTCGTATTTGTGTTGCAGCAGCTGCTGCTGCTGCTGCTGCTTTGTGGCTGTGGGCGCTTCTATTATTATTTACTCTGATTTGGCCGGTTGCGCAAACAAGCTTGCGCTATTGTGTTTGCGCAATTTGGAAGCCAGATTGCATAAAATGGGGGCGTGGCTAGCGTACTTGAGCTGCACTCGTTGCAGCTGTGTACATGCCGGAAGTAAAAATTACTTTTTAAATTAGTTGCACACACACAGACACACACAGGCACACACACATATGTATGTGCGTCTGCAGGTGGTAAGCTTTGGCCGCTAGCTGTTTAATTTAGCCAGCATTTGTCTAAGTGTTGCAAAGCGGCAAAAGTTGCCACACTCGCTGTCTTCCTTGCTCGCTCTCTCATTAGAAAATAAAAACAATTACGCTTTTCTATTGTTGCAGCTGACATGAAAGCCAAATTGAAAGTGAACATGCTACAAAAAGTTGCAGCTACCCCATCTTTTTTTCTACCCCATCTGTAAATAGCTGCTGCCAAGGGCTATACAGCGCTAGAGTGCTGAGAGAAATGTGTTTATAATTGTGTTTTAGTAAATTTTGTTAAAGTTACTTTTTGTCTAGCTGCTGCTGCTGCTGATGCTGATGCTGATGCTGATGCTGATGCTGCTGCTCTTGTTAATGATAACATTAAGCTAAATGTTGCTTTACGGCATACACTCTTTTAACTAGTTCTTAAATATGCATTATGTAGTACTTTGCTCTAACTAGCAAATCCAGCGAGACTCAACTACATTTGGGTTTTCCTCTCTCTCAATGTTTACACATAATTTGAATTGTTAAGAGATTTAACGAAAAGTTCTAATAAAAATGTAAATAGTTTTTCCATTCCACTCTCTAAATGCAGGATAAGTTTGCAGTGAAATATATTTAAGAGCTTGTGATAACATTAGAGATAGTCGGCTAGGCTGGCAATATATGTATATTCTATGTCAAATAACATATATCGTTTAGCATAGTTATTTTATTATAAATCGTATGATGTATAGCATGTAGAGTATATTGTAAATCACCTGTCTCATATCACTTATAGCTTATATTGTATTCTGTGGCATATCGTAAATAAAGATAGATAAAGACATACGTTATCTATATTGTATAGTTTTATAAGTATCGTATAGTTTTATAAGTATACCAAAATAAGATGTACGATATAAGTCTACGATATACGGTCTACACAAAACAATGTAAGATATACAGTCTACAATGCATGATATATTGTAGACCGTATATCTTATATCTTATATCTTATTTTGTATATCGTGTTCATATTTCGTTTGTCTTATATCATATTTCGTTCTCTGAAGTTTTTATATCATAAATCGTGAGTCGTATATTGTCAATCGTATGTTGTGTATCGTATATAGTATATCGTAGGTTCCATATCTTTCGTATATGATACATATGTAGCATATCGTATATACAATCAAATATGCAGCGGCTATCGTTTATTTTATATTGTATATCGTTTATCGTCTATTGAATTTCGTTTATCGTTTAAGGCTTATCGTATATTGTATATTGTGTGTAGTATAAAGTGTAGCGTGCATCGTATATCGTATATCGTATTCGTATATATATATTATATTATTATATATTGAACTCGTATTTTGTATATCATATATCGTATATCGCATATTATACATCGAATATCATTTAACGTAAGTCGAATATCGTAAATCGTATAAGCAATGCTCTTTCAAGTTCATCACCTTACACTGACTACAAGTCTAGGCAACATATACATAGTTATAGTTAGCACCGCTAGCGACTATACAATGAATCCTCAGCATCTAACACATTTACCATTGACTCTCAAATAAGGCATGCGTTATATTACAAAGATTCCGTAATCAAGCTGTAATTGAAATGGACTTATTGATTTTTAAAATGAGCCAGCTGCCAATGAGAGTTGCATTTCGTGCTCTTGCATTTGATTGCGCCTCAATTGATTTGTATTTAATATTGCCAAGTGCATGTCCGACCGGTGAGTGCTACATCTTGGCCAGCTCTGTAAGCTGGCAACGACTACGGCTACGACTGTGGCTACCACTACGGCTACTTAATTAGACGTGGATGGAAAAGTGTTGCTACTGTTGCACCGCCCACAGCTGTTGTGCTTCCTATTGCTATTGCTATTGTCAGACTGTCAATTCGCTTTCTGGATGCTCGGACCACAATTATTTCCGTTCTAATGTGCCTGGCAGCCCTTGCTGCTGGGCTTTGGCTTTTGGCATGTTGCTTTGACTGCTTTGCATGCTTTTAGTATTTTAATTAAATCTGATGTTGATTGAACCTATGACTGCTGATTCGTAGCCACATTAGCGGTCATAGCAATTGGCTCTTAACTTAATCAGCCAGCAAAAGGTAGTGGAGCAAAAAAAAATTTAAATTTCAGTTTCCATTGCCAGTAACACGGAAGAGTTTTCTTTTCTTCTTCTACTTTCTTTTCTCCCTCTTTTTGTGTGTGCCCCCAAGTGCTGACTGAGATTTATGGCAAGTGCAGAGTGCAAAATGCAGTTCAAGTCCCCATTGAGGAGCAGTCGATGCCATAGTCGAACTGACGACGTGTGTGTGTGTGTGTGTGTGTGTCTGTGAGTGTGTGTACAAAGACAAGCACAACAAAACACGGCACAAAAACAGCATAAAGTAGTCAGCTCGTAAAAACGACAACAGCCAGCAACTGGGCCAATCTGCCATATTGAACGGCCGTTTTAGCATAGATGGAAGAAAGCCAACTAAACACACTCACACATCGCACAGTGCATGCCAGACTATACCATGCCCTACACTCGAACAATGAGTGCTCTTAAAAGTAAAAAGAGAAAAGTAGGCTATCGATAATGGAATCAAAAGCAGATGACTTATCTGAGTGTCATTCAGAATCTGGTCAAGTAACCTGAGTCTAGAAAATCTAATAGAAAACCAATTATAGCCCGTCTCTATTTATAGGTTAAGCTAATATTACTTTATGATAGTTGTTATCAATTTGTGTAGTAATGATACAGAGAAGAATTAAATACTGCAAAAATACTTTAAAATAAGAGACACACGCAAAGGACAGTGTCTATATGCTCAAGCAACAGCTGCAGGTAAAAAAGAAAAGTAAAAGGAACGCTGGAATGAAACATGGCGATCAGAAAACAAATTGAACAGCATGTTAGCTGTGAAATTTGCATCGAACTTGATTTACGGCATTCGCATATTTGGCTTGCTAGCCACGCCCCTAATCGACCATTGATCACAGCGACACACACGTAGGTACACACAGTCAGTCAGTCAAACACCTGCACGCATTGACATAGAAGTCACGTCAAATGCAACAAGCGTGTCTATCAATTCTTCAGTTGTGCCAAGCTCTCGTGTCCACTTCCGTATCCGCTTACACTCTCCTAACACTGCTGTGGGCATGCCAATGTCCGGAACAGCGCAACAACATTGTGCATACAAGAAATGTGCAATCACTTGGCAGTTTTGGAGGGGGCGTGGGCGGAGGCGGGGGCGGCAAGGACCCGCAAAAGTGGAGCACATCAATGGGGATTTATAAAAAATGCAAATTCATTAGAGCCAAGCCGCTTGGCGGAGCTGAGTTGTGTTGAGCTGAGCTGAGCTGAGTTTTGGCTCAAATGTTAACTAAGCCACAAATTTTAAGGTCAGGCCAGCTGCCGAGCCGAGTTGAGCTGAGCTGCCATCGTCAACGCGTCAGCAGTTAAGCAAAAGTGCAACGTCATGACATTTAGCTTTTTCTTTCTTCTTTTTTTTATCCTCTCCCACAGCTACACTTAAATTTTCAGCAACATCATTAGGAAATTAAAAAAAATTAGGAAAAAAAAAATGATTTTCGCCAAGGCTGAGCTGCAAATTTCAGTTAACTAATCTACTCAAAGATAGAAAGCGCTGAGAAAAAAATTGTACTTTAAGTTGGGCAATTCAGCCGTTATGCAAATGCATTTAACATCAAGGTAAAGGTAAGTTGAAGTGAGAGTTAAGTCGAGTTGAGAGAACTAAATCAATTTGCTGAATAGATTCAATTATGAGCTCTGTCGAATAGCTTACTCACTGGCTCAGTTAGTTGAGCTTCATGAACGATATATGTTAGCTTACCAAGGATTCACATTGACCAGAACATATGAGTCTAAGAAAACCTCATAAACATTACTCGACTAAGACATATTCTATACCATGATAAAAAGTGCGTAGATATAAAAAAAAAAAAATAAAATAAAATTTCAAAAATATTTTAACAACAAGAGGAATAAATAGTTGAGTAGCTTTTCTTTTAAACTATTGAAGAGGCAACAGAATTTCTGAAGCTTGTTCTCCAGCTGCTAATTGGTTGTTGCGAACACTTTTTGACCTAGTTGAGTTGACATTATTTATAGCGCTGTTCAGTTCAATCAAATTTTGAACAATCTGGTCGAATTTGTTTACCCTGCTGCACTTTGCCAATAAACAAAGGCCGGTGCGACAACGGCAACAAGGAGCAGGCAGCAGTAGCAACAAGGAGCAGCAGCAGTAGCAGCAGCAGCAGCAGTAGCAGCAACAGCAGCCGCAGCAGTAGCAGCAGCAACAATAACAACAGCAATGTCAAGGAGCCTGTCGTGCCATTAACAAGTTGCTCTGGCAATTATGGCAACGCCTGTCGACCAAAACACACAACTCATTCACACAGCAACACTTGCACATACACACGGACACGGACACGGACACGGGCACTGCTTCCGTTATAAATTATTGGCATACCAAGCGCTGCTCATGAATTGCCCAATGCAAAATCCATGGCATTCCCATTGAAATTGTGTGCCAGGTTCAAGAGCAGCAGCAGCAGCAGCAGGAGAAGCCACAGCTCTCTCTGCCTCGACCGTAGTTCATTTGCATGTTTGCCAGCTTTATTAAACAGCGACCTGTCGACAACCAATAAAAACAAAAACAAACACAACACAAAAAAAGAAGTAAACCAACTTAGCAGCTTGCGCTATGCCCGGCCAAAAGTTTGGCCAAAGTTAATTAGTTGCATTGCAGCGCATTTCCGCTCCCAGCGGCATCATTAGACCAAAAGCCAAAGGGGTTTCTCTTTTTTTTTGGCAATCGCATCGATCATGACCATGCCCATCATTTAATTTTATACCACGTTTCGTTTCGTCCCATTTTTGGAAACGGACGGCCAGCATTGACGCTTAGCGGCATTAACTACAAGTCATTATTATCGTCAGGGGCATTCGGGGCCAGCAGAAAAAGGGAAAACGAAAGAGCTGCAGCCAAACTATACTCCAAAGACAGCTCTCTCTCGCTCCCAATTCCATTTCCAATTCCAATTCCAATTTGTATTTCGGATATGGGACTGGCGTTAATACGTATACGCACACACACACACACACACACACACACACACACACACGCACACACACGCGCGCTCACACACGAGGCTGCACGGGTGCACTCATGTGTGATTGTTTCTCAGTAAATGGGAGTGTACATGACACAGGCGTGTGTTCACACACACACACACAGACAGGCACACACACACACACACACACACACACATTGATGCTCACGCGTAGCCATTCACATGAGTGTTTCTTACAGTGCTGCACATATGTTTAGTTACAGTTTTGTCTACTTCTATGCTGCTTAGCTCGATATTCGTCAATCTTTTAATGGCTGTTTTGCTTAAGGCTTAAAGTATGCTCTCTTTTATTTCATTTCTTTCACACTTTATAATATTAAAAAAATATATTGTTAATAGTAATTTATAAGGAAATAAAAGCTAAGATCAGTTACTAAACCTGTTTTACTTAGATATTAATACAAAGGCTTAAAGCATTTGTCAATTGTAAGCAGAAAATATTAGGAAAGAAGAAACTCCGTGAAAACGTAACTTACTTGAAACTCTGTGGTTAGGCCAGATCATATAGATAAGGATATATGGATTCTTGACATTTGGATAACAAATTTGGAGATAGTAGCAATAGTGTGGTAGTCTTGATAATGGAAGACATTCGAAGAGTAATGCCAAAGGAAATGAAGATGAGTTGCTAGACATTATTTTTACTGACTTATAGCTGGTTTATATGATATTTGGCTATATAAAACATAAACAAAACTTTTTGTTTTCTAAATTTAGCCCCGAGTTTCTATTGATAAATGAGTAAAGACAGCTTTTTAGTTTTAGTCATTTATATGGTCCTTAAATGTATGTAAGTCTCTTGTCCATTACGATGGTCTAGCGTTTTAGAGTTAATTATAATTGGTCATATGTGTCTGTATCAAAGAGTTTTAAGCTATGACAAAAGTACTTTATTAAGCCTTAAGTACATATATATATATATATATATATATATATATATATATATATATATATATTCATATAAATAACTGTAGATATGTATATAGCTATCATCTCAATATGAACTATAATATTTGACTTCTATTATTCATCTACCTTCAACACATTTGCGTTTTGTTAACGGAATAGCTTTGGCCTTAGGTTTAGCTTCATGTTATCTGTTGCTATTAAACTAATCCGCATTGTAAGTAGAAACTTGTGATATTTTCACATAGAGGTTTGCCACCTCTCTGATTGTGTGCGACATTAACCTCTGGGGAAATTAAAGATACATTAAATGCCGCAGGCAAACGGAGCATGCAGATGCCAACTGCTGTATATATATATATAACATATACTATATATATATGTATATAGGTATATGTGTATGCTTGTTTGGGCTTTATATTTTTGGCTGACTCGCTAGTCATGCACTTGCTTTCAGGCTTTTAATGCTGTTGACTTTGGCTGCGCAGACAGGTCGTATGCTTTATTTATTTATTTATTTCACTTTCCTTTTTTTTTTTGCTGCACTCAACGGCAATTTATTTGTCTAAGCTTTGACGTCTTTTGGCCCGTTTCCACTAATTAATCTAATGACAATTGGCATAAACAAAAGCCGAAAATAGGAAATACTTGAAATGAAAGTCGAGTTGAATGTCAGCGGCAGGCCGTTGCTTGGTTATCGCAGAGAATGAAAGCGAAAGTGGCCGCTGCTGGGCATAAATAGAGCGCAATTTGCTATTATGAATGGGGACGTGCAGAAACTGTCGCATAACAATAATAACAACAATAAACAAAACAACAACAACAAGAAAAATAAAAATAAATTGCGCACAACTTTTGGGCTTTAATATTTAATTAAAATTTTGCGTAACGTTTTGTTAATGAATTCCTATTTGACGCGCCCATTGCACGTGTCGCGTCCCAGCCGCAGGCTCCCACGTCCATCCGGCCAGAGGAGGTGCTCTTCCTCTTCTGACCAGTTGTTTGTGTCCTTGGGCGCTGGGCAGAGACTTGCGAGTTGTTTGTCGGCCACTTTTTGGGCCACTTTGCTGCTGCTGCTGCTGCTGCTGCTGTACCCAAAGGAATGGCAAATTTATGAAATGATTTTAATTAGCTCGCCATTGTTGCTGCTGCTGCTGTTGTTGTTGTTGTTTGGTTTTCGGGTGCCCGTTTTGTCCAGTTTTATACCATTTTAATATCTGCATAGAAAGCGCGCGGAGGCGGCGCACAAAAGGACAAAAAAAAAAAAAGAAGGAACCACTTTGGGTCGTCGTTCGCGAACAGGAAGCAGGATATCTGCCATTGAAAAACATCAAGCAAAAACAACGGGCAAAACGGAAACAAAACTTTCATTGCGGCAAGCTGTAAAGCTGTAAATGTCTTTCAAGAGGCGGCCTTTGCTGCTCTCTGTAGTGGGCGTGCCACATGACAGGCAACAAGAGCATTAAAAGTTATGACTGCCATGCTTGTCAAAGGTTTGCATCCTGCGCCCATAAAATGCTCGAAAAACTTTCTGCGATTTTACATTAACTTCAGTTAGTCACAAGCAGGACATAAAGTGAAAATCTGTGTAGATAGGCCACGCACACGCACACACGCACATAATGTATATATATATATATGTCTATATACATATGTTTCATAATTCTAATAGAAGTCTGTCCACACTAATACTTAGATAATAGAGCTCATTAAAAAGATACGCTGCTCGGGGCGAGTGCAAAGTAAGTTTAGAAAATATGTACAAAAATATGAAAGAGGCGAGAGCTGTTTGAGGTAATTTGACGCAAATAAAGTAATATTTTAGGGCTATAAAAAATAATATTTTTACAATAATTTAAAACTTGTAAAAAAGGGTTTTCTGATTAGGCAACAGATAGCTAGTAGCTGGAAGCTTAAACATATATTTTTATATATAAAATCAAAATTGAATTTGAATTTGAAAAGTCAAACTCGTTTGACTAAGATAATAATAAATTTACCCAAATATTATCTTTAGCCATTGACGCTGCTATTAAGCTAAGTAAATGTCTATATATCAACTTAAATATGACATACTTTCGCCACCTCACATAGAGCATACGACAGTCGCCTTCGACCTTGGTAGCATTTGTAGCCTGGCAACGGCTTTTAACCATTTGTTGGGCATTAAAAAGTTTCCTCACTTTTTTTTTGTTGTTGTTGAATGAATAATAAAAGTGAAATGGAATGTGCAAAACCGCATGGCGGGCCGGGACAGGCCAGGCAGACCGAATAACCCGGCCAGTCGGCTGGCTGGTATATGCCAAGGACAATACAGCTAGCTGGCTGACCGCTCCTAATTCTCGGACAGCTAATTGCGAGCTAAAAGTTGCTCATTAGGCGGTCACCGCTCGGCCGCCATTGGTGCTAAATACAATCAAATCAGACATTTCCGCTCCTGAATTATGCCACTTCCGGTGCACGAAGGGCATACATAGCATATTTAGTTAGCTTTTGCAGCCGGTAGGGTATACCCTGTACAAGACTGTGAGCGGCGAGTAAAGAGTAAAAGGTGCGCGGAACGTTAATGAAGACAAGTCTGAAGGGAACATCTATATACATGATATTCCTTTTAAGCAGCTTTTTCTTTGGCTTGAGAAGGGGTTTCGTAGTGTGTTTTGGAATCTGTAGTGGAAGGCATTGGATTTAATGGAAATTTTTTAGATTTTGGCTGAAGAAGAGAAGTTGTAGTTGCAGTTGTTGTAGTTGGCGTTGTACTCGCATAGAGGTGTTTGAGATCTGTCGTGCATATGGCAACGGGTTAGATGCTAATAGAAATTATGTAGACTTAACCAGAGCTGTTAAGAATTCCATTTGAATGGAAATTCAAAATGGGTTTTTGTTCTGAAAACCCATTTTGAATTTCCATTCAAATGGAATTTTTAACAGCTCTGGACTTAACATAAGGAATTTCAAAATATTATTATTATATGTACTAAGAAATTGCTGATGTGTTCAAAAATATATAGAATTAATAGCTAAAGAAATCAAATTTTATTAAAATATATTTCCCAATATTTCATCTTCCCTGAAAAGTCTTATAAAATCAAAATTGATCTATATATTTAGATTGAATATCCCATTGGCAATATGTGTTTATGCTGAGTAACCTTCCCATCTCTAATCTCTCTCTCTATTTTAGCATTATGGCATATTTATTTCTCTGTTTTCATCTCGCACTTCCGGTTCAATTTTGTAGCCCAGGGACTGCAGGGCAAATGGTGCAGCATTGAATATGTGACAGCAAATCGTATAAAGTGAAGTGAATTTTGTTGGCTTGGAGTCGACATATTTCGCTGATACTCGCATGCTTTGGCCAGCAGCGGCAGCAGGAATTTTATATTTTTTATTTCATTTTTTTTTATATAAAATACAGTCGACAAATGTCAGTAAATAATCGTTTATCTTTTTATAGCAATGCATATTTTTGAAGGAATATTTTCGCCGAGATTTCAGCGCCATATTCGTGCATTCTTTCTGCTCCGTATTTTTGTTTCGTTTATTTGCGGCTGGGGCGTGGCACCTGTCCAGTTGTGGGCATATTTTGCATATGGAGTATATGTGTGGTGTGTGTGTTTGTGTTTGTGTGTGTTTGTGTGTGTGGGTGTGCAGTTACAGTTATCTTTTAACAAGCAAACGAGCCATGAAGCGAGCGCTGCTAGAGGCAGCGTCGACGTCTGCTGACGTGCCTCAAACTGTGGCAGTTGTTGCTGTTATTTAGTGTTGCATACTTTTTGGGCTTTGCTTTTGGGATTTATTTGCATTTACACTGGCCTCCTGGTACGCTCCAGCTCCAGCTCCAGCTCCAGCTGCCGCTGTTCCACTCGTGTTGTGCAGTTTATTTTGCAAATAGTTTGCCGCAATCTGTGTCTCGTTCTGGCCAGCGAGTGTCGCATTTAAAATTTATGAACTTTTATACACACACACACAGACACACACAGATACTGTGTGTAGGTATAAATACATATATATATATTTTAATTTTTCTACACGTGTGCGCAAATCTAAACGTTTTCACCGCTCACCCATAACGCTCTTTTGCTTACTCTTTCTCTCTCTTCATTTATCTCCCGCTCTCTCGCCCTCCCTCTCTCTCTCTCTCTCTCTCTCTGACATTCTCTGCCTGTGTTCATGATGCATGACTATGTAAATAGACATTTTTACACTCTGACAACAGTTTTCATACATTATGGAGTCATGTTTTTAACTTTGCTCCACAGTTTCGCCTCGTTTTGTAGTCGTTGTGTTGCAAAATTTGTTCTGCACCTTTTTAACGTTTTGCATAATTTTATTTGTTCACTTTTAAATTGTTGCCGCTCGTTCTCTATCATTTTTCGTACTTGGCATACTTCAGAAGTTATACAAATATGTGCCCGCACAATATTTTCCAGTGTTCATAATAATACTGAACTTAAAGTTGATTGTAATTTAGTATAGTTAACTATTTATGTATGTTTATAGTGGTGTTCATGAAAATTGTAGTGCACTGTTAATAATAAAAATGAAATTTCAGTTGATTGCAATTTAGTATAGCTAACTAGCTAACTATATTTATATATATACATACAGTGTTCATAAAAATAGTAGTGCACTTAATGTTGTACAGCAAAATTTAGTGAATAATACAATATTTTGAAAACAATTTAAAACGATATAAGATGAGCATATTTTGTTATTAAACTTCATGAGCAGAACTGCATATATATATATAAAACTATTTATTGGCATTTCTTTTGCATTTCATTTAAAATTCATTTGATTTTTCAATATGGCTTAAATTTATTCTAGAGTTTAACAAAACTATAGATTTTGAGTATATTTAAAATTCATTTTTAGCTTTTCAACTTTTGTTGGATTTCAATTGTTTGTAGCTGCATTTGCATTGCGTTACGGCAAATTTGTTAGCTAAATAAAATATTTGGAAATACTTTAATGCGAGCGAGTTAGCAACACTGGCAGAAAAGTTGTTCGTTTGTTAGTTGTTAGGAGTTTGCAGTAAAAATCATAATAATTATTGCAGACTTGTTGTAAATTGAATGTGATTAACATGTAATATATAGTGAATAACACTTAAGTAGAAGTGGCTTAGTTGGAAGTGTTGGACTAGAAGATAATCTGTTGGGTGAGCTGAGCAAGTGTTGGGGCGGAATGGGAGCTATTCAAACTGTTTAGTATTCGGTATTTCCATATGCTTTGGGTGAATCTAGTTATCTAATAAATTTGGAGCTGTTAAAACGTGCGTATTGCAAAAAATAATAATTAATTGAAGCCAACTTGATATCTTCGTTGTCTTAACTTAAAGATTCCAAGACTCCAATACCTAGATGAGCTCGGCTGTTGATATTGGCTTAAAATTGATATACTTTATAGTGTTGACCATATCCTTTTTCGCTACTTACATATATTCAAGCAAAATGGTTATACCATTTTTACTCATTTTCAGTGTATACACAGTGAAACTACTTTTTAAAATGTTTATGAAGTTGGCCAACAGACTGAGATTTTTAGTTTAATTGTTGTTCTTTTGCCTTCGCTTTGTCTTCGCCGTAGGCCAATGGTGTCTAAAAGGAAACGAACTTTGTAGTTTGTTACTGAAGCAGCAGCATGACTGCACGAAACTTCTAAAGCATTTAGCAACACTATACAAATAACTGTGAAATATTTGACTTAAGCATTTTGTAAATATTTTAAAAGAGTTGTGCTTCAGCTGGCACGCGAGTGTGTGTGTGTGGAAATATATATATCTTCAGATCAATTAAAGAGTGAGCGAGCATTAAGGCTTGGCGTGGGCAAGTACATAACAAGCAGAGAGAGAGAGAGAGAGACAGAGAATTGCATATCCATATATAGAGAGATAGAGAGATATAGATTCTTAGTAATTTACATATTATGCTCTCTATAACAAGCAAAGACACATGTTCTAAAATATCGTTCAACATCGATTGACTTATATTAAAGTCATTATCTCTAACGCCACTAAAGGCATTTTCAATGGGCAACGCCTTAGGCTTGAGCTGGAGCTTATATAGGTACATATATATTAAGGTTTTGCTCGACATGCTTGAAAGCCATTGGCACTCCATCTGCCTTGTAAGACTCGGTCAATGGGCAGTGGCGAACACTTGAGCTTGATTTTTTTTATCTATAAGTTAAGATGTTGTTTGCGCAGTCATTCAGCGCAACTCAAGCTTATGATTATCTTCACTGCTAAGGTGCTTATCCAATTGTCTAGCAAGTCACTGTGACCTTGTCTGAGTGTGTGTGTGTAGTGTGTGCGTGTGCGTGTGCGTGTGGTCAACCGCATGATTGCGCTGATTGTCGCGCATTATTGAAACTAGTTTGAAGTCGTTATTCAATTTGGCTGCTTTGTTTGACGAACATTCCATGCAATTTGCATGCCCATCGCCATGCAAAATTGGTTAATTAAAATTCCAAATTGTTGCCAAGTGGATCAATTAAACATTTATGGGCATGGCGGAAGTTTTGCCATTTGCTAAAAGCTGTCAGTCTTCGGTTTGGCCATTGTTTGTCGATAAACACGAAACGAGCCAATGGCATATTAAACGCTCAGCTTGCATGAGCCAATATTTTCAATAGATGCATAATTGATGCGCTGTGACCAAATTTGTGGGCTCAACATCTCTGCAGAATGCTGTGGTGTGGCGCGTTATGTGCTGCGGCTACGTATGCCGCATGCTGCTAGTAAAAATATTTATTTTAATAAATTAAATGCAGTTTGTGCATATAAACGAGCGCATCAGCATGCATTTTTCATATTTTTGAATGCAGTTTCATAAACTACCCCAAGCAGCAAACAACCAGCTCATGGACTTACATACATACATACATATACATAAATATGTATAGAAATGATATGGAAAAAGCGCACATAAATTACTTTTATATTTTGTCGCTATTTTTATATTGCCAACACTTGTGCGGAAATTGCGCGATGAAACGACTCGACGGCAAAAGCTACAGCAAAGAAATGGCTTACAGCGCCATGGATATGCATTTTTGTAGCCAAACGGTAACACAACAGTACGACTAAGCCCCCACGTTTCAGCTACGACAGACAGCGAGGCAGGCAGGCAGGCGGGCAGGCGAGCTGGCAGGCAGGAGCCACTCTGGCGTTGGGTGTGCTGCTGCACGGGGCGTATACGCGATATTTACGAGAGATACGCAGCAAATGGCTGCGCTGCAAATGCGCCATAATTCAGCTTGAAACAAGCTGAAAACAAAGCAACAACGAAGAGCACAAAAAACAAAAAGAAAACAAGACAAAAAAAGTAGCAAAAAGCAAAATAAGCATAAAAAGAATTAACTAAATTATGCATCTTGCACTTAAAGTGGACGCTCGCACGCTTTAAATTTATGTTACGTCGACAAGTGGAAAGCGCAATGATTGGCGCCGGGTATTATAGTTAGGCTGTAAGCAATGAGAGCGATAAGCATTAACCACACCAGATAAATATGCAATTACTATGCAAATGGCAAATGGCAAATGGCAAATGGCAAAGGGCAAACGGCAAATTGCAAGCAAAAGTCAAAGCATGCGATATGCATTTGCTCCATAGTAATTCGTATTGGCTGTGCCATGCAGTCTAAATAACAGATTATCTAGACTGCAACGAGATCAAGCAAACATGCTAGCTTTAAAGTCCAATTAAAAGTGAAATATGTTAAAATATATATAGATATATGTTTATGCCATATGTAAGTCGTAAACTTGAAGTTGAGCTCCTTTTGAAGCACAACCTACCCTTTGAAAGCACAGACTCCGGTGCTTATGCTTCTAAGTAAATGAGATACATTGTATAATTGTTAAAGTTGAAGTTGGGAACTTTTCTCTTGTATGCAAGCAAAGCAAGTACTTTAAATAGAGCTTAAAAAGCAGATAAAATATGCTAAAAATATAAATATAAAAACTAAAACACAGTGGAAATTAGTGCGGGAAGTAGAAATACTCTGCACTGAGCTCTTTATCAATTTATTTGCTAAAACAACATAAAAAACAAATAAAAATACTGAACGTGCAGGATGTTTAAGACAAAAAAAATACGCTCTATATTCAATTAATTGCTAAAGGGAAACTAAAACAAAGTAGAAATCAAGTAGGATTGAACTTGTGGGATGTATACGACTTTTTTATATACAATTATTTGCTAAATGGAAACTAAATCAACATAAGTCAGCATACATAGTATATACAATATAAATATTTAAAATTCATAAAGATTCTGTAGCTACAAACGAGCGAACACAAGTAGAGATGATGACGAACAGACATGCCTAGATCGACTTAGCTCGACGACTAGATCAAGAAGTGATATGCTTTACAGGGTATACCGAGTCAATTTCTGTCAATTATAGGTATATAATCTTAAAAGTTTCATTCCGAATTTTCATTTGCATTTTAATCAACCTGCTTCAAGAAGAACTTGGTCTAATTGAAGCATGGCTAAAAAAGTGGAGAATAGTGGTGAACGCCCAAAAGTCAGTGCAAGTAACATTCTCTGTCAGACCCGGAAACTGTCCCACAGTCTCACTAAATGGCTCCAACATTCCAGTCAGCGAAACGGTAAAATACCTGGGAGTACACCTGGATCGGCGGCTTACCTGGAGGCAGCATATAAACGTAAAACAGAGACACCTAAAAATCAAGACTAAGAAAATGTACTGGCTATTAGGACCGCGTTAGCAGCTAAGCCTTGAAAGCAAAATACGGCTATATAAGGCCGTCCTAAAACCTGTATGGACTTACGCGTTGCAGCTCTGCGGAACAGCCAGCAAGTCAAATATCGAGATACTACAGCGTTACCAGTCAAAAACCCTTAGAACAATAACAGGTGCTCCTTGGTATATGACAAACTTTGACATCCATAAAGATCTCAAACTTCCTCTTGTCAAAGAGGAAATACAAAAACGGGCAGAAAGATATTTAAATAGGCTACATGACTACTGCAATGTTCTAGCTTCTAGACTTCTAGACAACACAAATAATAGCCGACGGCGTTTAAGAAGATATCACGTTCCGGACTTGCCAAATAGAGAATATAGCTAACTAGAAATGTAAATATATAGACTAATCTCATTGGAGGTAAATCCATCCGGTTATGTGTTAGTTACTGTTAATTTTAGTACATTTGCTTATTGTTTAATATAAGACAGATTGCAAATAAAACATTAATTTAAAAAAAAATTTGCATTTTAATAAAAAAACATTTAAAAATGATTTTAAATTATAAATAAAATATATAAATAATTTCATCAAAATTAAACTTAACTTTCAACAGTTTTTTAAGAACACACCAAACAAAACAGAAGCTATAGATTTTTGAATATATTGAAATCATCATCTGTGCATGATTTAAAAAGTCGAAGTAATCAAATTTTCAATTAACAATAAAATTTCACATTGAATAAATATCAAAAGCTGTAATCAAAATTCTTTAATTTTTTGTTTGTGTTATTTCACTAGATTAATTAAAAACGAATTGATATACTACATACATACATACATATATAAATATATATATATATATATATATATATATATATATGCTTTCTGTACATAAATGTGTTGCTCGCAGCACACAAATTGGTAAATTTTTTGATCTGTGAAGTTGTGAAGCGCTCGAAGCTCTTAGTGGGACTTATTTGTTCATTTTTCATTTAATTCGCCATTTTTTTGTCGTATTTTTTGTTTTGCCAATAATTAACGAACAAGCGCTTATGTAAAAGTTGTTCATTGTAGCAAAAACAAATGAACAAATGAAGGCAGAAAAAATGAAGTGCGTGTGTGTGTGTGTGTGTGGATGACTGAGAACACAACAAGCGCATTAAAAGTGAACAAAAATATATAAATGCAGCATATAAAGAGGCGTAACAATAACAAACATGTGCCATATACAAATAATTCGCGTTGTCGAGTTGGCATTCGCATTCGCATTCGCATTCGAAACTCCCACAGCGACACACGAAAATGTCAAACAAGGTTTGTCGAGAGTGGAAGGCGGAGAGGAACGGTCAGGTATTTCTGCCAGCAAAAAAGAATTGAATTAAATTAAAATGTAAAACAATTTGCCGCAGTGTGTTTGGTGCCTTTAAAAAGTAAACTATTTTACTTCAGAGCTGGCCAGGCAGCTTGATGGCATTTTGTGGCCACTGGTAAATATTAAACAAGACCCAAATACAAAACCAGGGCAACCCAAAAAGAATAAAGCAATCGAAAATGTAAATCCCAACAAAAAAAGACGAGTGCAGCGACTATTTGATACGCTCTAGAAGTGTGTTCTGTAAATAGCGGGCGAATGAATGAAGTATGTCAAAAAATTGTTGAAACAATATATAAATATATCTGTTGTATAATATACTTGTATATATATATATCACATATACTTCAAGCTTTGTGTAAAGTAATGCAGTTAGTAAAACGTTTGTGCATCTTGTTATTTCTAAGGCGAGCGAGAGCAGCAGGCCAAAAAGAGTTAATTTAGTAATTGAACTGTTTAAGGCAAACAAGAATAAGCAGCTTTGCAGGTAGGCAAAAATGTAATAGGCTAGAAAAATTTCTATAAAAATAAAGCTAATCTCTAAAAATATGATCAAGTATTGAGTGGGGCAACTATAAATGTTGGGGTTATGAAAACAACAGGTGATAACAACAGATGATAACAGCAGGTATGTATCAGCTTCATTAAAAAGAAGAAGAGCTAAACTATACGAGATTAGATTAATGTAATCTGTATTATGCAATCAAATAAACCTAAGTATTCTAATTTTTGTTCATTGAAAACCAGATGACATTGTTAAGCAAGATTGTGTTATGAAACCGCAAGCGAAGGCTGCTCTGTGATGTATTCAATCGGTAATAGAGTGTTAAGCAGTCGTATAAACAATTTTATTTAAATTAAAAAGTAGATCATATTGCTTGGGAAAATTCTCTTCTGAAACCCTTAGAAGAATATCTTCACATATTTAATAATTAATTATTTAATAATAATTTAATTTAATATTTAATCAGTAATAGAGTATTGTGCAGTCAGATACAGCCAACTGTAGTCGCAGTTACTTCATTAAAAAGCTACGCAAATTGTTAGTCAATAATTTGATATATAACTATTGCTATAGCAGAATCTGACTAATGTAATTGGACATAGACTAGCGTGCAGTCTGATACGCTCGACTCTGCACACTTTTCCTTAAGAGTCTTGTAAACATGTGGTTATAAAGTAGTTGGACTAGCCTTTTCAGGGCATCAAAAACCTCAGCAATATAATTATATATATGCATGTGCATATACATACATATACATATACATATATACATACATATGCATATACATACATATATGTATATATATTACACATCGCATTTAGCATTCGTCGCAGGCAAATGAACTCAGTTGAATAATCGTCTCTTTGGGAGTTATCTCGCACTTTAAATACGTTGGCGAATTTTAATGAAAACGTCCTTTCAACGCCAGATAAATTATTCAAAAGTTTGCCACTGCCACAGTTTTGTTTGTCCATTGTTCTTGTTGTTGTTGTTTATGTTGTTGCATTGTTTCTCGTTCTCTTTTTTTTTGCCATTCCTTGCTCCATTCTTATTTTGCACCTTTTGCGTTGAAAGTTCGCTGAAGGCTGAAGTGTCGTCATCCTGTCCACAACCTGGCCATCGCAGTCGCGTTCCATTGTTAGCTGTTTTAGCCTCATTCCTTGCTCGCTCGCTCGCTCAATTCGCAGCCCATTTCAAGTGGCTGCCGCCGGACGAGATCTTTTGCAGTTTTTTGTTTTGTTAGCCAAACGGAACAATTGCAAGTATTCAAAATGTCTTAAGAACTGGCAACTGCAAAGACAAGCTCCGATAGCAAAAGTGCACAACTGTCTTAACGCCGTCGGACGTTTTATACGACAGCTACCTATACCATTTAACAATATCTTTAAATAGAGACTGTAACTTTTGGTTTCTATGAGCTTGATACTTGAAATGTGTCTTGCTTTAGATCTGCCTTCGATAGAAATGTTATAATGCGAAATAAATTTAGGCAGATGGAAGTTTTCTGTTTGTTAACTCAACTTTAAGCTGTTTATTGTGTTATTTTTAATACCCTGAATAGGCCAACGAAGGCGTGTCCATAAAGTATATATATTCTAAATGAGAAGGACGAGCTCAGTCGATCTAGAAATGTGCGTCTGTCCGCCTTTGTGAACGCAGAGATCTCGTAAGCCACAAAAGCTAGAGGCAGGTTATCTGTCCCGACTAGAGCACTCTTAACTATTTATTATACTGAGAGACTTTCAAAAGCAAATGGGCAGCAGAAAGTTAATACCAATTATAGAGAGAGAGAGAGAGATAGTATGTGTTCAATGCTTAAGCTAACAATATATGGGAAATCTTCTATACTGGAGCTCAAATATGACAAAATAGTCGAGTAAGCCTTGGCTAAAATCGTTTAGCCACATATTTCAAAGTCTGTTAAAAGTCGATAAATACAGATTTCTAAATGTTTTCTTCAATTTTGGGCAAACGTAAAACTAACTTTTCGCCATAAATTATAATTAGCAACAAAAGTCACACATGGAGAGTGTTTTTATGGTTGTGCTTGACATAGTTTTATATATTTAGGGGCTATCACTTTTTATACGATTCTAATGGCTGACCCATTCGCCGCACAAGTCGTATAGCACATTTGTAGTGTCCACTGCAAAAGCGAACTTAAGGCATGCTACATATATGTTATATATGTATGTATATATGTATGTATATATGTGTATAAACCTAGTTCCGTTTCAAGTGCCATACAAAACGAGTGTGAAAATGGTCAGCGGCAGCAGTTATAGCCCATGCAAGCTGGGGCATTTGGCTGGGTTAGGATAGGAGGCTGGAGGCTGGAAGCTGGACACTGGCCAGACTAGTCAGACAGTAGTGGTTAGGTCGTTGTTCGTTGTTCGTTGTTGGAGTTTGGGTGACAAAACGAAAATGCCGTTGCGGTTTTACTCAGCTCTGCAAAGATTTTACCACATGCAAGTAATTTAAAATTTATAGATTCAGATTTAAAATGTTTTAAAACAGAGAGAGCGAGAGACAACAGAAAAAAAAAACATTGAAGTTTAGTGAAGTGAAGCTGTTTGGCAAAGTGTTAAATGCGCAGTGAATGGCATGATGCAGAGTTTTGCGGCTTTAAGGCCAGTTTTATGACATTCGGGTTAGCACTTGGCCACAGCAGCCTGTTAAGCGTGCGCTTTTAATGGAGTGTCCCATGTCCAAGCGAGCTTAAACTAAATGGAGCCAACTCTTAGGCGGAGCACTGTCAATAAATGGTTTTGCAGTCAAGTTAATTTGAAGCAAAACTTGTTATAATTATTTATAGTTTATAGTTGAAAATTTGTGAAAAGTTAAGTCAATTTTGTTTCGCATATTATTTAATCGTAAATGCTTGCAGCAAGTGCCCCTCCAGTCAAGATTTCAAACTGAAAATCATTTGAAAATGTGTTTGCAAAATATCCATAAATGTTGTTTCGCCATGATTTATATAAAAAGTCAAGTTCTATGGCGTATCATATTTCATAGAAAAAACGAGCACATATAAATAGAGCTGAAGAGGAAAAAAAATAACTATTGGCCGACTGACTGACGGGCAATTGACAGGCGAGGCAACGCCAACTAGCCATGGGGAAATTATGAGCCAATCAATAAAATGCCAAAAAAAGAAGGAAAATGTAGAAAACTATGCGGAAATATAGGGAAACGCACACACACACACATACACACACATGTAGACTATATTTGGTGTCTAACAAATTGGCAGCGGGTACATTTTTTGATTAAGCATTCCCCAGATACGAATTAAATCAATAACTTTTTTTGGGCCGAGCGACAGGCAAGGCGAAATGCTAAACGGGCAGTCGGTTTGGTTGAGCCCGGTTTCGGTTTGGCAGCCTGCCCGCTGGCAAACAAATTGAATTCAAAACTTCTCCCGGCCCGCAGACACCAAAAATAAGGTTAGACGAAGTTTTTAGCGTATAAATGGATGCCAGCAAGGCGCACCGGGTTACGTACCAATAAACGTAATGAAACGTAATTTGAATGCCACTCAAGTGGCTGGCCTGGCACTGGCACTGGCTACAGTTGCAGCTGCAGTTGCTTCAGGTGCGAATGGCCGGCAGCTGCCACTGGCCAGTGGTCAGCCGTATAGCAAATCGTGTGCAAATTGAGCTGCCAGGGGTAAAATTAACTGCTCGACCACTGCATGCCGTGGAAAGCCATGTCCGATTTATAGCCCTGGATAATGCAGGCGACTTACGTGTCCTCAAATTATGCAGCCACTGCATTAAAAAAGCGCAGAGTACACACATAGCTATACCTATATATATAGATATATATAGAGAGAGAGATATATATATATACATATATGTGCATGCAAGACAGTAACCCAACTCAACTCGTTTGCCAGCACTGCCCAACACTGGCCAAAGGCATTAAATGTCGAACAGATGGCATCAATTTTTACCCGAAATGAAACTGAAGCTGTGCCAGACGCGCCTAGCGTTCAGCAGCGAGCGGATAGCAATCGAAATGAGTATCCATAAAGAACACATGAATACTTTTAGAGCGGCAAAATACTTTTTTTGGGTGGGGGGAGGTGGGTGCGGCAGCAAATCCTTTTGTAATGCGAGCGCCCATTTAGAGGACTTTGTGGTTGGCTTAGCAGCTGTGATAAGCACTTCAGACATTAATAGATTATTCTGAATATACCCATATAAGAGAACTTTGCAAATAAATACAAGTATTTTACGGCCACAAAGCTATTGTGCTCAGTATTCGATAGCAATAGTATTGTCATAGATAGTTCTTAATATATTGATACATCGTATATAAACAAGAGTACGACAATAAAATCGAGCTTGCATTAAGTGAAAGTAGACTTTCAAGTTATCGACATAGCTTTTGCCTGCAATTAACGAAGTTTCCTTTGAACTTCGATAATCTAGCAAAATATCCATTTAAATATATATAATACAATCTCGTGTTATCTCTTAAAATTTTGATAATCTAGCCATAGCCATAGTCACTTTATTCGAAATTAAACTGATCATTAGAATGTTATATTTTAGTTAAGTTATCTTTAATTTAATCAAGTGTTTTCTGTAATATCGATAATCTAGCAATGTGTCCATTAAATATCCTAACTGCCTATCCATCCATTATTAACTATTTAAATGGTCGCCGATTCGTAGGTCGGAAACATGCTTGGCAGACAACCAAAGATGTTGTCGATTTACTGCCGTCGAAAAAAAGAAAGCAGAAAACCAAATGAAACTTAAGTAGAGAGCATTAACACTTGCATTCACTTACACTCAAATAAGTAGCGCCATCAATCACTGCAATGAGTTCAACACTCACATTTGCGAGCGTACATTACATTCATTGGACAACAAACGGCGAGCGAAACAGGAACACAATGCGAATAAAGTGTTATAAGAACACGGACGGGTCGACTATGGGTAGCGTGCGATGGTCCTTAAAGGCAGACATCGGCATTGGACATGGCAGGACATGGTTGCAGACCCGAGGCGACCTGCTCTGGTCGCCATGTAATGTAATGTAATGTAATGCGCGTGCTGCCAGCTAAAAATGAAGAAAACGAAGCGTCAGCCTGGACCAGCAAAGGCTATCGAACAGAGGAGGAGAGAGGTGGAAGGGAGATCTGGTCTGGTAAAAGCAACATTGGCAACAAAAGCTAAAAGTGGCTCTGTGAGCAAAGTAAGAAAAAAATATTTGTGCAGAGAACAAGAGAGATGCACTCTAAGTGTGTGTGTGCAAAGGAGACAAACAGCGGGCCTATTGAAGGGGTCAAAGTTTCGGCGAGGTCACTGAGTCAGGGAGTGCACTGTGCGACTGTAAGTGTGTGTGAGTGTGTGTGCGAGTGTGCGTGCCCAACACGTTCAATATTTTATGGTGTCGCTTACAGGCATCGAATGGCCAAACAGACAGCCAAAGAACTGTGCCTCCAAGGCGCACAGCATCAGGGAGTGGGACGAGGGCGAGAGCCAGAGCTGGGGCTGGGTCGTTAGCTGAGGCCAAATTCGTGTGGCCGCTCAAATAACGCAGCTTTCGAAATTAATATAGCAAAAAGGCCGCAACAAAGTGCAGCCATAGAATTCGCTCTGAATTCGTTCGACTATGGTCCACAAAAGAGCAGCCAGGCCCACAGAGCTGTTTGTAATCAAAGAAGCAAGAGAGAGAAAGAGCAAGAGGGGGAGAGAGTGGGGTAGCAGGTGTGCCGATCAGATGAACTGCGGCACAGCAATAGGCCGTTGGTCAATTGAAACGGTTCAAAGTGTATTTGCCCCGGCAGCAATTTGCCCCTGCCACGTATCATTTGCCAACGCCTTTTCCTTTTTTTTTTTTTGTTTTTTTATTGACGCGCCCATATAAATTTCACTCTGGCAAATGGTTTTTATTGGCAACAGCGAGTGCCAGCACACCACAGGGCACTGGCGTAGGCACAGGGCAGCGCCTGGCCCGGCCACAGAGCCACAGAGCGCCAAGTTCAATTGCCACCAATTGCTGCACGAACGGCGGCCCAGGCTCAAAAAGGTTAAATTTGGAAATTGGTACGTGATTGGATTCAAAGCGCAAAATAAGTGCGTCAGTTGGTTTGTTGTTGGTCGCCCGCTTCACTTATGAAATGAAAAAACGAACAAACAACAAAATGAAATCAAAAACAAAATAAAAAATCACAAGCCAAAAATATAAAAAAAAAATGTTAAGCTGTTTCCCAAATACTCTTACAAGAAGTAAAATTGTAGAAGGAGAAAGTCGTTAAAAATTAGAAAAAATAGCAATAAAATAATTTTAAAATTGTTTAGGTTTGAGGTTTAAGGTAGATTTATTAAAAATAAAATAAGATTTTAAAGTTACTTCAACGTGTTTTTTTAATACTTACCCATTGCCATTAGCATGTAAGAAAAACAGCTTAGCAATAACAAAATATAACAACAACAAAATAATCAAAAATATAAATAACAATAAAAATAATAATCCAATAAAAATTAATTTAAGTAACTAAAACAAAACAAATAGTTTTACGAGTCAGAAAATTATTGCTCATATTAAAATTATAATTTCATTTAGGAAAAAATGTATCAAATTAGCATTAAAATATTAAGAAGTAACTGTGAGCTTACGCTGCATACATTATATAGGGTTGTCAAAAAAGTCTTGCGGTATTTTTATTGAATTTTCAATTGTTTATAAAATTGGTTATAATAATGCGATTTAATATATGCGCCGTTTTGTTCGATGACGAGTTCCCAATGAGATGCCAACTTCATAATGCCCCTCTTATAGAAACTCGCTTCCCTATTGTCAAAAAACTCGGAGAGCCAATTTTCACAGGACTCTCTTATGGACAACTTCCGACTACCAAGCTCGTACTATGCCGGTCTCTTTCGATCAATTCAGCGATTTTATCGCAATTTTCGACGACAGGCCTTCCGGACCGTGGCGCATCTTCGATCACTTCTGCACCAGAACGAAAACGTTGAAACCATCGTTGTGCGGTGGAAATGGAAACTGTATCGGGTTCATAAACTGCACAAATTTTATTAGCAGCATGAGATGCATTTTTGCCTTTATCGTAGTAGTACTGTAAAATATGCCGTATTTTCTCTTTATTTTGCTCCATGTTTGCGACGCTATAACTCACGAACAACTAAAAACAAACAACAATTAATCAAACACGTGTTAGCACGTGAAAAGAGCTTTCCAAAAAGCTCTAGCGTGAACCGATGCGACAAATACAACTAGAACTACGCGCTTGCAAAGACAAGCTTGCGGAAATACCGCAAGACTTTTTTGACAACCTTATATATAAACAATATATTTTCACATAATTATGTATTTCAACTAATATATATTTATACATTTTATTTACGAGAGTAAGTCATAAAAAACAGCTTTCAGATATCAAGAAATATCGGAGAACTTATGAAAATATTTGAAATATATTTAACTACATTTATATAATTAAAAATTTTATTTTTACCTATTTAAAATAATATATTTTTTTTTTTATAAAAAACAGTTTTAAAATCGAATGAAATATCTGAGATCTTGCAATTCATACGATGTATATATTTAATTATTTTATATTTATATATTTAAATTAATATGTATTCTTTATATATTTACAAAAGTTGCATATGACTTAAGCATACAAGGCACGAGTCCCTTTCAAAATAAACTTGACCTTAAAATAGTTCAACTTCTTTTACTATAGTTCACATATTGCTCTAGAGCAAACACCATGTTCAAGTTGATATACCCTGTCTATGGTATGAGCCACATGCATAACAAGTCTGGTAAATCGCAAGTAAAAGGGGTAATAGTAAGGCATGTGAATGTGAATGGGATGGGCGTGGGGTGGCTGTGTTTGGTTCACTGTTTTCGCTGTGAGTCGAACAGAGAATTGTAGCATATTTTTTTGGCACGCTCCGTCGCTCGATTTGTAATAAGAAATGTGTTTTTTATTTTGTGGTTTGAAAAATTAGAACTTTTGCCAACAGCCAACAGCCAACAGCCAACAGCCAACAGTAAACAGCAAAACGATGGCGAGCACATGGCAAGCACCCAAGTATCACACACATACACACAGTGTGCTTTATATAAATGTATATGTATTTGTGCCCGGGGGCCAGCATAGTTTGTGGCTGGTTGATGGCCTGGCCATAAAACGTCGATTTGTTTTTGGCCAAGCCGAAATGAAAATGTGTAGAAGAAGCGCCAAACGAAATTCAAAGTCAGCTAATAACTGGGCAATGGCCGTGACAGCGGCATGTTGTCAACATGTTTGCCAATCAGTCAGCGCCTGTCAACACGGCGTATGAGTAATATGTCAACATAAATTCTGAATGCGTGCGAATACAAATTCGCGAAGTGGCAAAAAGATTTTGTAACATGTCAAGTTGATGTTCGGTTAATAGAACATTTCACTTTTTGGAATTTATTTAATTATTGTACTCAATTTAGAAGTTATGCAAGTCGATGCTTTAAGGTTGACGCTGAGAGTAGAATAACAGTAAATGAAGGCAGAGTAAAACACAATCAGAGTTGAGGATGCTGGCAGTTGAGGCTTTGCACATAAGAGCATACTTAATCCCTATTAGTTCAGATAGACATTTTTGACAGTTCAAAATTATTGTACTTTACAGCTTATTCTATCTATTGTAGGTTTATTCAACTAATGTTCACTAATCTTTTGGAAGCCAGTTAGAGAAATCCCTAGTAGCATTTGGCATTGATAAATTTCTAACATATGCTTACCACAAAGCCGAAATTAAAACATTTTCGAACTATTTTGCCACATGGTTTTTGGCCAGTTAGCCCAGGTGCGATGCTGACACATTGCTGACCATAATTCGACCGCAATTTTGATAAGATTCACCAATTGCTTTCGACGCTTTTGACAACATTCGTGTTGTTGTTGCATTTAATTAAAAAGTCATCACAATATTTCTGCTGTCATTATTTAAAAAAATATATAAAATATATAGTATATCTCGTATAAACTATATATATATATATATATATTTCATGCAAGGCTTGTTTTTAGGGTAACATCTGTATATACTTTATCTACATATGGCAAACCATTTAACATGTTTATTTTCACTGCATATCTCATTGGGCAATTTACAGATTTTGTTGTTGCTTTTCTTTAGCGCTGATTTTATAATTTGCATACCCTGTACAACATGCGTGCATTCGGCATGCTAAATGCACAGCATGTGTGGCTGGTACTAGAACCTGGCTCAGTTAATGTCATATATTAAGATTAATTATAATAATAATAAGATTTCAAGCTAAGTTCAGCTTAAGACAGAAATTTAACCAAAAATTATACAAGAAATCACACAAAATAAACCTTCAAGTAGCCCAGGGTACTTCTTAGTCTAGCACTTCAAACGTTAGCTTTTTAGCTGTTTATATTTTTTTGTTGCTGCTGCTGATATCATAATTAATTGGCGTTTATTATGCGGCGCAGAATGCGTCCGGTTCCTGCATAAATTATTATTGCCATGTTAAAAAAAAAACAAAACAAAAAAAAAAATGAACTAATAACAATTTGCACTTGTGTACGCTGATGCGAATAGATGCAAATATTTCTTTTTAGGCTGTTTTTAATTACATAATTGGCCCTAATTAGATGCGCAAATTAAATGAATGTGCGCAAATTGAACAAATTTCACGAAATAATATACAACAACAACAACTACAAACAAAAAACAAGGCGAAAAAAAAGAAATTAAATAAAACTCAGCGAGTGTATGTAATACGTCAACCGGAATTTGATTACACCTTATTGCGCGCATTCAATGACAATTACCATTGAGCATTATTGAATGTATGATGAAGCTGGAGATATTTAGATATGGGTATGAGCTTACGGCTTAGGGAGGTGCACAGTAATTACTGACATATGCCAAATTACAATTACAATATTGGGGAGAGAGAGAGAGAGAGAAAGGTAGTGGGAGTGAGAGAGAGATAGACAGTTAGAGATTGAGTGTGAGTGTGATTGTGAGAGACAGTGGTATATAGAGTGAGAAATTGATAAATATGTAAAGAGAGAGGCAGATATAGTGTGTGAGAGGGACAGAAAGATTTAGATAGAGAGACAGAGGCAGTATGAGAGAGAATAAGAGCAGATAAGATTGAATTAGACTTAAATTAAATTCGGAGAGAGAGAGTGGAAGAGGCGAAGGAGAGAAGCAGAAAGAGAGAGAGAACGAGTAACAGAGAGATACACAAATAAGAGCGAGACTTCGAGAAAGAGAAGGAGAAGATGCGGATGGAATGATGCAAACAGAAAGAGAAAGAAACAGTGAGGGAGCGAAGCAATTAAAGATACAGAAAGAGAGAGAGAGAGAGAGAGAGAGAGAGAGCAAAAAAGAAAGAGTGCGACTGTGAATGTCGAAGAATAGGTAAGATTGTCCTTGGAAGATTATATGTTGTCTGTATTTGTCACACATGCCAACCACAACCTTCAGCGTGGCACTCAAAACTCTGTTGCATGAGATCTACTTTCAATTCGAGTGATCGTGCGTATTCCAACTTTGTCACTCGAGGCGGCCATCAATTATGCTAGTAATATATTTCGCTGACTTTAACTCACTATAAGAGAGAGCTCCCACAAATGCATACAAACAGAACGCAGCAGAGTATATTGCTCTAGCTGACGCTGTCATGATTCATATTTGATGTTTTACGAAGCATTCTCAATTTCTAATAATTTTCTTTTACTCTCTTAAATCATAAATATTGTATCTACTTTATGGTCTACTTCAAATAGTTTTTCCCACCCATATACATGTTCTTTATATCCATGAGAAAAAAGAAGGAAATGCTCATAATAAATGTAAGCCAGGTCATAATTTCACCAAAATTTAATTCGAAGTAATGGAATGGGATAGATTTGTGCGGCTATTATGCTGTAAGGCTAACAACTTTGGCAGCTATAGCGAGATGGAGATAGACAGAGATACTGTGTATTTGAAGTGTGGCTTCATTCATGGAGCATTGAGGCGCTTCTATGAAACATCATTAAATCAGCGCAAAAGTTTACAAATGCATTTCATTTCAAAATCATGGCTTGGCCAGCAGTAAATGGTAGCTCCGCGATGGTAACTGTTAACCGGTAACTGCAACAACAACAACAGGGGCAGCAGCAGCAGCAAGCAGCAAGCAGCAAACAACAAACAACAAACAGTGCTCGGTACTCGGAGCATTACAAATTACAAGTTGCTGTCTGTCAGAGAATCGCAGCTCCCGCAGCAGCACAAAAAGCAGCCCGCAAAACTTTGACGAGTGCTAGAGGAGCGCATAAAAAATCAGCTAGTAAATGGATGGATGCTGGCTAGAAAGGCGGTACAGAGACAGATGCAGAAAGAGGGACAGAGAAAGAATCAGAGACAGAGGGTGGGAGTGACGTGGGAGGCAACAATTGCAATCTGTGGCGCTTGAACAACGCTTAATGTTGCCTACAACCGCAATGCCAGGCCATTTATCATTCAGCCGAGCCGAAGCGGGCGAAAGGCCAAGGCAGAAGCGGACAGACAGACAGATAGACGGACAGTTAGACGGATAGACGGACTGAACTGAATGACTGACGCGCGACAGACTGACAGAAGCCGTACAATAAAATGGCACGGAGGCAGTTGCCTGACCGTAAAAAAGAACTAAATTGACCTTACGGAACTGCATCAGAGTCGTGGCGCATGGAATACGATTAAGCCTGATCTATGCTCTGGGCAGGTAAATCAAATTGCTTAGCAGAACGAATAACAATTTTTGTTTTGCTTTGCGCTGCTCTTGCTTTTGATTATTTTCGCCCGCCCTTATAAATTGCATACTTGTGGGCGCATTTGCATGACTTCAGTGAGCACTTACGTAAAGCGAGAATACAATTTGTACGCTGTCTTCAAATGGTGGACTGAAAAGAGACCAGATTAAAGTAAAACAAATACAATTAGTTGCTTATTATGATTGCTGAATCGAATATATATATAAAGTAAAGATGAAATTGAGTAAACAAACGCATAAATAATAACGATTATTCACAGATATTTGGCAATCAAACGATTGTTCTTTATATATGTACAGCTGTGTTCATAAAAATAGTAGTGCGACTGACGGCAAAACGTTGTGATGAGCATAATATTTGTAAAACAATTTGAATATATTGTATGTTAATCTTAATACTCGTTTCAAATCATTTTAGACTTAGACTAGGCTTTTGATACTGTTCAGGCCACTTAATGTAAACATAAATTAATTAAATATATTTTGGAAAAGAAAGAAATATTGTATATTGTGTAACCATCAAAGATAAATTTCAAGGAGATATTTGATAGATTTTAAATCAAGACTCGGTCTTGAGGGTGATTGCACTTAAGTCTTTTCCTAGCTCTAGTGCGGGAGTTAGCAGATCTTTGGGCTGCAGTACCTAGTCGCCTAGCTAGGCTGTTTGGTTAAGAAACTAGTTTTTCGAGGTACTTTTTAGCTACCTCTTGGATTCTGTTTTCAATTTTTGATGGCTTAAGATCTGGCTGTTAATGTCCCTGGCTATCATGTACAAGGGGCGCCACTGATCTGCCTCAGCATTTAAATCCGACAAACACGCAGTTAATTTAGCTACGTGTTGGCTGTAATTTCATATACCTGAAGCCAACAGTTAACATATTTTAGTTAATGCTGACCTTGTTGTCCAGCGATAGTTTACTTCGTGCTGCAAGAAATTCTGACATTTTTCCTAAGACATGATATGTCTGCTGAAGGTGAGTCTTCTGTCTAGGATAACACCAAGGTATTTATATGCCGCTGAGTGCTGCAGCATAGTTCTTTATCGTTTAGTGCTTTAGCTAAAGTCATAAAATGTATAGCTTAAGAATTCTTGAAGTCTGCTGAAACACTAAGGCAGAGATATAAAACGTAGTGAGTGCAGCAGCAAGTATCAATTTAACTTTTACTTGAATCACTATCTAAGCAAAAGTCCATTTGGCTATTGCCAGATCGAATTCCTATGCATTCAAGATATATCAAGAGCTATGGAAATGCAGACTTTGGCAACATTGTGCTGCTTCAAAATAGCTGCGCAACAACAATTTTTTCCCTTCTTTGCTTTTTTAGAGCTGCAGGAATATTGAGGCCAGTGCCTCGTGAACCTTGGGGCATTTCAGTTAGTTACCGAGAGAGAAGCTTTGAGCTGCTGATTGCAACAAAGAAATTGTTGATAATCCTACAAAAAAAAAAAGGCATTGCCTCTTAAAGCTTTGCAACTAAACGGAAAGTGTAGCTAGAGTGTCTCTCAGTGTGAGCAGAAAACATAAAAAAATAATCAAGTATGTGGCTTAAAGTGGCCTATAAAATTGCCAGCTGAAATGGCCAGACTCAATGCAGCTGAAAACACTTTTATGTGTAATCACTTTTAATGCATTTTATATCAAGCGATTCTGGCATTTCAAATGGAGTCAGATTCAACCTGATTTCACCGATGACCAATAATGAGGGAACAAAAGCAAAAATATATTTCATAAATAAAGGGACTGTCAAATAGCAAACAGCTTTTGTGGCAATTTAATTTGTTTTAAGTATTCAGTATTGATTGCCATTGTCCCTAAGGATGTGCATGTCTATAAATGTGTGTGTGTGTGTGTGTGTGTGTGTGTGTGTATGCATGTGTTTGTATGTGCATGCAATTTACTGATTAATTTAAGCGGTCTAGTAATGCATAAATTAATGTTTAATAACAGTTGCGGGCTGCCAATTCGCCTGGCGGCTGCATCGACAATGGCCTGCCAGCTGGCAGCCATTCCATATAATGAATGTGGCATCAATGCACACAAACACACACACACACACACACACACACACACATACAGAAGCACACACACACAATTACACACACTCGCATATTGGCCCGCACTTAGCTAGATGACCGTATCAATATGCTTGTGGATTTGAAATTATTTGATGGAACGTTGCACGAAAATCTATCTGTGCATCGACATCAATTACAATTTTGCACTGTGTAATTGAGAATGTTTGCCTTTCGGATACCCTGTAAATGGATATGTTTGTATATAGAGTCTATTCAGTTAGAGCTTTGACATGTGACACATTCTTATAAGTGCAGTTACTTATCTCTCTCTCTCTCTCTATCTCTCTGTCCATCTTATTTGGCTCTCACTTCACCTTTCCTGTTCCCAGTGTCTCTCGTCTTACTCTCGCTATTGTCTTCTCTTTCTCTTTCACTAACTTTCAGTTTATATGCTCTGCCGACTACTAGCTGCTAGCGCTTCCAACGGCCTGCGTGTTAAATCATTTGACTCTCGACTGGCTATAGCGCCATCTGATACTGTAGCATTACGATCCATGGCAGTTGTTTGGTTGCTCAATTGTTGGCTTTGCTGGCTAATTAGCCAGCTGCCAATGCATTTGCGTCTGTTTTATTTACGAGCCTGTTTCAAATTACAAATGTTTGTGCAAAGCTAGCAGCAGCAGCAGACTAACTATCAGAGGCATTGCTTTATGAATAACATAATACACACACACACACACACAGATGGATGATAAGTGCAAATTGCGTTGCAATTGTAAATAGATTGATGTTCGGCAACGATATTTGGCCCATTACCAATTTACAAATTGGATGCAAAAAGTAGACAAAGTGAGTGCACAAATTAAATTGGCTTCAATATGAATTAGTCATCGTAATTACAGATATGACAAATGTGCCTTCAATTGGGATAACCAAAATGATTGTCCAAAGCAAATAACTAAATCGTTTGACATGCAGCTTGCAATTACAAAATTACGAATTGCAAAATTTTCTTTACTCAATCTACTATCTGACCATATTAATCAATATCAGCTCGTGTTTAGACTCGCCTAATAAAGACTGTTTAGAGAAGTACGCAGGATGCATGGCCTGCTATGAGTAAAAGTTTTATTAAATTGAGATTAAATTTAATTTACTTTTAATTTTGTAAACTTTTTTATTTATTTATTTTTTTAAATTTTATTGATATAATTTTTTTAAATTTTATTAATTTCAAAATTAATGTTTTACTTTATTTCTTTTATAAATTTTAATAGTTTTGGTTTTTTATTGATTTTTTATTTTTAATTTTTAATTTTTTGCTTTAATTACTTTATTTATTTTATTTATTTGATTACTTTGATTCATTTAATTCATTTTATTTTAAAATTTATTTTTGATTTCTGTTTCATATCTATTTATAATCTATTTAACATCTGTAAGTCTAGGGCTAAGCTCAAGCTTTGCTGTTGGATCAGCGCTGATATGCTTGATGAGATATACAAAAATAAATTTTTAAATAAACCACATTGAAATTATTAAGTTCCGAAAGCAGAGCTTTAAGATCATATTTCATTCAAAGTAAAAAAAAACACGTTGACACCAAACCACAAAAAAAAGAAATAAAAATGATTCTTTATAAAATTGAACGAAAAATGTGTAATTACAAAAGCTGATTCGCATATCAAATTCAAATTAAAATCAAATTCTTGTGGCATGGAAACATTTTGCTAACAGCCATGTGGTTAGCAGAGCACGCAGCAGCAGGGATATAGAGATAGAGATAGATATATACATATATGTATAGTGGGAGAGAGAGAGAGAGAGAGAGACAGAGAGATAAAGAATTAGATAGGCAGAATAAATATTTAGAGAGCACAAATATTTTACTAACTGACACTGACCACGCCCAGCTTTATTACTGCTGAAAAATGTGTGGAAAAAAATGTCAATTAAATGGAATAAAATGTCATTGGAATTGCAATTGCTGGCGTTGGTATTTGTACTATTGTCGCTGCTGCCGCTGCTGCTGCTGCTGCTGCTTTACTTTTGATTGGTGTTTGGTGTCAGATTGCGGGTTTTCAGTTTGTCCACATCGGATTTCAAATGGGCCGCAGTTAATGCCACTTAATTAATAACAACAATTTAGCTCTTTTATTTGTCGTGACACTTTTCATTTGTTTAATGATATCATTTTTTGAGAGTAATTCTCTGGATTGTTGCTGTTTTTTTTTTATTATTTATTTGCTATGTAATTGTAATTTATTTGCCATTTGTTGGCACTTAAAGTCTTAAGTGGCGATATTAATAAATAAGTAGACCAATATGTCGTAATGTGTGTGTGTGTGTGTGTGCATGTGTGCGTATGTAACTGTGTGTGTGTAGTTCAGTCACAGAATGTACATTAACGGACCGCAAAGAGCTTAGTGCCAAAGATTTAAAAGTGTTGCCTAGTTTTGTGCGGTCGAGTGAGCGCTTAGCAGGAAGTGCAAATAAATATAGAATTTTTGTTGACACATTAGTTACATCTTTAATAAATAGCAGATATAATCTTAGAGTGTTATTTTATGAAAAAAAAAATTAGTTTGCCAGTTATCAAAGAAACGAAACAATTAATAGCATATAAAGAGCTTAAGGCGAACATAACTATATATGTATATACACTTAAAGATAACTGCCAGATCTTTTTTGATATCACAGATTTCTATTAGTAAGATATCTAGTAGCATATTACTTAACAGTAGTATTACGACTATGCAGCATATGAGAAACTAAATCGCTTTCATTCAATTTGTGCCACTTCGTTGAGCTTGCAAGCCATGTTTAATCCACCCCACATGGATTTTGGGCGAGCTGATAATGTGTCTTCATAGAGCAAGCATAACAAATGCAATGCTAATGACAGCCAGGCATTAAAGCCACACCCACACACACACACACACACACAACCTTGGCACCCAAATCCCAATACCCAAAATCCACGCGGCTTTCAACACTCCACGTGCCAATGCAAAATGTAAATCCCTATCAAAAAGCCAAAGTAAAAGCAAAAGCAAAATCAAAATGAAAATGTCGCTGCTTGGCTGCGAAGTACACAATAAATTTGCATGCCACGCACACACATACACACACGCCCACTCATACACACACACACACAAGCGTTTATGAATAGAAATTGTTAGTACAATAACACACACACACATACACATTCACACACACGTAAGAAGTGTATGTAAGAGATATATAGATATACACATGCATAATGCCTAATAATCCGCATATTGTAATATCTGTATTATATGGAGAAGCCGCCAAAGCGACGCGACGCGACGCGACGCGATGCGACACGCTGCACAGCGGCATTTGCAACTTGTGTGCATGAATGTCATTATGTGGCAGGGACAGCTAGAATTCTAACCGGCTGGCGGCACCACCCGCCAGTACAATTCTTAATGCGCCCACACACTGTGTAAATATTGTATAAAAATTGCAGCTTAATCACGCCCAAACATGTGTGCATCTGAATGCGCCGCTGCCGCTACTGCTGCCGCTGCTGCTGTTGCTGCTGCCAAAGTGCCTTCAACTGCAGCTTGAATTCAGCTGCGCTGTGTACGCTTAGCAGTGTATCTGCACCCGGATGACGCCTGCCAGGCTGCTGCCACTGTCAGACAAGTGTCGCTGTCGCCAGCCCGCTCTCTCGCCCTCTCTCTCTCTCTCTCACACTTCTTTGGCAGTGCTCCACATGGCCATCATGGCCGCTGCATCACTGCATTATTTGTGCTCATGTGTGGCCTGGCCTCTCTGGCTGCTCCTTTGGCCGCCGCCGTCGTCGTTGCCGTTGCCGTCGCCGTTGCCGTTGCCGGCTTTTATGCCCGCAGATTTGGGTTAAAAGTAGCTTCCCTCGTGTATTTAATAGCCATTCAGCCATAGTCATCGCTGCCGCTTGACTCATCCCACTTCTATTTCCACATCTGCATTTTGCATTTGTATCTCGGCATTTGCATCTGGTTTTCGGTTGTATTTCCAGTTACGTTTCTCGTTGTGCTTTTGCCATTGGCTTTTCTCACATGCCATTGCCAATTGAGTGTGGCTTTCCATATGCATGGCATACGAGGCATGTGTGTGTATGAGTGTGTGTGTGTGTGTATGTGTGTGTATGTGTGTGTGTGTGAGTGCTTGACTCAAAAACTTAGCCTCTGTTTTATTTTACTTTCCAATTATAAATATTTTGTTCAAATTGTCATAGCAAGAACTTTGAGCTAGATTCTAAAACTATTGATATAGATGTGGACTTAGACTTAGAAAAAAATAGATTTTAACATATGTTTTTTTGAGTGGCTCACGGCTTTGAGTTGGCAAAACGGCTGAGCAATTCATTGACATTCCGTTACAGAAATTATATGAGTCAGGCAAGATAAGATTTGTCTGACAGCTGCTTTAGCGTCTACCAGCAATTAGCATTGGGCATTTTAATTGTCTTCAAATTTGAGGCAAAACATTTCATCCTCTTTACAATTTCAAACCAAGACTTAGAACTCTTAACAGGCATGTGTAAGCGTGGCATATTGCAGCAAAAACTGATTCACATTGCGTACGGACGTCGAAAAGGCGAAGTGAGCGAAAAATGAGGCCATGCCATGGCAGCGCATCATTAGTCCAGTCAGCTCAGCTCAACGCAACTCAATATGAAGTCTGCGAAAACTGTAAATCAAGTAAGTTGTTGTGCAAGCCCCAAAGCTAAAAAGCTAGCTGTTGGCATAGGAGCTGCCATAATTCTCAGAAGAAGCTGAAAGTTTGCTATAAATTTGGTTTTAATATGGGTGTTCGTTCTGCAGCTTCTGCTGGCCAGATCAAAAGCATCGTAAACATTTCCGTCAATTTAGCTGGCAGCTAGAGCCAACTAGTCCCACGGCCATGCGCCATATTAATTATACGCAACACAAACACTTTGTTGCAAAGTTGCAAAGAGCTGCTCGTAACATGTTGCTCGTTGTGCGTGTCCAGGTTGGCGCCCAGAGCCACCTCGCTCATCGTCTCGAGTGCCGCGGCGAGCATTAAATATTTAACGCCTGCCAAAACACTAATGACAAACACTAAAACTCGACACTAAATTTGAAATGCTTTAAAATTTTATTTAAGCATCCATTAAGCGGAGCCTTAACAATGCTCCTGGCTGGGGTGTTGGGGCGTTGGGGCATTGCGTCTGGGACAATGCGGCGTATGCGCAATCGCAAAATAAACGCAACATAAAATCAAGAAATGCCAAAAATAAATTTGCTACTTTAAGCTGCGGCTGCTGTTTGGCAACTCGCACTAGTTATGCCAGAACTGGGCAAAGGGGGATCATGCCCCGTCACCATACTTTGCTTTTATTGCAGGCTACTGGCTGGCTGCTGCTACTGCTACTGCTTGCTCTTAACATTAACGTGAACTTCATGTTCTTATAAGATGCCAGTGTGCACATGCTGGTCGCGATGTGCGCTGGGCGCTGGGCGCTGGGCATGGCATAGGTGAAAGTGCAGAGCGGCAAGGTGGCAATACAAACTTCAGCGAGCAGCGAGCTGCCAGTCAGGCAACAGCAGTAGCAGCAGCAGCAGCAGCAGCGAGCAGCAGCGAGCCAGCCAGCAACAGCCATACAATTTTAATCACATTAAGTTCACCCAGTAGATAGCTGTCTGTGTGAGTGAGATGGCATTACGCTAACCTCTCTCGTTTGCCCCGCCAAACTCTGCTAAGTGCGCGCGTGTGTGTGTGTTGGTTTGTAATGAATATTTGCAAGTTGTGCCTTGAGCCTTGCTGCAAACACAGCGCAAACAAACTTAAAAACTGTAGCGCACTCAGGCAAAATAAATACTTGAGCAAAAACAACAACAAACAAACAAACAACAACAACCACAGGCGGCGCTGCTCTCTTTTTTCTTCGCTTTCTTGGTATTCTTTTTATTTATTTTTGTTGTTTTTTTTTTTGAAAATTTATTTGGTTAAGTGACTTTGAGCCCCTAGCCGGCATGTGTGGGCGCGGCGAGGCGTGGCATGCATATTGAAACAAAGTGACTCCCATTGCGTATACGCAACGTGGCCGCCACAAAGGCAAGGCGAAAAATTAAACCGTTCCATGGCAGCGAAATCATTAGCCAAGCCATGCCAAGCCGTGCCAAGCCAAGCCACGCCACGCCACGCCACGCCACTCAATATAAAGACAGAGCGAAAACTGTATTTCAAGGTACAAAGCCGCTTAAGCTCAGATAAGGCACATAGTATATATATAACTGATTGTGTCGCAGCGCACATGCATATAATTTAATTATATCAAAATCAGACAATGATGAAAACTGATCAGACAAAAACAATAAATAATAAATATTATGAATGAAAGATTTGTTTATTAAGTAAGTAGAGACTGAATGTAACAGGCATGATTCAAATTGTTTTCAAAATTTTGTGCTTATCACAAAATTTTGCTATCCAACATTTCAGTCGCACTACTATTTTCATGGACACAGCTGTATATATACAAATATATAGATATTGACAGCTATTAGAGCTTGCTAGGCATTAAAAGCTTTTGTTTTTAAATTATAGTTGGTTAATTTGTTGAACATTTATATGAATTGTCCAGGCTTAAGCGGAGTACAAATTCCATGAAGATAAATTATGCGCGGACGGAAATGTGTGGAGATTTAAAAACTGTGCGAGTTCTTGGAGTGTACAGCTTTGAGGCATGAATGGCAATGAATTGTAGAAGATGATGATTGTCTAAGAAAGCCGAACAGTATTTACCCTAACAAATACACATGCATATATAAACAAGTTCTGAAATTGAAAAATATTTGAATTAATTATTAATTAATTAATAAGAATTTGATGGACAAATTTCAGTTTTCTCAAAAAATTTTGTAATAGAAATATAAAATTATAAATTATAATGTCACTCTAAGAGTAAAATGATAGAGTTTCATTTAATTGTAGTCAAAGTTAGCTAAAGTAACATTATTTCCATATATTCGATCTCCATAGCTGACTCAACTAACTAAGCTTTTGGCAACTCATAGCCAAAGTGACACAATTTATGACAATTTTATAATACTTTTTTTTTGAGTGTATACAAGAAAAAGCAGAAATAAAAAAAAGAGAAAGGGAAAGAGAAAGAGAAAGAGAAAGAGCAGAAAAACCTAAATGCGAACAGCTGCTGTCGATTTCAATGAGATTTTCCAGGCAACTACATCGCTTAAGATGCGACATTTTTCAAGACACGCTTCCGTTTATATCCAAAGCTTTGATTAGCTTTTGAAATGTTGCTGTTGCTGCTGCTGCTGCTGCTGCTGTTGCTGTTTCTACTGGGCCACTAATTAGAATAAATCTAAATTGCTCGTTTTGCGGCAGTCAGCGTAATGACTTTTATGCGCATGCTTAAGCCCGCAATTATCCACAGCAGCCAAAGATTAAATCGTGACAACAACAATAGAGTGCAACAGAAACAACAAAAGGCTGACAGCCGGCAACTGGCAAGCCCAAAAAATCCACATTATTGATATAGGGGGCTATGACCAAGGCCAAAAAATGGTGGCACGATTCAGCCAGAACAACCCAGCCCACCCACAAAGGCTTAAAAACCGCAAAAATTACAAAGCATTCAAGACCAAAAAGAGGCTAAAAGGGGGCGCTCAAGCAACAGCAGGCGAGCAGCCAGCCAGGCCAGGCAGGCAGCGGAAGTTATTCAAGTGAGGCATAAGAAAATAATTAAAAACATAAAAGCAACTGATAGCAAGAGCTCAGTCCTATCTACGATATGCCCTATAGGAAAAGCAAAGCATATTCAATTAGAGCAAAGTCAGAGAAAATAAACTTGATTGAGACTTTTTGTTTTGAAATAAAAGAAGGAAAAATTGCTATATATTTGAATATTGATATAGTAATAACTAAAAATATTGTATTAAAAAATAGATGATTGGAAAAATTAAATAAAATACTTAATTAAAAAATAATAATTTTAAAAAAAATAAGAAAGTTTTTATTCATATTTTTTGGCAAAGAAATATTTGAATTAAATAAATTTAGAGACTCAATTTGTTTTAAATATTTAATATTTTATAGCTTGCACTAATTAAAAAAGTTAAAAAATATTAAAAAAAAAGAAATATATAAACAAATATATTTAAAAATAAAAATATTTTATTTTTAAAAATTTGTAACCAATATTTAAAATTTACAAATTTAAAAAAATAAAAATAAAAATTAATATCCACATATTATATTTTTATTTAGTTGTTATTTAATATTTAAAAAATCTAAACTATTATTTTTTTTTAAATTACCAATTATGATTTAAGATAGATATCCAAAATTTATTTGAATATCACATTTATATTAGAAATCTACATATAAATTGTAAAACATTCGCACAAAACTGAAACACTTAAAGTTTTGAAAGTTTCTTAAAGATTTAGCTCAGCTCATTAAATATTTAAATGTAAGCATATTATTTTTGTAAGCCATCAGATGGCAGTCTGCACTGTACGATTACTGTTGAGGCTCTTGTTGATAACTCAATGTGCCAGCATCAGGACCGTCTCGTCTTGTGCATGCATGACAAACAACTTCTTTGCTCAGCAAGCAAACCACAGGCCACAAAAGCAAAAATAAATATATATATAAAAAAAAAAGAAAGGAAAAAAATAAAAAGAATATGTTTGTTAGCAAAAGGGGCAACAGAAAAAAAAGAATGAAAGAAAAGAAAAATGTAAAAAAAAAAACAAGAAAAATATTGTGAAAATGGTAAAAGTGAAATGTCAAGCGAAACGAAGGCAAACACAAAGATGAATCTGAAAGACGTGGTGGCATAGTAAAACGGCAAAGGCAAACAGCGCGCAAAGACGCAGCCAAAGCCAACGAACTTTTCGCTTTTCAAAGTCATATGGCAAATCATAAATTTAAAGCACACACACACACACACAAACACATAGACAACAAAGACGTGATCTGGCTGTTGCAGCTAAAAACCCAAATCCAAAGCACCAACTCACATGCTCATAAGTGGGCACAGAGTTTCTAAAGAAACTCGACCGCAAATTGGGCAGCGGAAGCAGTCCAGTCAAATCAGTTTTCCACTGCATTAAACGATGCCCACCGACCATACAAAACAGATAAAGACATGTGTGTGTATGTGTGTGTCGGCCTGTGAATGGGGCGACATGGTTAAATATGTAGGCCACCAAATAAGTGGACAGCCAGTGTCGATGTTCCAAATGATGATGGCCTATCGCCATTGTCTTGGCAAGGCACTTTTTGTTAGAGTGTGGAAATCTGGACGTGAGGCCATTTTCTATGTGGCCCCGCTTTATGACAGCCACTTGTCTGTTTAACAAATAGGAAAAAAACTAGTACAAGTGGTTCAAAATGGGTAGTCGATCAGCAAATACCCTATATCTAGGGTATTTAGGGTACGAAATGTTTGAAAAATAATATATAGATTTGATTGCTATGTTAGATATATGCTGTTAGCACCTTTCAAAATATCTCTTGAAAATTGTCTATATTAATAATTGTCTATCTATATCTCACCTGCATATTATATAACTTATACAAGAACTAGCAGCCATACACATATAATGGAACTATCACCCATTCCAATTTACTTAGATATGCAATTCAATTATGACCTAAATTTACCATCATGAGAACCCTACGCTACAACCCACACACTTTAATTTACAGGGTATACAAGTGTGTACAATAGCCGAAAGGACTTGGTCGAGTACTCGGTGTTGCTCTTCGTTGGTTGCGGGCAAGTGCTTAAAGTTGCAACTTCAACTGTCAGTCGAGCTATTTGCTTGCGGCAAACTCAATTAAACCAGGGCACAGTGCGCACTCTTTCACGCTCACTCCTCTTCGCCTTCCGCCTTCCGCCCTACGCCCAAACATATACATCATCATCCTAGTTCTAGCCCATGTCCCATGGGTCCATGCCAGCGGCCAGGCAGCCAACGGAGGCCCCACATTAAGAGTTAAGTGAGCGCAAACAAAGTTCCGAGCTGACAATTGCTGTACACTTCAGCTGATTGTCATAGTGTCTAACGTGCCCTGAAATCAGTGTATTGTGTGCAGTGTTGTAAAACGCCTGCTACAATTTCTACACTGTTTTCATTTACAGCACGTAAAGATAAAAAACTGTGGTAAAAAGTTGTAATGAGTTCTCTTGTTTACTGCTTGACTACGGAGTGTACAAAATCCGTATTGGTATAGTGTTGTAAAACGACAAAAACTGTTGACGCTTATACGCAGTCAAATATATAGCAAAATGAGTTTAGTAGTCTTAGTGTACAAAATTAGTTTGTAGTGTTGTAAAACGATAATGAAGTGTTGCAAATAATGTTCTAGTACATTCTATAAGTCACAATTTACAAAAAACGTCATAAAATGATAGCTATGCACAATATAAGTTAAGTAGCATATATTGTACGTAATGTGTTTATAGTGTTAGATAACGTCAAGTTAAAAAGGTAGTGTTACAGTATAGATTTTATATTTTATTATAAATATTATATTAAGTGTGCAAACCAATTTATAGGCCGACTGTTGTAAAAGGTATCTGAGTAGATAGTTGGAGTAAAAAATTGGTGTTTAGTGTTGTAAAACAACAATAAAATGCTACAAATGTACGTGTATGTAGTAAAACAGAATACATAACACTCATCAAATTTAATAAGAGCTTTGAAAACTCAAATTTAACTTTAATGAGCTGTACGCACTTGATTTTTGACGTTGTACAACACTGATTTGCTAGTGTCATCAAGCTGAGGTTGGCACGCATTTGCTGCGTGAGTAACTGTGAAACCTATGCAAATATATTAGCCAACCAACTGGGATATTGGGTGAAAAATGTTTTTAGTTCCGGCACAGAGTTAACCAACACTGGAAGCGCGCATTCGTTTGCCCGTTGGTTCGTTTGCTGATTCAGACCAACCGCAAATATTGCTGAGCCGCATGACAACAAGCAAATAAGCGATGCATTACAGATGTGAGCCAACTGGCAACTGCCGACGATGGATGACATCGCCTGACGCCTGAGTTGCCCATGTTAGTTTCGCAACTGAGTGTGTGCTTTGTGGAAATGCAGGCAAATTATTTGCTATAACGTAATTAACATGATTTATAGACGAGCACACAACAGACAGCCAACAGCGAGCATCAGTCAGTCAAGCGGGCCACAGAACACGTATGTGGTGTGCGTAGCTGGTGTGTGTGTGCGAGTGTGTGTGTGTTGGTATATTTGCGATGTTGTCTGTCATGGCGGTGACAGGAACGGACGACTTATATTGACAGCTGAGCTGCAGCTTTGATGGCCAACTGACTCGTTTCGGGGTCATAGCCGGACCACATACTCGAACATTCAGCATTTTGTACGAAGTTTATACAGATGTGACAAATATTTGCCAGAGGGCGAGTGTACTTTGATTTGCTAGTATGTGTGTGTGTGTGCGTGTGTGTGTCTGCAATTGATTAATTTATATGATGCAAAGGGCGGATGGGGGCGTGGCTGGCTGATGTGTTTGGCAATGCGGCTAACAAGATAAATAAACATGAAGTGCCAAATAAAGATATTGTTACAAAGTTCCAGACATTTGTTGGCGTGAATAAAAATGTATTTGCCATAAAGAGCATAAATCACAAACATTGTATAGAAATGGAAAAGCGGAAATGAAATTGATATGCGTTGCTACACCAGAGTGGACCAGCCACACATAAAATATTCAATTATTTTCTAAAATTACAATTTTTGCAACTGTTGCCCAAATATTTTCATTTTCGGCTTTAATTTGGCCAGCAATGCATATTAAAATTTACAGAGAGCTGGAGAGAGAGAGAGAGAGAGACAGAGAGAGAGAGAGAGAGAGACAGATAGAGAGATAGAGAAAAAACATTGTGTCCCTGGCCAGACTCGTTCTGTATTTACAATTCATTAAACATGCGGCGAAATCAATAAGCGTAATATTTAAAATTGTAAAATATTTGCATATATGTATTATCCCATAAATTTTTAGTACATAAACAAAGCTGCTAGCCAACTGACTGGAAAAAAAGTAGAAGCCATCTCATATTTTATAATCAATTTTAGAATGGGCAATCAATTTGTAATCAGGCGTCAAAGTCAGCTGCTGCACATAACCATTTCTCTTTGCTCCTTGGCAAATTTAACATTGACTTTAAAGTGAATGAAGGCATTTGTTAAATCATTTGAATAAGTAATCATTTTTGCTAGAGCAGCATTTGAAATAGGCGTTGTAAGCAGTGTTGCCCATACTTCAGGACTTTGACAAGCCAGATCAACTAGTCGAAAAAGCTAGAAAAATCGAAATTTGAAAGCTGCAGAAAAGATCTTTTTTGATATTGAGTAATGTCATACCTTCTAGAAAGTTTGATCCCAATACATTTCGAATTATGCTTAAGCACTTAGTTCTGTGAAGATCTTTCAATTGCACTTATAGATGAGTATGTAGCAACATACAAGCATAGAGCCGCTTCTTATTGAGCAGCTAGCTCAGGCTGTTTCTTGAACAAAGTTCTATTTGTTTTTTGGTTAGCAACGCTTGAAGTCTTTTGAGCTTGTTTGTTGTCACATGCGCATTCAAACCGTAACATTTTGCATTAATGCTGGATTTGCAATAGTTGCAAGAGCATTTCCCTTCATCACCTTCATCAACTGTTAACAACTCTTTAAATAAGGTATCTCGCATTCAGTCATCTCGCGGTTTTTGTTTGTAAATTATTTGCGGCATTTTACTTGGCGCATTTATTCACATAAATCTTATAAATGGTTAAATTCCCTGCTTGACATTTAATGATTAAAATTGTTTGTAAAACTGACTGAAAATAGCCAAATTAACAGCACTGGCAGTAAGAGCGAGAATATCGCTCTCTCTAAGCTCGCTCTTCCTATGTCCGCTTACTGTTACATTGGAACTCAAAGCGATCAGACGTTGTTCTGATATTTATGAATACCTATATCAGCGGAAGAAAGCCTCAAGTTGCTTATGCCTCTAAGCAAAGTTCCTAGAGCAGCATTTGACAATTGCCGCCATAAGCAGGACTTGTTAGCTGAGTGTGTGTGTGCAGTTAGTTGGCTTAAAGAACGTATGTTTATCTTAATGGAAATTATCTAGAGCTGCTTGTAAGTTGTCTTCAAATACCTGGTAAACTTGCAATAAGCTTGCAAAAACTCAACTGCTACATCTAGCTGATAGTTTTATGACATGAGCTTGTTGTCAACTTGACACAGTTCAAGCGAGTCCATGCTCATTTAGTTGCTTGGTTTGCTACGAACTTTGCCATGAACATGAGCCAAAGGTATTCTCGAGTTAATTAATTTCTAGTTTTTTTATTCGAGCTGTAAGTTTTTTTTTCCCCCACTGTTACTTTGGGGACAACAATTTGTGGGGCATAAAAAACTCTTGCCTAAGGTGCGCACACATTGCTCGATTTATTGGATTTCAGTTTGTTTTTTTTTTTTTCAACTACTGCAATTAATTTTGCAACAAAAATTTCTTTTAGTGGCTGGCGGTCATTTTGTTTCAGCTTTTGCACTTTGTTTGCGTTTTTTATTTTCGTTGTTGCTGTCAGTTTTTTAGTTTTTTCCCTTCATTCTCCATTTTTTTTATTTTTTGGCTTGGCCCAATTTGAAAGCAATTTTTTTGTTCCAATATGACACCCACACAGCGTCATGTGATGTGGAAACTAAAACTAATGCGGCATGAGTTTGAATACGTGTGCGCACATACTTTCCGCACTGACTGTTGTTCCTGTTCCAGTTGCAGTTGCACTTGTTGTTGTTGCTGTTACACAAATTGCTCAAGCCACATTGTTGCACTTGGCGAGACTGCGGCTGGTAGAGCGTAAGCGCCGCAAAAGTTGCTCTGCGCCCTGCGGTATGCTAAGATTTATAGCTGCGACTACTGCTGGCCTCTGCTGTTGTTGTTGTTGTTGTTGCTGCTGTTGTTTGTTTTGGCTTAAAACAATTTTGAAAAGTTTGGCCCGTGCGTCGGCAGCAGAAAGTACAGTACATCAAATTAAAACTATCCACGTGCTCTGTTAGTTTTGCTCTCGCATCATACAAAATATTACACACGCATGAACGAAAATACAAAAAAATATGTATGCATGACCGAAATCTTTTCCAAGTTTAATGTCCTTTTGGAGCTGCTGCTGCTGCTGGCGCCATCTGACGGCAGCTTTATGCACGACTTGCAATCTCTTTGTTGCCATAAGTAAATTAACTTTATTTAATTCTATTTTTGTGCATGCAGCCAGGGGCTAGCTAAGACGCGAAGTGAGATAGAGAAAATGGACGGGTAGAGAGATGGAGAGTAATAGTGCGAGAAAGATGTTGAAAGAGAGAGAGAGAGAAAGGGACAGAGAACAGAGAGAAAGAAATGGAGAGAGAGATACAGCTTCAGAGAGAGATTGAGGGCTTCACAGAGAGCTAGAAAGATTATTAATCTGCATATGTAGCACTAGTAAAAGTCTCCGTTGATGGCAAAATTATAAACTTAAAGTTTATTTTATTTATTGATTACAGTTCCGGATATACATATGTATAGGTAGTTATATGTAGCTTTACTTGTTTGCTGATTTATTGGGCAACCCTCGCAATTGTTGCAGTTGAAGTAACACAAACAACTGCTATTCATGAACTACATTTGAAAGTTTTTTCACGTGTGTTAAATGTTTTTTTTTTTTGTTTTTGCTACCTTTTTTTATTTAGCACCTGCTTCTTGTTGTTTTGTTGTTGTTGTTGTTGTTGTTGTTTATTGTTATTGTTGTTGTTGGCTTTGCACATTTTGTATTTATAGATACGTGGTTGTTAAATTAATTGCGACTTTGTGTGGCGAGCATTGTGTTGCTGTTGTTGCCGTTTATTGATGTTGATTGTTGTTGTTGTTTTTGATTATTTGTTTGTTGTTGTTGCCGTGTTGCTCTGTGCTGCTTTCATTGTGGCATCAACCACATCAATGGCTCATTAATTAATTATTAACGCCATTCAATTCAGTTGCCTATCATGCTAATTTACAATGTTAATTGGCAGATATAGCGATGTTAATTTGATTTTCATGTCATGTTTAGCCCTATTTCAATTCTTTATATTGTTCTCAAATTTAATAATGTATGAAGTAAATGACAGCTGATAAATTGTCAATTTACAGATTGAAAATATATTATATTTGATTACAAATTGTAGACAATTAAAGTCTAGGATTATTGCAACTATCGATGACAACTATTGTTGAAATATCTCTCATTTGAAGTCAATACCAAATTCAATTCTCATAATCAATCAAAATCGCATAAGAGAATATAATAACTTGAGAGAAGAGATCTGGTTTTTGCCATCAATACACAGACTATATAAAATTTTTATATTTGGCCAAGATTTTTTTAGACTTGGATATTATATTATGGTCACTGAGATATTATATTTCATTATGGCTGTTTATCTAACTAGAATTGAAGCTATTCAATCATTGTCATTTGTGGTATTGTCAGTGAATTCAAAAACGAAAATATATATTGTAATAAGAGCGCACTAGTCGGAGTATCTGACTAGAAAATGCCCAGAACCCACAGCTGCCAACTCGAATTCAGTTCAGTTAGCTTCTAGTCAGATACTATTATATATCTTTGCTTTTGAATTAAATGACAATTAGCTCGATCTAAATGAAAGTTTACTGTTGACACAACAATTGATGGCGGGCTTGAAATGATTCCAAGTATTTGCATTACATTTGAAGCATATCGCCCAAGTCTATGGCGTGTCAATAAGCCGCGCCGCAGCGCTGTTTATTGGCATTGCCATGAATGAAGCTGTTTAACTTGCTGCTTATGTTTGAGCACATAAAAGTGCCAACTATTTAGGGTCCAAAGTATGTGTGCGAGGCCATCAATCAACGCACAAGAGCTCATCACTAGTAACTGCTCTTTAAACAGTAACAAGTCACTGGCTTAAGAGCTATCGATATGCAAAGAGCTAGCGAATGGTCTTGCTCGACTGCTTGATAAAGTGCACGCGGATGGGATTCTATGCTGTATGCTGTGTGTGTGGTTGAGGACGGGCACTGGGGCTCTGCACTTCGCTGTTCATTTTAAGTGAAACCAAAGTATTAAGATGCTCACACCATCCTCCACTTGGCTAAAATGCATTAATCTTACACCCGCACAAACAGAAAGTATATGGGTAGGAGAGGGCGGCCGTCGAACGTCTGGAATATCGATGGCGGGCGCTCGATGTCGATGTCGCTGTCGCTGTCGCTGTCGCGGATATTGCAATTTGATGGAGCTGCAGCAGTTGGGAGCGAACACAAACCGCAGCAAGCAAGAGGAAGCGGAAGTGCCGTCTGGTGAGTAAACAAAGCCTAAGACACTTGAGCGCTAGCTTACGCCATGCCCAAAAACCTCTCTCTCTCTCTCTCCGTCTCTCTGTTCTGTTTGTTGTCTCTATCTTTGTTTCGCTTGCTGCCAGCTTTGCGAAAGTTTACTTTTTATCTTTTGTGCCACTTGAGCTCAGTGGTTGGGTGGCTGGCTGCCTGGACTCATGGCCGGAGACGGGGCACCAAAGATAAATGCGCAACAAATGCAGTTTGTTGAAGTCAATTATTGTGTAAGTAGCTTAATTCGGTTGGCGCACGGCTGCTGGCTATTCGTAATTGAATTAGTAACGTAAAAAATTTGTAATTGGATCCAAATTGAGGCCATGCGATGTGTGCCAAGTGCCAAACGCTTCAGTTAGCAAAGATGCCAGAGGGAACCTTAAACGTCTCTCTCACTCTCTTTGCGTGTTTGATTTAAGTTTTATGCCGCTTCTATTTACAATTCTCATGGCGTCTTGCACTCGGCGAGTCGTTGCTTTTTTCTTAAGCACATATCATGCACCTTAAAGTTTCTTTTTGGCTTAAAAACTCTTTCTATTTTTTTCTTGCTTAGTTGCCGAGCGAACAAATTTAAAGTATTGAAAAGTTAGTTCTTGCCTTATTTTTTTGCTAGCTTTTGTTTGTCCACAAAGTCTCTTGAGCCATCTCACAGGGCCCACTTCAAATGCATGGCGCTCTCGAGAAACAAATGCACTTTAAGTACGAGTACTTTTAACACTCACGAGTGCGCCTCGCAGCGGCTCGTGATCTGAGGCCAACTTGGCTCAGCTTTTTGTGGGCTAAAAGCAATTCGAGAACAACGAAAAACTGCAACCACTTAGCTATTAGAGTCTTAGCCCTGCCCACGTGCCCGCCTCGTATTAGCTTATCAAGTGTCAGGCTGAGTGGCCCTATGCATGGGACTAGCTTGTCTACCTTATATAAAAGTCAACTTTTTTTGTGTGTTGTAAACACAATTCATAGCTATCTTGATTGACAGTCAGAAAATTATTAGAGATGAATATACATATATCATTTTTTTAATATTATATACATTTTTATATTCAACAAAAAATATATATTTTAAAATAGTTTCTTTATCATTTTGGCAGCTGCTGTTATATTTTATACGAATGCAATTAATATTTAAAGCATATTTATTGTGCAAGTATATTAAATTATTATATATATAAATATATATTTTTAATTTATTTTTTATTTTCACGTATATATGTAAATAAAGAGAATTTTAAATTATTATTCATGCTACATTTATTTCAATAAAAAAAGGAAAGGCAAAATAAATGAATTGAATCAAGTGATTGGAAATATTTTCATTAATTTATGATTGAGACTTTTTTTTGGAAATACACTCAGCAAGATAATAATTTGTTATTTATAAGTATATACATATATATAAATAGAAAACGAAGTGCACCAAAATGTTTGTTTAAGTTAAGTAATCATGCTGGAGTTGTCGATTTATTTGTACTAAGTCTTTAAAATATATAATATTTATAAGCTTTAAGTGTTCTTATACGCTGAACCCATTGAAAATGGGAAGGGGTTTGCAAAAAAAAGTATGTAACAGGCAAAAGAAGGAGTGACAGACCCAATAAAGGATGAAGAGTTGAGTCAGACAACTGCCCATGTTCGTCTGTCTATCCAACTGTCTACATTTTAGCTGCGTTGTATATTTGTGTGCATGTTTTGTTAGCATTTGAGTCAATTATAAATAAGATCAATGAGAGCAGCATTTCTAGTTGAGTGAACTATGAATTTATAAGAGCGGTCATGTTAGCGCTCTCTGATCAGGCACTCCAATCTATGTCACAAATTAAAAGAATAATAACACTTTGAAACTGAAACTAGAGACGATCGGTCGTGTTTTCGTCTCAGAGAGAAGAACAGCCGCAGCCACATGCAATGGGCTTGCTTGGGCAGTGCGTATAAAAGAAGCATAGAATGATTGCAATAACAGCTCTGCGTAGGGTTGAGGATATCTGCAGGCAGATATCAGTCAGGCACTCCCAACTAGAGGGCTCACCTATACATAATTCGCACATCTTTAACTCTTCTATTAACTTAAGTTATTCTTCAATAACTAGGAATGAAACCCAATCAGAAAAGTTATCGTTCCGCAAGCGAACTTTCAGCTTGCACTTCAACTGCTGTCTTTGACTATATCTGCTATCAGATGCAGCTTATTAACTGTGCTGGCCGTGCGCTGTGTGGCCTTAAGTAATATACGCTTATATTGATAAAGCCAACTGAATTAATTCAATATTTGGCTGCATAAATTACGCTCAAACGAAACACGATACGAAACGTAACGTAACGATAAATCTTTATATATATATATATATATATATATATGTATATATACAGAATATGTATATAAATATACAGCATTTACCTGTGCCACGTTCTCTCAATTGTCTGTCTTTCTATCTGTGCAGCTGTCTGTTTTTGGCTAACTGTGATGAAATATTACCCTTCACATGTCGTGCATTTCATTTGCCCATAATAACTAAAAAAAAAACAGAAACAGAAACAAAAATTGTGATAAATTTAGTTGGCCAAAACAGACTAAGCCATCTATGCATATCTGTGTGTGTTTGTGTGTGTATTGACATACTTATATATAATGGAAATATATATAAAGTTCACTTATATTTCAATTCAGATTAAGTTCTATAATTCATCAAGTCGACAGCGCCTACTATTTGCTTTGTCCCTCTCTGCATGCCGATACCCTTTAGCCAGCTGTTGACCGAAGGGGATATGCTTGATCTAACTACCTATTAATAACGTGTGTAGCTTGTTCGATTTGCTATTCGGTATCTTTTAGTCGTGCAAAGGACTTTGAGTCCTTTGACTTGATTCGTATATTTTGTTTTGGCTTTTTCGTTGGGACTGTTGAATTATTGATATGTCTGCTTTCTCACTCTCTCTCCCTTTCTCTCTCCATCTCTCTTCCTCTCTCTGTGTGTGTGCGTGTGTGTGCTTAGTGGACTGCGAGGATTCCAGTTGTGAGTGCCCTGCATAATTCATTATGTATTTCTGCGTCCACGTAACCCACGCCCTCCTTGCCCGCAAAGTGAACAGCGCTGTTGACTGCTGGCCACGCCCAGCCGTTGCCAAGCGTTGAGCGCTGAGCGCCGAGCGCGCATATTGCCTGTTCCAACTGACGCCTGTTTAGGCATATAAAACATAATAAATTCCTGCTCAATTTTCGTTAGTGGATTATGCCATATAACACACTTTAGCCCAGAGTTTTTAGCATAATAAAGTAGCTAACTGTAAAAAGGGCTGCCAGCCGCGAGCTGTGGACCCTCGGCCAGCAACTCTGTTGCACGGTTCAGCCGCATGCAGCATCGTAGATAAGCAAACAGCAGCAACAACAGCAAACAATAATAAAAACAACGGCAGCAGTAAAAGAAACGAGCAGGAACTAAAGAAAGAAAAAAGTCGGGTAAAAAATAGAAAATTTCGTAGGATTTATGCGAATAAAATGAGTGGAGGGAGGGAGAGCGAGAGAGCAAGAGAAGCTCCATCTATTTATGCTGAATATATGATTGCAATTTCGAATAGTGGGGTTAACATGATTTATAATGACGCAGCCTAGCAGCAACTGGGATAATTGATTCGAATGAGATATCAATGCTGAGTTCCCCACACAACGAACGAATGCCATTTGCATTCATTGAATAATTTACACGCAGAGAAAGAGTTTCTCCTTAGCCTTTTCGTCTACATTATCATTGAAGATTATGTTAATTGGAAATTTCGGTGTCTGTCTGAGTCTTGGGAAAGATATATTTAAAGCTTTTCTCATTCAACACAAATAATTAATGAGCACAATTTCTATTTTCTATAATTATGTAGTATAAACAAGGTTGCGGCTTGATAAGCTGTTGGAGCCTGTTCGAGCTAAGCATATTTCAATTAGCTGCTGTCACTCAGTTGTCCGTCAGGCTGTTTGTATGCGCTCATAATTAAAATACCACTTGCCCGAAAAGGTCAACTTTCTTAACTAATTAAATCAGGAAATGCTGCTTTCACACAATTAAGTTAAATATTGTAGGAGGAGTTGCTCGACTGAGGGATGTCCGGTAGTCAGCCAGCTTGCATAAGAAACTTTTTAGTTAAAAGCATGGTCTTTAAATTCATGAAGTTGAAGAATGCATGTACTTTAATCTCAAGCAATTGAAGTAGTTGCTTATAAGTAGTTGAAATATGTATCAAGTCGTAGCAAGTTATAGTATCAAGGATTTGAATATCGCAGCAAATGTTAATAAAATATATAAACTTCTTATAATCCATCTACTGTTCATAATAATGCATTTACTTGAAGAATTGAGTGCTACATTGAGTTGGACTGATAGTTATACACTATTATATCATCTTAAGTTTCAAAGGCCAAACTATAATCAAAACCTTCTGACGCCTACAAGTGGATTCAACGATCGAGTTAAGAGACATCAACGATCGAGCTTAGAGAATTTTTAAGAATTTAGAATAAAAGGCCTCGCTCTGTCCTCAGAGCATTAGCATCAGTCATCTGGTGCTTCGAGTCGCTCTAAGTATCTCCCACCAGATACTAAGAGAAAGAGATCAGTTCCTCACAAGTTGTTGTAAGCTCAGTCAGTTGAGAGCAGCATAGATCGCTGCAGCTCACTCGTCCAATTTTAAAGTAGACAATCTCTTATGTAGGAGTTTGAGACATGATGGATAACATTTCTTATCATTCGCACACTAAATTAATAATATAGATAACAGAACATTTATAAAAAGAATAGAAAGAATTATACTCCAAGCAAACTTCCCTCAAGTAAAATAAATATAGAAGCTTTAACTGATTCTAAATATTTGTCAAAGCTAAAGTCAGGTACTGAATGCATCAGTCACTGTCAGTTAGAAAGCAAGCACAAATTCTTATAGCCTTGCGGGTCTGTCTGTCTGACGGAAGAGTCATAATATTTGATTCGTCTGATGACGTCGCAGACACAAAGCTCAAGCCCAGCAGCAAACAGTAGCCGCAGCAGGCGTCTGCAGCGCTGTGGTATGCCGGAACCTTAATTGGCCCAAGTGGCTGCCCGGTCTGCCTAAAACTACAGCTTGGCCGCCCTGCAGGGCACTCATTGTAGTTGTTGCTGATTTCTCTCTTATATTTTTTTTTTGGTCTCTCATTTCACGTTTTACATTGCGTTGCACAAAGAAAGTTGTTTACGCAAAAATGTTGCGCGTTGCGTCCGCTACACACTTTTCAAGTGGCAAGAAGAGGCAGATGTTGATGGCGGCGGCAACTGAAATTCCAAATCAAAAACAAATCTTGTTACGACAAATTTCAGCTACTATGCGACCAACTGGAACAAAGTCGGCCGCCCGAGACGCAGACGTTGCATAAGGATGAGGCGGAGGCCGGCGGGGGCAGGTGGCAGCCACAGAATGTCTCGTTGCACAAAAAGAAATGCGCATGGGTAAACACAATGGCAGGTCCTTAGATGCTGACTGCCTAGCAGCCTCGACTGCCTCGACTGCTCGACTGCTCGACTGCTCGACTGCCCCCTGGTACGTAACACTAATTTGCTTAAAGGCAGCCGCGGACAAAACTCAGCAAATGACATTTAAAGTGCAGCGAAAAGTCGCTAACTAGCACAGCCGAGCACAGCAATGCAGCACACAACGAGCCAAAGTCGCGTACAACTGGCCGAAAACAGCGACGACAGCCAGAAATGAAATGCAAATACTATTTACAAAGCAGTATAAGTACAGAACAATGCAGCGACCAGCCTCTACAATACAGGCCTCTAACTACACTGAAGAAAATTTATGGCTTTTAATTCAAATTGAATAGAAATTAATTTCACTAAATATTTAATACTTAAAAGTAACTAACTATAAAGTGCTGTGGACCTTACTTTCAGTTAATTATAATGTTAAATTGATGAGTAAAATAAAATGATTTCTTCTTCAAGTTAATTGTAATGCCAAACATATTGAATATTTTGTGAGTAATCGCCTAGAAAGTTAGGGAGAGATAAAAGTGAGTGATTTCTCTGCTGATTGCATAATCAAATATAATGATATTTTCTTTTGTGCATAATTGAGCTTTTCAGTTTGGAGCACTTGAATATTTTTGAATAGAAATTTTCTTTTTGATTTCGGGTTTTTTTCTTCAAGTGTATTCCTTCAGTCTCGACCTGTTCGCTGGCCGGCAAAAGCCACTAACAAAATTTTGCATTGTTGCCGTCGCTTGTCAAGTGTGTTCGGCTGCTGCTGCTGCTGTTGACGCAAAGTCTTTGCCTTGGCAAACTCGAAATGTCACTCAGGGGCACAGCGGGGTTGGGCCAAGAGGGTGCTGCATGTTAGGCATGCACAAAGGGGTCGCAAGGTTGTAGGGTGGAGCACACACAAAACTTACTGACAAAAGCCTGTAAGGCACAAAATGCGTGCATTCAACTGCATGCGAAGACGGTAACTCGCTCGACTTGCACTTTGTTCTGCATGTGTGTCTATGTCTCAGTATATATATAGTATATATACATATGTGTGTCTGTCTCAAGACATTGTATGCCAAATTGAGTCAATTTCCTGTGTGCACATTGCTGTCAGTTGTGTGCAGGCTTCGTCAACTAATCAATTGCCACTGACGCATTTTAAAATGCCTCTAAGTTCAGCTCTTTAACACATGCTCAAAGCGTGTCACATGTGTGCGTGTGTGTGTGCGTGTGTCAAGTGCCTGGCATTTAATGTGCTTTAGCAGTTGATGTCGTTTTTATTTCCTCTCTTGACTGCTTTTTCTTTTTCTATCTACTCGCCTTATTTGGTTTTTTGGGGTCGCTTTTTTTAACGCTTCAACTTTTTAATGATCTCTCAAATTGCTTATTTCCTACATAATGCTGGCTGCCAGCAATTACTTCTTTCTGTCTCTTGCTTTCGGTGTAAGTGTTTGTGTCGTAGGTGTGGGCCCGACTGTGGCTGTGTGGCTGTGCGGCTGTCACTTGACACAAGAACAGTGATGGAAATAACGATGATAATAATGAAGTTTATCTTCTATTTTCTTCCTTTTTCTTTTCTTTTTGCAGCTCATGCTCTAAAGTTTCGACACATGCCTTGCTAGGGACGTGTGAGTGGTGGGACAAGTGAGGCGTGTAGCGTTTGTTGCTGAAATATATATTGACATGTGCAAGTAGATTTTTTGTGCCCCAAAAGTGTCTTAAACGCACACACACACACACACAAACAAACAGACACAGACTCTGACAGAGAGCATGATGCTTAACTGCCGTGTGAGCGTGAGTCGTTTGTCAAAAGGCAGCAAAACTGTTGACATAACAATGATTATACGCCTCATTAGTTACATATCTCATACATATACATATGCATGTGAGCTTATTCGAGTGTGAGTGTCTGTGCGTGTGTGTGTGTGTGTGTGATAAAGCTGGTGTGGCTAATAAGCAGCTCGAGGCATATCAACTAGCCGGCGCATAAAAGTATGCTACACGCTCTGATCATGCAGCGGAAGTAGTCAGCCAGCAAGCAGTGCCAAGCAGTGCAATGACATTTGAAGCAGTGCATGCCTAATGGCTAATGGCTAGCTCCAGATACTCAACAACTGAGTTGGTCACGTTAAGCTCATTGAGTTTGAGCATGTGTGTGTGTGTAGATGTCTCTGTGTGTGTGTGTACTTAGCTATTTATATATTCAAGATGTGTGTGTATTTTTATGCTAAGCTTAGATTGCAAGTTGAAGTCTTTTTAAGAACGAACCATTCATTACCAGGCATAAATATGACTCAATAAAATATACATATAGTAATATCTGCTTTAGGTAAATATTGTAGCTATTTACTTAAAAGTCAAAACAAGCTTTACTTTTTTATACACTAATTCAATTTGAATCCGCTGAAGTAAAGCAAGCTTTACTTTTTCATATACTAATTCGATTTTCAAATTCCTGTTTATGTTTTTACACTTGACAAATCACTTAAATTTCTGTTAATCTCTCAGGTAAATTGTGTAGCTATTAAATCGTATGATGTATCAACAACAGCTTTCTTTAATAGCCAATTGAAAATTGTATTTTGGGCACTCAAATATTTGTGTGCTGCCTGCAATTGCTGTTGGCTTCGTCGTTCCTTCCCTTTGTTTTTTTTATGTATTTTCTCTCCCCAGTTACAGATAAATATAAAAGATCTATTGTTTGTTGTGCCATATTTATTAAACTAATGAGGCGTTAAGCAGTCGCCAAGTGGCAGATAAGAAACGAATTGGGCTGTGCCAGTGCCAGTGTCAGTGCCATTGCCATTGCCAGTGGGTGGCATTGCTGTAAAACGGAAGCAAGAATTTCTGAAATTTTCAATTTGTAGCGAAGCAGAAAAATGGCATCTGATGGGCCTTTTATGGGGCTTGGCGGCTATTGACAAAAGGGCCAACAATTTAAAAGCTCAATGGCTGCGGGCAGCTGTGCGTGCGTGTGTGTTTGTGTGTGTCACAAGGTGTTGTGGGCTTGTGTATAGGTGTAGCTTTGATGCGCAGGCTGGGGGGAGGGCGGGTCGGCTTGGTTGGCTGGCAATTTTCCGCGCTTGAATTCATTTAATAACGTGCGACACATAAAAAGCAGTTGGCAGTTGCCAAAATCATTGCGGAAAAAAGAAAAGCAAGCAGAAAGTGAGATGCCAGCAACAAAAGATAAAGACAAAGACAAAATACAAAGGCAAAGACAATGGCAAAGCCAGAGAACAGAAACCAGCAAAAGGTGCGCCACAGTCACGTGTGTGTCTCTCTCTCTCTCTCTGTGTGTGTGTGTGTGTTTGTTTGCTTACATGTGCATGCCTTGGCATGTCAGTGTGTGTTTGTTGGTGGGTGTCATCAGTGTTGCCATTGCAACATATTATGCTTGTAAAAATTGAATTTTAGTGGCCGGGGCATAAAGTTCTCGGCTGTATGGCCAAGTGCAAGCGAGATAGTCGCATGTCTTTTGGGCATATATTCGCACATTTTATTATTGTGCACAGTACGTGTGTGTAGCGCTCTATACGTGCGTGTGTGTGTGTGTTGTGTGTAAAATTTAATAATAACGACCCTCTTAAACCAACAGCCTGCCCGCTTTTCTTTATACTCTCTACTCGCATACATTCCGCTCTTCTCTCTCTCTCTCTCTCTCTCCCGCTCTCCCTCTCTCCCTTTTCATTTCTCAGTTTCTTTATTTCTTTATATGTGACGTTCTGTTGTGTTTTGCTTGGATGTTGCTTGCAATCTCTTTGCGTTGACATTTAATGTAATAATTTTTACGATGATGCTCGACGGCATTAAAACGAGATTAAACACAAACAAACGAGGCGCGGGGCTCGGCCAAGAAAGGAAGGAAGTGTGAGAGAGAGAGAGAGAGACGGGGGTGGTATGGTGGTGTGGGTTGAATATGCGTGTGGATCAACGACAGCGAATGGGACGTATGAACATTTCCTGTTTGATACACTTGAAAATGAAGGCGAAAGATATATAGCTATATATATATATATATATATATATATATATATATATATATCAAATAATATATATATACATATATATGTATATGCTCATAAAAGATGATGTAGCACATAATTACGAGCACGCACAAGTACCCATATGAGCACACGCACTCACACACACAAGCGCGCACGCATGCACAAACAAAAATTCATACAGATAATGGTTCAATAAAATAATCTCTTGAGTTAACACAGCGAAAAAAGAAAAAGACTGAAAAAATATATCATAAAATCAGTCACAAATGCTATCGACAGATGGCAGCAGACTTAACTAGCTGTAATGCCTGTAATTGTATATGTGTATTTTTATAATTTATATATACATATATACACATATATATATATATATATTTATTTATATATATTTCTATATATATCTGAGCATATATTTAAATATACAATTACATTTTACAGTCACTTAATTCATTTTGCCATCCGATCATTGTTTGCCTGACAGCAACTTTTAAACATCTGTCAGCCATGCTTGAGCTATTAATTTCCGAGCGATTGCGTTCTGTTCGCGCACACAATGCATATCTGTTTGATGTCTGCACGGCATCGTGTTAGTTATGAAAAGTACGCTTTTAAAGTTTTATCATGGACAAAGTGTTGATAAGCTTGGGATAATTGATTCGCAAAATAAATAATAAGCTTTAAGAGCTCGAAACTCAAATTTAATAACTTAAGTTAAGAAAATTATTAACCAATTACTACTATTTAGGTAAGCTAAATTGAGTTGGCCATTTCTAAGTGTAAAATATAGCCAATTGATTATTCTGATAACCTTTAACCATGGCAAAGTCTATCTTGAAATTTTTGTTTGTCTGTCTATCTGTCTGTCAGTCCATCTGTATATCTGTCTATCTGCCCGTCTGTCTATTTGTCTCCCTCTGTCCGGGTGTCTATGTCCTATTTCTCTGTTTACCTGTATGTCTACCTACCTATCCACTAGTCTCTCCAGCTATCTATTAGCATCTCTAAAGTCGATAGCTATTGATTAGCAAATGAAATTTATCGCGCACTTTTAGCAGCTATATGATCTCAGGCATCTCATTAAGTAATCCAAGATTGCGATTCAGAAAAATGTTCAAACTCTTCTAAGTATATACTCTGTGACATGAACTCGAATAACAAAGAATATCAAATGTTTCATATATCAGGAGTGAAAGCTCCAATGGCTGCCAAGTTCTAGTTTGGAGCAATTTGGTTCACGTTACGGCCTTGTGGTTCATTTGATATGTGATTTTTAGTATTTTATTATACATATGTGTGTGTGTGCGTGTGTGCGTGTGTGAGTGTGTGTGTGTGAGTGTGTACTGTTGGCATTGTCAAGGACATTCGTTTGGAGTATCCTATTGTTATATTGTGTTAATTTTGTTTGATTTGCTGCTGGCTGATTGCAGGCCTCAACTAACATGGCTAAAAAACTTTTGCGCAGTTTTGCGGCCAAAAAGAAGAAGAAGCAGAAGAAAACTAAAAAAAAAGAAAGGCGAAAACAAATGTGAACAAAGAGAAAGTTGTGGGCATTGTGTGTGTTTAATTTGCTTGCCTGCCTTATTGTTGGTTTATTTATTTTCAAGCAAAGCCCTAAGCTCCTCAAAAAGCTGACAATGCGCTGCTCCTGTGTGTGTGCGAGTAAGTGTGCGTGTGTGTGTGTGTGTGTGAATATGTGATTCTGTACGGGGCGAGCGTTGTTTTACGCTTGAGCGGACAGGCAAAAGCCAAAAACAAAATGGAAATGAAAGCGAAAACGAAAATGGAACTGTGCCTTCAAATGAAAATGAAAATGCGATGAAAATGCCTGGCCAAAGGCACTCGTTGAGCCACTGTGCTTCCCCAGGGGCGTGGCCAATAATAAAAGGGATAAAATCATAAGCCCAAATTTATGGCACTCGACAGCCCAGCAGCCGAGTCAAATTGTATGTGTGTAATGGATCAAGTTTATTTATAAGGCTGCCGCAATCGCCCGCTTCAACACTTCAATTCAGCTTCCAGCAGCCGGCTGGCAACATGAAGGCAAACAATATTACGCATACGCAGCGTTGTTCGTTTGTACAGCAAAATCCAGTGCGGCGTCCCCTCCATACGAGAAAGACGAAAGAAAAACCGTCATCGACAACTGGATGATGAAGTGTTATTTAAATATAAATATATTATCTATCAATAAGCTGCCTAGACACACGCACAAAAGCCACCAAAATGCTGAAAACGTGAAAAGCATTTTCCCGCATCAAATCCTCAAATTTGATGCCATTATTGTGTTTGCTTTTTTATGAACTGTGTCTGCATACATGTGAGTGTGTGAGTCTCTCTCTGTGTGTGTGTGTGTGTGTGTGTGTGTGTGTATGCGTGTGTGTGTCTGGCTTAATAATAAAGTGATTGCCTACTTTGGGTCACAAGCGCCGTCGGGCAGCGTTCCCTCGACTTTTATTAAATTATGCGCGTTTGATGCCACACAAATTCAGTTTTGCTTAACGCGCATCTTTTCTAATTTAATGTCAATGTCTGCGGTGCTTCGTTCAAAAATAACTAATCGATAATCGACAGACGATAGTTGACCAAGTTTTAGTTATTGAATATTAAATGTATGCATGAAGATATTGAATTTAAGAAAGGGCAAATTTGATATGAGTATGAATAAGTGCTATACTGTACAGAGTTTGGAGTAATATATGAATAAATTATATATAAAATTAAGCTGCCTAATAGTGCAAAACTTATAAAAATAATATTAATACAAAAATACGTTTAAGAATGTAATTTTGATGTAGAAGAACGGGCAATTTAAGTTATTATTGCTGTGATTTCTGCAATAAAATTGCATTAAAATTTGTATTGTTACAGGCTCGTTTATATTTTTAAATTTGATACTACTTAGATTTTACTTTAACAATTATTTTTTAATTATTCATTACACTAATTAAAATAGTATTTTAATTGTTGTGCTCAGCAGCTAGCGCAACAATATCAGCAGTATAATTTCAGAGTGTGGCTTTATAGACTTAAGGTGTTAAGAGTTTGCTATTATTCACAGCCCTTTTTCTATGCCCTTAAACAAGTTATTGTTAACATAAGCAAAGCGTAAAACTAAACCACTCTGCAGCTAAGAGAGGAGAGTAACTGATAAGATAGCAAAGAGAAAGATCAAGCCACTCTGCAGCTTTGCGATTGAAATAAATGGCAATATCAGGCGACGCGTGAGCTTTCCCTGCTAATAAGCAAAGGCAATGTCAGGCAGTTTAACATTTAAGCAACAGCAGTATCAGGGTTTTGTTGTTCGACATTCATTAATTGCGTATGTAAAAAGTGTTAAAAACATTCGTTAGTGCACATGTGAAGTGTGAAAACATGATGTACAAGTGCTGCAAGGCAATAATAAAGCAATAAAGAAAATTAAATGAAAGTTGCATAAGATTATAAGCGTAGTGTGACCGTAGCAAAACTCTTACAAAATACCTGTGACATCGACCCATTGGGCAAGTGCTTTCTGTTAGTAACACAGAGTACTGATCAATAGACAACTTTCATATTTATAAGTGGAGAAAATGAAGAATCTCAAAGGAGCCACATCGGCTGAACTCCGATCCCAGATCATGCAAGAAATTGCATCATTACAGAACAATGCCGGCCAATCAGATAATGCCAATAGCATAAACAAAAACAACAGCTCCTGTGGCCAGGCGAGCAACACTGAAAGCACCAATACTCCTAGCATTGTGGTGGAAAACTTCTCACTTGTCAATGCTCAGCAAAAGCCGCAACCCCGCAAACGCAAAAGCATCCTGCCCATGCATCCTCACGGTAGTCCGTCAAGCAGTAATCCGAAGAGAAGTTACAAATCCACTTCTCAAAAGTCCAACTCGGACAATGTGTATGGCAACAGATTCATGGCTCTGAGCAGTGATTCTGACGACGACGATGAAGATGTGATGTCAGCTGTTTCGGCCAACACCTCAAATTCGCTGCGAAATAATGTTGAGCAGCGCTCTGATAATCTTCCCAAGCAACAGATTAAGCTCAACAACGTAGCAGCTCAAGTCCGAGATAACATTGAGCAGACTTCGAAGTCAAGAATTCCACCCATCACCATCCCAAGGCTGACTGATCTCCCAATGTTACAGGACTTACTGAAGCATAATAATCTTTACGGCTCCAATAAGCTACAAATACGCACCTCTGCCGGGGGTCTCACACGTCACACACCAAGACACTGAAACTTTCAGAAGTATTCAAAATCTCTTTGAGAATGTCAAACTGCTCAATTAAAAATGAGCTATGTAGCCTTGGATTCGAATTCCAAAACATTCACTGCCCTGACAACAAAATGAGGCCGGAAAATCCCATTGACATGTTCTTCATAAATGTTGCTCCAGGCTGCAACAAAGCAAGCCTCAAGAGAATTGATTGCTCGCAAGAAGCAACAGTGGACTCAGTGCTCAAGATGTCAAAAATTCGGGCACACGGCAAGATACTGCAGGCAGACTTTTGTGTGCGTTAAGTGCGCCGAACAGCATAAAACCGCTGAATATCAGCTCGCTGACGCCGCTCCTGCCACCTGTGCAAACTGTGGCCAGGACCATCCAGCAAATTACAGGGGTTGCCAAGCGTATACCGCGTACTCAGCACGAAACCAGCGAAAGCCTCGCAGTCATTACACCCTTACGCCTGCAGCTCAGCACTCGTCCAGGCAGGTTCTCTGGCCCCCCAACACTTCTGTCAAACCTAATAGACCATCAAATGCCCTACACTTTAACACCCGTCCTACTTATGCTCAGATGACAGAGGCATTCCCCAAGGTGGAAACGAATGGCCCTCAGTAGGACACTTCAAGGATCCTGACAACACCTCTAGACAGCAAGGCCAGCCCACCTACAAGCTTAGAGATAGAACGGACATACATCCCTCTACTACATCCACCTCACAGCCAAGCTCCGAGTTTCCTGCTCTCATAGCATCTCTCAATACTTTAAACGAGACAGTAGTTAGACTTGTAAAAATGCAAGAAATGTTGCGCATGCAGTCCAAAATTCTGGATCTTCTCGTCGCGCGTGCTCATCATGTCTAATACAACCAACATTATGTGTTGGAACGCCAGGGGTGTCTCCAACAAAATGCGTGAGCTGGAACTTTTCGTTCAACTTCACGATATACACATCTTATTAATTGGCGAAACGCAACTACTGGATGGCTTCGTGCCTAAACTATTCCGCTTTGCCTGCCCCACAGCAAATTACCCGTCAACTAGCCACAGGAGAGGCGGCTCCGCCATATTCGGCAGAACGGATATTGAACACTTCGTCACCATCCCTGTTCGATCTCCCTCCACTCAACTGGCCAGGGCCAGAGTAACTACAGGTCTGGGACACGTAGAGCTTGGCGCAATCTACTGCCCACCAACAAACCCTCTGTCCTCGGCGGACATGCTCGATGTACTGCATTCCCTAGACCAGAAATTTCTGATTTGTGGCGATTGGGGCTCGGCGAGAAGCACTGCAAGGAGCAGAGACCTATTCAACCTTGCCCTGGCGACATCCACACAGATCATAGCCACTGGCAGTCCTACTCGTTTCCCAGACCATAATAGACAGCGGCCTTCCTGTCTGGATTTTGGACTATACAAGGGCATACCTCAATGGACGTTGAAAATCACCTCGCACAACGACATCTGTTCAGATCACATGCCCCTGGTAATCTCTCTAGATGCCTCCGTAAAATGCTACCTACAGGCCGAGAGACTGATCAACAGGAATACAAATGTAGACCTATTCAAGCTGCTTCTCAACAACAGGATGCATCCCGAAATGGAGTTACACTCAGAACAGGATATTGACGACGCCCTACTTTCGCTCCAAGAGAAGATCCTCTCCGCTGCCAAGGATGCACTAAAGACACGCCCGAGACAGGCCCCTCGCCAAGTCGGATCCCTGCCACTTACGTGGGAGCTGCGCTGCTTACTGCAGCAAAAGCGCCGCCTTAGAAAAGTCTACCAGCGCACACTGCACCCGATAGATAAATCAAACTGGCATAGAGCGGCAAACGCCCTTAGGTCTGAGCTGGCTCGACAGCGAACGAAGATGTTTGAAGTCATGCTAGAAAATATGTCCACAGCAAAGGACGCCAAATTTAACCTCTGGAAAGCCACAAGAAACAGCAGACGACAAGCCATACGGCAAGCCGCCATCAGAAATGGCCCGGATAGTTTGTGTCGGTCGGATGAAGAGCAGGCGGAGGCTTTTGCCACCCACTTGGAGGAACGATTCTTGCCTTTTAGCTTAGCCTCGGATGAAGACATCGCATCTACCGAACTCGCTCTGTCCACTCCTCTACAACTTGACCTGCCCGAGAAGCCGTTCAACGTGGATGAGGTATCATCAAGCATCTTAATCCTATCAAGGCCCCTGGCCATGACAATATCTGCAACAGCACGCTGAGAGCGGAGCGGAGAGCCGGAAAGTGCTATTCGCGTTATGGTGTTGATTTTTGCCATAATGAGACTTCAGTATTTTCCAGCAGTGTGGAAGACTGCACGCATCGTGATGATTCACAAGCCTGGCAAACCTGAGGAGGAGCCCGGTTCCTACCGACCTATCAGTCTCTTACCTTCTTTATCGAAGGTCTGGGAAAGACTGGCTATCCGTCGGCTTGTGACAGTTGAGGAGTCAAGAAGCCTGATTCCGACTCAGCAGTTTGGTTTCCGTGCTGGTCACGGTACAACTGAACAACTGCATCGGGTGACGAACCATATACTCCGAGCCTTCGACAATAAAATGCACTGCAATGCCATCTTCCTAGACATCGAACAGGCTTTCGATAGAGTGTGGCATACAGGGCTGCTACACAAAATCAAAGATCAGCTGCCGTCTCACTACTTCACTCTGATACGATCCTACTTGGAGGGTCGTTCCTTCAGAGTAAAAGTGAAATCGAGTCAGTCCTCTACGCACCCAATTGCCATTGGGGTTCCACAGGGCAGCATACTTGCTCCGTTCCTGTTCTGCATCTTTACAGACGATGTTCCCTACCCCTGTGCCTCGGGCTATGGCATATCCTCAAACGCACTACTCATGGCAACCTATGCGGACGATATCTGCGTGATGGTGTCTTCAAAGTCTTCAAAGCATCAAATAAAAGCAGACCAAACTCTGTGTTAATATATGCAAATGTAACGAAACTCTTTTTCAATATGTAAATAAAACTTAGATGCTCACTCGTTCTCTCAGCTCATCGCCTTGATCTTGCTAAGTCGGTGTTCTCATTTTGAGCTTAATTTGAGCTTTAATATCGAAATAGTGCAGTTGCAACGGTGCTTTTCCGTAATCTATGCTTTTTGCGTCTCTTAATGCATGTTTATTTTTGCATATCATTCAATTTGGTTTATAAATTTTGAGGAATATCTAATCTAAAAGTGAATTAATTGAATTTTTTAAAGAACTTGCAAGAGATTAGGCTTTAATGTGGTCCAGCTGATTTATTATAATCACCAGTTGGGCTAATCTTATACAGAATTAGTTGAAGAGTTTTCTGTATCAAGGAAAACCACTACAATGTTAAAAATCCAGCGGAAAACGAAGGCAGACTTGGAAATAAAGGTACAGGTTGGCGTAAAAGGAAGATTTACAGTCGGCTAGACCGCCTAAGATTGGCCAAAATCTAAAAATATCAATACAAACCTTTCACAAGGGCCTTAAGGAAGAATATGACCTAGATGTGTCCCATGAAACAGTACGCCAGGCCATCCTACGGCATAGGTATTCCAGAATGCTTTCAAAATTTGACAATCGGAATGATGTTTCTGCTTTTCAATGCAGTTAATCCTCTGCGCCGTGCTCTGGGTGGACCATTGTGGACCATTGTTGCAGTACAGCATTATTTTTGTTTCCTCGCAAAATATGAGGTTTTCCCAAATTTCTGCCGACTAATCATGTTCTGAGCAAAATTTAAGCGCTTTTCACGATGTCTCCTTTCTTGCAACTCTTAAAGAGTACCTATGCCATAGGATGGTCTGGAGTATTGTTTCATGTGACACATCTATTTCACATTCTTCCTTAAGGTCCTTGTGAAAGATCTGTATTGATATTTTTAGATTTTGGCCAATCTTAGGCGGTCTAGCCGACTGTAAATCTTCCTTTTACGCCGACCTGTACCTTTATTTCCAAATCTGCCTTCGTTTTCCGCTCGACTTTTAACAAAGTAGTGGGTTTCCTTGATACAGAAAACTCTTCAACTAATTCTGTATAAGAATAGCCAAACTGGTGATTATAATAAATCAGCTGGACCACAGTAAAGCCTAATCTATTGCAAGTTCTTTAAAAAATTAAATTAATTCACTTTTAGATGCGTATTCCTCAAATTTTATAAAAAAAATTGAAAGATATGCAAAAATAAACATGCATTAAGAGACGCGAAAAGCATAGATTATGGAATAGATTTCGTTAATTTGAAAAAATGGCCATGATTTTTGCATGTAAAGTCGAAAGTTCTTTTTTTTTCCAGTGTTTTCAGTTTTTTCTTGACAAACTGTATACAGCGCTATATGTTGCTCTTGGTTAACATAAATTTTGTTAAACTAAATAGACAAATGAAGTGAACTTACGGTGGCTTGAATATATATGCTTTAGTTATAGCTACACGGAAAATCTTGCTAGCTCAACATGAGCTCTGTATCTCATAAAATTTTGCGAACAAAAATTAAGAGCTAAGATGAACAATAAAAGCCTGCTCAGTTTTTTGTACAACAATTTCTGGAAGTTTGAAGTTAGAGAAGGGGATGAAATCAAAATTTGACATGAAATTCAACTATTTTTGTTGGCATTTCAGAAAGAGTTTTTTCTAGCCAAATTGGATGACATTGATGAGTTATGATAATAAGTTAAATGATGATTGGTGAGTTAGGGAGGAAGAGACATGGAGTTTTTTAAAAATTCAATTACAAACACTTTAAATTTGACTAGGAAAAACTGTTTCTGAAATGTTTGTTATTCAAAGCCAAAAAAGGAACGAGTTATAGAAGCAATAGCAAGGCCAGCTTAACATTACAAGCAAGCACTGGTCTGACGTGGCGCAATATTAAATAATATGTGTAATTGCAGCACGTCAGAAGCATTGTTATTTAATAGAAATATAATTTGAATAAAATTAAGCAGCCATTAGGTGTGCACTGCAATTTAATGCTGTTAAAAATGACTTTTAATTAAAATAACATGAAAGCTAATTGAAATCACAAATTAAGCTTACACAACAGCTGCTTTGTGCTCAGTAAAATTTGCATAAAATATGTATTTTATTGACTTACTTGTTGCGCTTCGAATCGGAATCGCTGCAGTTGTTGGCTTTGACCAAGAAATTTGCTCATTCGCAGGAGTGGAGCAAATTGTATTTAAAGCCACTTGTAAAATACAATTTAAATTCAATGCGTTGCAAGCTCATTTTCTTGTTATTATTTTCATATATATAAATATCTATCTATTTTGATATTTCCATATAGAAAGAGGCCAGAGATAGCTGCATAATACATTTCATGTATATATATATATATATATATATAGAATATAATATATAAAGATAAAGCTCTAAGTATATGTATATAATAGATTATGTTGCTCAGGCCGCAACAAAATTCCCATTTTGTTAAAATGCAAATTAAAATATTTATGCAAATGCGAGGAGCCAAGGAATACAATAAATTATGCCATAGCAGCAAAGGAATAATACCGAAAAAAACAGAAACAGATGAAGAAGAAGAAGTAGTAGAAGAAGCAAACTGAATTTATAAAGAAAATAGGCAAAATGCGTAGGAACAAGAAGCAAATAAAGCGCAGCAGAGCGACAGGCACGAAAACAATTACCTGTTACATGGCGAAGCCAATCCCCTTCGCATTATTATTATATTTGTCATAAATGTTGGCGTCTGTCACAATAATTTGCTGCCTGTAAACAAGTTTTGCGAAAGAAAACAAAAACGAAATTTCGATACATACAAAAGTTAGCCAGAAATTCGTGACAATGTCGCAGCCGAAAAAAAAGAAACGAAAACGGAAGCCGGAAATATGCAAAGGCAAACGCAAGTAAGTCGAAATAGCCGGACAATGGAGACGCATTCCCATTCGTCCCACTCGACTTGCAGCTGGAGAGGCGAGCAGTTGAGAGTCTTTGCGTTATTGCCACACTCTGATTGTTTTATAGGGCCGGATCACGCATACGCCCCGTTTGCCAGCCACTTTAAGCAGTTTGCCAATTAGGTGCTGCTTCAGCTGCTGCTACTGCTGCTGCAGCAGCAATAATAATAATAATAATAAGAACAAGCAGCAGCAGCAAGCGCAACGCTAGCTGGAAAGGGGTAGAAAACAAGGCAACACCTTTTTATGGCCGTCTAAAGAATTTAATTAATGCAAGTCTCGTGCGCTCTTTGAAATAAAAGCGCCAGTGCCACGCCCACTGGCAGCCAGTACGCACATACCCACGGCAAGTGCAAATTAAAAAGGGAAACGTTAAAAGCGACGCAACTAAAAAATTAATAAATAAAACTGTTAAAGAGCGAGAAAAGAAATCGGCTAGAGTATACTCTACAAAATACTTTTCTTGCTGTGCAACATTTCAGTCGCACTACTATTTTTATGAACACAACAGTAAAAGTATAAAAAACTTATCAAAATATAACTATAAAGAAAATAAATGTAATATTTATAATAAAAGCTTTCATAAAGTATACGCTTAGTGGCATGACTCGAGAGTCAACCAAGCAAGCCACATCACACGTCTTTTTTTAGGGCATGCGAACGAAAGTCAAATGCTAAAACTTTCGTTGACAACGCAGACAGGTAAATACCGTGCAGCAGGTAGCTGGCGCAAGGTGGCCGCGTTCTGTCTGCTCTGCTCTGCTCTGTTCGGTTGTAAGGCATGGCTCTGAAATCCGCTTAGAGATGCGCTTAACAGCAATTATCTTCATTACGCGCACAGCGCACAAAAGTATGCAATGGTAAACAAGAAATACAAAAAAAAAAGAAGAAAAAAAACAAGCAGCAAAAACAAAAAAACAAAAAGAAAAAGACAAAACAACAGCCGAAGAGCAGAGCTTTCAGCAGGCCAACGACGATTTGATATCCTCGCAGACAACAAAAGTCTTAATGCGCAGCAAATAAAACTTTAATATGGCAATGTGTAAATCAAAATGTGTAGAAAAAGAAGTTTGCTTTTATTGAAATATATATAAATATATAGAAATATATATTTAGATATATATAAATATACCTACATGAATATACATATATAAATATATATAAATATTGTATATATTAATATGCAATTTGACTGTTAAGCCATCAAGTCTAAAGAAGCTGCCTAAATTGTCAGCTAATTAGGAAAAATAAATGCGAATTTGCTGCGACTATAAATTCAATAAATCTAGCTAATACACTTAGAGAAAACTTCAGCCACATTCCACAATACATATAATTCTATAAAAACCGGAATGAACTGTCATAAAGCTGAAGACGTGTTCAAGTTTTATTGCCCGCGGCAAGTGTATATCAAATGAAAGCGAAAAAGAAGTAGAAGACGAAGTCGGAGAGGCAAAAAAAAAAGACGTGCAGTCGAACAATTAGGATGACAAGCAGCAACGGCAAAAGCTTTATCTCTCTCTCCCTCTCTCTCTCTCTCTCTCTCTCACCTGGCGCATTCACCTTGAGCGGCTGAGCATTAAGCTCTTCATACAAATGCGCCGCTGATGGATGTGTTTTGAGTGGCGCCCGAGAAAAATGTCCACTCTCGGCTCACTGACGTCACAGAGTTGCCTGTTTTCGGCGTCTTTGACTTGTCGCCGTTATCAGTGGAGTCGCGGAGATGATGGTGGCCAGGTAGCAGGACTACAATTGGGTGCGGGGTCTAAGCGATTTATAAAAGCCAAACGGCAAATGTCGACCGTCAAAGAAAAAGTGTTGCAAGCAATTTGCGCAATGGCGGCGAGTCCTTTTTGCCAATTGTTGTTGCCCAAGCAGAAAGACAACAACAGATACAGCTCTCGCACACGCCCTCCCGCTCTGCCCCAGCTCCTGTTAACTTGTGCTGCCATTATTGAGTGCGTGCACGTAACTGACATCAGCGTGCTTATAAATCAAGTTGCAAATACTTTTGCCTGCCCCTCTTTCTCTCTTTCTCTGTGTGTGTGTGTGTGTGTATACAGGTGTGTGTGCGTGCGTGGCAGCAAAAGAAAAGAAGGGAAAGAAAAAAGTTAATATGGAAACATGGTCACATTCGTATATGGAACTCCATTTTAGAGTTCATGAATTTGGCAACTGCCATATTCTCGCTCATATGATTAGATTAATGCATTGTATAATGGCTCGAGCAGCCACACCACCCTGCACCACTCTGTCCAACCACTGCTCGCTCTCTACCCTTATGTCATCAACTACACACAGAGCAGGCAATCTCTCACGCTGATTGCTTTGCTCCCTCTGCCTCCCTCTCCCTCTCTCTCCCTCTCCCTCCCTTTCCTTCTCTCCTGCTTTGTGTATGCGTAAATCATAATTTAAATGCAAACGCTTGGGTTAAACACTCATGTTTCATACACTGACAAACTGTGCGCACATCTATCATGCATTTTGATCGCAATAATTGAATATAAATTATTAAATAATGATGCTTTATGGAATGTGAACAAAGCATTTAATAATGGATATTTTTGCCAGCCAATTGAATTGTAAAATAAGAAAAAAACTTGTAGATAAAAAGTTTTTGTTGCACCTATTTTTTTTTATGGCATATCATAATGCTTTAATTTTTTTAATATTTTTTCATTCACATTCAATATATTTGTGAAAAAATGAAATGAAATCTATTAGCTTTGCGAATTTACAAACAAACAAAAATATATATAAGAAACCTAAGGATTTTATGCCATAAAATGAGAGCAAAGAACTTTTTGCATTTATTGAAATCAGCTTCCAGCTTTCAGTTTCATACATGCTTCAAGTTCAAATATTATGATCCAAACATAAAGCATTAAGCAAGAAAAAAAATTCTCGGGTTCAAAAAGTCAGCTCAAGTGGAAATCCGATGAGAGGGAAGTTTCGAGTGAACTCAACTTCTCGGCTGGCTTGTAAAAGTATCCGAAAAGTGGTCTTTACTGAATCCATGTTGATGGATTAGATGCGTAACATGAGTAAATGTGTCAGACTGAAAGGCAATGGCAAAGGCAGTGGCTTGAAGTAGGAATAAAAACGTAGAAAAAGTAAGAAAGCTTGATCCATGGGCAAGTTAGTCGGGCGAAAGCTTATTATGTGACACCCAATTGAAGACGATGCGCTGAACGAGATGCAACATATCATAGAGCTGCACGTTCCACACATTGATGAAGAAGAAAGCGCCCTGCATGAAGTTGAGTCCACGATATGGCTCCAGTGCAAGCAGTGGCTCGGCAGCTGCACTCAGATTGATAATCATGTGATCGAAGAGGCGTCTGTCCTCTATGTCACGCATCGAGTCCATCGGTATCAGGCCCATCTCTTTAATGACCAGACCGCCGTTTGGCTGCATGCTGGTGCCGAGCAGCATTATGAAGTCACAGTGATGTTCTGAGGCGAACTGCTGCAGGGCCAGTTGGGCGAACTCGAACGAGATGAAACGGGACACAGCCATGGGGAAGCAGCACTGGGCGATGCGCACCGAGTGAATGCCATTGTTGGCGCGCAGCAGCTTGAATTCGCGACGCAGAATCTGTGGAAGTGTCAGCTGGTTCATATCGAAGATGGCATTGACCAGAGTGTCGTAGAGTATGGTGCGTTGCGGTACCTCCAGCTGGCCCAGCTGATTCTCCAAAAACATGAGCAGCTGATAGTCGCGCACATGGTGCAGCTGATCAATGGGATGCATGGCAAAGTTGTTGTTCTGCAAGAGCAGAGCGGCATGGAGTAGCTCAAAGATGCGCAGGCAGCGCACATTTGCATAGTTATGGATGGGGCTTTCATAGCGTTCGGCTATCAGGGCGGCACACGAGTACATCGGATGCATAATGCGCTGGCAATAGATGGGCAGACGGGCTGCCTCGCACTGATACGGGCGATAGTCGTAGACCTCCTCGGTGCAGTAGTGAAACGGACTCAAATGATGATTGACCAAAATGAAGCGACTGCGCAACAACAGCTCCTCGGGCACATCGTCACGAAAGACCAAATGGCGATCGGGCGTGATTTGCTGCTTGTCGAGCAGAAAGCGCACCTCTGTCTTGCTAGGATAATCGCGTCGCATCATATTCAATACGGGCATATAGTTATGCTGCAGCGTGCCCGGATTGCGATAGCGCAAATACGCAATGGCCAAAGTGCTTACCACAGAGTCCAGGTCACAGCTCTCGTGCGACAGTGCAATGTACATTAGCTCCGGGCCGCCAGTGGGTTGCTGTAAGTGCAGTGGTAGCCAATCAGCTTAGCTAGCGTCTAGATGTTTTTCCGTGTGTATGTGTGTGTGTATGTGTGCAACAACAACTACTCACCCACTGGAGCAAACGCTGTGAGTTAACCAGGAAATTTAAGAAGTCCATCTTAAAATGTTCTTTTTTTTTTTATTCAGCTCAGCACAGCTCTACAGCTTTCCGATTTATGATTTCAGATTTTGTTGTTTTCTCAGCAGCTACTTGTCTCAGTTATTATTATTAGTCTCGTTGTTTGATGTATTGCTTGCCTTGTCATTTAGAGTTGTTTGCTCTCCCCATTTCATGTGTTCGATTATGTGTGCTGTGCCTAAACTGTTGCCGCTGCAGGTGCTGTTGACAGCATGTAGTTTCCGAAAAATTTATCAGTCGAGCGGAAGAGTTGCTAAGCAGTGCGTGACTTGGCAATTGTGATACTATTTTCGATAGCTTTAGTTCAGCAATTGCTTAAGTTATCGATATTTTTTGATTGTTGAAGTATTTCACGAAATTTGTCATTCGATTGTGAATAGGTTTACGCTTGCTTAAATTGCTAATATTGTTAAGTTATAATGAGGAAATCTGTAATTTACCGACGAGGGCTTATTATCTGACCACTGTAATCATCACTATATATGACAGCCTGCAATTTTTGTTTTTTTTGCTTCACACTTTTAATAGAGCTTGAGGCGAGATAGCAGCGTGTCATCTAAAGACGATTTGACGCTTGCAGCACTGTCATCAAAACCGATGCACTATGTTTGGGGTAGCATATCAGTCAAATGACTATTGCAATGATCTGCTACTTCATACATAACAATAAACTCAGAAATAACATAATATCTCAAGAAGATGTGAAATGTAATTAAATAGAATAATTTGTTTGCAGTTTCCTGAAATTAAATATTTGCTGAAACTACAATATATTTTTAATGAATTTATATATTTTCTGAATTTGTATATTCTCTGAAGTTCTATATTTTTGATTTATTTGATACATCTTATTTGCATCTTACTGCTTCAGCAGTCAAAGTCTCAGAGTTACAGTTTGAGAGTCAGAATTCCATCTAGAAAGCGCTGCTCTTTAGCAGATTGAATGCAACTCTATATATAAATATATATTTATACAATATATTTATTTAGAATTTATTCAAATTTTGTTATACAAAATTTATAAAAATGGTATTAAGATAATAATCTCTAATTTAAAAAAAATAATGAATTTAAAATTGTTAAAATTTTTGATTAGCTCTTAAGATTGGAAATCAAATTAAGGCCCGAATCGTGTAGTTCGCTGCAAATGCCTGTGAGTGTGTGCGTGTGTATTTGCTTTTACTACTAAAAAGTTCAGTGTTGGTAAGTGTCATGTAGCTGTTAGTATTGTGGGCGTGGTATTAGGCTTAGTGTAGCTCACAGACAGTAAGTCACGCCGCCGTCTTGTCTGTCAAATGTGGTCCGAATTGGCTGACTTTTCACATTTGACCTGCACACGTAACGCGTTTGCCACACACACACACACACACACACACTGGGGCAATGTTTTATGTGTGTGTGTGCGTGTGTTCGTATTTGCAGGTATAGTTGGCACTTTGCTGTGGGGCAGAACGTGTGATTTATAATGCTCGCTACGTTGCTGCTTTGGTAAATTACTTTTGCACACGTTGAACTTAAACAACATCACATATTTTTGACGCACAAAGTTGAGCGATTTTTATTTTATTTCACCATTTATGAACAGCAGAAAAACAGAAAAACAGAAAAACAGAAAAACCGAAAAAACAACAACTTGAAGCTGTGCTGCTTTAACAAAGGGAAGAAAAACAATGCTGGCAACGTGGAATACTGAAGCGCAACAAGGCATGCCATTAGGTGCTGGCCAAGTATTTTGATTTTGTGGCACGCTCTCAGGCGCGGCCAAAAGTCACTTAGACATTAGCCCCAAGTCGAGCCCAAATGACCTTCAGATGGCAAAGCATATACATATACATACAGACATACATACATACATATATATATATATATATATATATATATATATATGGATTTATTATATACTCTGATAGTTGCTGTTTGGTGTTGCTGCGCATCGTCCCATTGAAAGGCTACATTATGTTGAATATTCAATTTAATGTAGCTTATAAATCATGTAGATCCTTTTGCTGCTTAACGCCTGTCCGCTGTCTCGCTGTGCCCATTCCCCATTCCCCACTCTCCATTTCCCATTTCCCATTTCCCATTTCCCATTTCTTGATTTCGTTTATTCTCTGTCGTGTCACAGTTTTTGTTCGCTTTCAAATTCAAGTAGTTTCCTTATCGCTTCACTGATGGCTCGCTTATATTCTTATTGTATTTTTCATTCAGTTCGGCTCTCACATATTGATAACTACTTTCAGAGTGATTCACTGCTAGCAACTCAGCCACAGGCGTTCACAACTAACGAAGCGAAGTGACCAACGCTCACATTGCACTATGCCAAATGGAAAACAAAGCCACTTAAGAGCATAGAGCATGGAGTAGATAAGCGAAGCTATTCCTGCTGCCAGCACTTCAATTACTCGAAGCCAACTAATTAACATATTGGATTATTCTGTTTTGCTTAATGTATATACACACACAATATATATATATATATATATATGTCATTCTGGCTTTTTCATTTTCTAAATGTGTCAATAAAACCTGTTGGATTATGTTAATATAGCTGTAAATTAGAGAGGCCGTCGCATACAGCCTTAAGCTGTTTGCTATTTGCAAGTCGAAATAATAGTAGAAACGAGCAGTTGTAGGCATAAGATGGATATAAATTATATAAATAGTGTGATTCGTTTATATACTATAGAGTATAAGAATATATATGCTAAGCTTTATATACTCGTATATGTGTGTAAGTATACATATAATAAATATACTAGGAATGTTTTGAAGAACTCATTGTACTAATCTTTAAGCTTCTTTTGATTTCCGAGAATTGAACTAAAATTGCAATTCAAAAACAAATTCTATTTAAAATTGTTTTTATTTGTTGCTTCTTTTCTTTAAGCTTTTTTAAGAAGCAGAAGAATTTATTGAGTTCAAACAATTTTTCGCAAAAAATAATCAAAGGCTTAAAAAATGATTTAAAATATCAAAAAAATAATTAAAATTTTATTTTAAATATTTAAAACAGACTTAAAACTATTTTTTATATTTTAAAATATACTTTTTGTAGTATTTATTGAAATTCAAAATTATCAAAAGACAAATGAAAATATTTTAAAATATTTAAAATATTAATTTTTTTTTAAAGTGTAATAAAAATTACTTTTATATTTTTAAATATTTCAAAAAAAATATTTTAAAAATACTTAAACTTATTTTAAATATTTTAAAATCAGTATTTTCAATATTTATTGGCAATATATTTTTAAAAATATTTATAAATATAAGGTTGTCAAAAAAGTCTTGCGGTAGTTCCGCAAGCTTGTCTTTGCAAGCGCGTAGTTCTAGTTGTATTCGTCGCATCGGTTCACGCTAGAGCTTTTTGGAAAGCTCTTTTCACGTGCTAACACGTGTTTGATTGATTGTTGTTTGTTTTTAGTCGTTCGTACTACTACGATAAAGGCAAAAGTGCATCTCATGCTGCTAATAAAATTTGTGCAGTTTATGGACCCGATACAGTTTCCATTTCCACCGCACAACGATGGTGGTGGTTCTGGTGCAGAAGTGATCGAAGATGCGCCACGGTCCGGAAGGCCTGTCGTCGAAAATTGCGATAAAATCGCTGAATTGATCGAAAGAGACCGGCATAGTAGCAGCCGTAGCATCGGCCAAGAGCTGGGCATGAGTCATCAAACCGTTATAAACCATTTGAAGAAGCTTGGATTCAAAAAGAAGCTCGATGTATGGGTTCCACACGACTTGACGGAAAAAAACATTTTTGCCCCTATGGATGCATTATTATAACCAATTTTATGAACAATTGAAAATTCAATAAAAAATACCGCAAAACTTTTTTGACAACCTTATATGAAAAAAAAATATTTTGAAGCATTATAAAATTTTATAAACTATTTTAACTTCAAATAATATGCAAATTTACTTTAATATTCTATTTACAGTTGGATTAAATTGTTTCACAAATGTAAAAAGTAAATAAAAAAAAAAAAACATTTGTTTACAAATGCAAAAGGCCTGCGGCATGCTTTTAATTGTTTAGAGAAAGTTTTCAGTCAAATGAAAAAAAATAGCAAAAATAGCTAAAAATGCTCGTAAATAGTAAATGGAATTATTGTTTTTAGCAAACAGCCAGACAGAATTAAATTTAAAAAAATAAATAGCCCTAAAATATGATTAGGTATTTTAAAAAAATATATTATATATATATTTGATGAGCATAAACACATTTGTTGAATATAATAAATAAAATCAGTTATCTTTTATTTTCGAATTGAAATTGAACTTTGATTTAACATTTTCAAATGCATTTCTACTAACCGTCGCAGCTAGACTTTTTAGCTGTTTTCTTGTTTCCTTGTGCGGAACAGTGGAAAAGTTTATGCACTTTGTTCACACTCGATTGTCTGGATGTGTATATTTGTATAACGGGCTTCTGTCTGGTATTTCGTTTGGTATTTGTTGCATTTTAAAGCACTTGCCAACTAATCGAGCATACGCACTATGCTGCCGGTTATTTCTGTTAAATCAACAAATTTGGCACAATTCAAATTTCAATTCGTTTCAGATGTTGTTTGCTGTTTCCACGAGAAAAAAAAATGATCACAAAAATTGAATTTATTAATTACTTTTCTTTGCTTATTATTTTTTTTTTTTTTTTTTTTTTTTTGTTGGCAACACAAATAAATCAAGACTAGAAAACCTTAAGTCGCGTGCAGAGGCAACAATTTGATTGTTAAGAGAGCAGGCGGCCGTTAGACGCGTCGTCGTCGTTTGTCGTTGTCGTAGTCAAAAGCACGTACCGTTATGCGCTGTGTTTATCACTGCTGAGAGAAGTGAAGCAACAAATAGCGGCAGAGTTCAACGTTAGACTGAACGGCGACTTGGTGCGAGCAGCACGACACAGCCAGTGTGGTGAGTTTGCTGTGGGCTGGCATGCCTGCCAGTGTGGTGAATTGAGCGCAAGCCTGCGAGAGCAAGAGAACGGAACTGGCGAATTTGTGCTCTTTGTATGGCTTTTTAATTTACAAGCAGTCTTCGCTGCGTCCTTACGATGCGCTGCGCTAATCGCAGTTGCTGCCGCTGTCGCTGCTGCTGCCGATGCCGATGCCGCTGCCGCTGCCGCTGCCGCTGCTACTGCTGCGGTTATATTGAATCTGTCTCATAATTGTAACGCGTGGTCGTTGGGACCGCACACATATGCAGGTGTCAGCCAACCCTCCGCGCTCCACTTTCACTTCTTCTTTTGGCAGCTTGTCGCTGGCACAGCTCCAGTCCATTTCGCTTTGAAGCAACTGTTGCAAATGGCACCGGAAATGGGTTTCTCGATGCTGCTGCTGCTGCTGCTGATGCTGATGCTGCTGCGACAGCAGTCACATTGTAGCCAACAAAGATCAAAAGGCTTAGCCCGTATAAGCCAGGTTCCTCTCTCATTTCATACCAATGCAATTCTAATAAGAAACCAAGATTCTGACGATAAAAGCTAAACTACAATACTTTGTTCTGCGACGACTTTAAGTCGAAATTTGAAAGCCGAATTGAAGCTAAAGTTTAAATACTTCGAATAACTTTACTGTGGGGATAAGGTAGCTGAAGGAAAGGTATGACAGACGAGCGGATATCCAGTAAAATATTATCTCTTTAGCCTTTGCTAGTTGGTTTATATTTAACTCAGTAGATTATTTATAAATCTTTATTTTTATAACAAATTTGAGTTGCCGGACTTAGACTTGTATATGTAGCAAAACAGCCTAGTAGAGGGTATCAAATGATAGCAATTACTCGCATTTCTGCAAAAAAACTCTTGAAGTACTTTAACGTGCGCTTTGGCTTTATTTTACTCTTTTAGCTGGATGCTAACAGCCAAATAGGCTGTGAAAATTAAGTTTTCCAAGAATTTTGTGGCCAAAACTTGAAAGCGAAATAGATGAAATATATTTATTTACTTAAAGATGTGCTGAAAATATATATATATATAATATATATTTACATATATATTTATGGTTGTATATAGCCTTAGAGTAAGACTGAGAACAAATTAAATTAAATTAAAAGACTTTGCAAATGAAACAAAACGAATGTCAATTATTCTTCTGGAGAAACAACTTCAAGCCACAATAAATGAATGTCAAGAGAAGCAGCTATATGATATGCATATATATATATATATATATATATATATATATATATATATATATATATATATATATATATTCATTAATTTAACATAATCTGTCTGGTTGTAGCTCATCGGGCGCCATGACTCAGGTATTTGGATGACAACTGAAGCCCTGCTGGCAAAGCAGTGAGCTAGCCAGTCGGAGCTATCAAAAGCGATTTAGCTATGATTAATGGATCTGCTGTCGTTATATTCATTGCTCTACAATAATTACAGTTTAGTTTTTAATGAGCCAACTCATTCTGGGCGCAAAGTTTCGTTCGTCCAAGTGACCGCAAATTCGACACTTGCTGTACAAACAGCTGCATGTGGCAGATGCCAAGTGGCAGGGGCAAGCTCTTTCAGCTAGCTGCCTGGCTCTGTTTCTGCTTCTGCTAATTGGTCAACAACAAGCTTTGTACGCTGCGGGTGAACTAGTTGTTATTATTGTTGTAGGTGTGTGTGTGTGTGTGTGTGTGTCTCGTACAACACTTGATTATGCATTAAACAAATTTCCAAGTGCAACCCAGAGTGGGGCAGGGTCAAACAGAAATACCAACAAATTCGACTACTCTGAATACCCTGTAGTTAAATAGCAACTTGCAGCAAATATTTGAGCAGCCTTAACAGCAGCGCTCTCAACACACACATGAGCAGCTCTGCCATTTGATTGCGCACTTTATGCTGCGGTTTTGCTTTTGTTTTAAGCTCTCGCTATGGAAAATGCATTCTTTGAACAACTTTGGAGCTTACTATATTATTATTAATGAAATATATTGACACTATTATTATATTATATATTATTATTATTATTTAATTTTGTATATATTGAAGAGTGAATATGATGTGAAGTTTCATTTGCTCTAACTATTATAAGCAGCAAGTTCGATGCATAGATAGATGACAGATGGAAATAGGAACTTGTGTTGCCGTTGAACACTTCTCGACTCAATTGTGAATAGTTACAGGGTATTCAAGCCAAGTGAGAATCATATAAGTATAGTAAATATGTAGTAAATATAGACAAGCTGTGTGGATTATCTACAAAATGTGTTTAAGATTAATTATATTATTGAACTAAATTATTAAATATATATAAATAAAATAAAAAAAATTAATTATTAATCTTAAATAAACAAATTTGTGCTCAGTTTAATTTTTAGTTATTAATTTATTTTATGTAACACATTGTTTAGTTAAACATAGATATTACATAAGTATGGGTATTTCATATACCTGTAAAAAAAAGTATCGAGTACATGAAACGCGCTTGATAAACGCACACTAAAAGAAAACAGTCAAGACCAGCTCAACTCTATAGTTAATGCTGATCAAGACTATGCCTTACTTGTCTGCCAGTTACGTGCACTTTAACAAAACCTATATGCCCTTCATACCTATGATCAATACGTAAAAAGTTGCTTATGTCTAACTTGAATGCAATACTCTTATATACACTACCTTATTCTATGCTCAAGCGAGTGCATGCCTAGAAGTCTTAGATAAAAACTAAAACAAATGAAGCTTTAGCTGCAATTCGTAGCTGCCATTAGACATTTGCTAACTGCCGTTGATAATGCCCTTGACAAAGGGCATAAAAACTGTGAGTGTAATTGCAAACAGATTTGCGTGTGCATTTAGTGTTTAATGATAATAATTATTGTCCTGAGACTAATGCCTGCTGCCGCCTATGTAAATTGTGCTCAAGGCCTGCCAAGGCAGTTGCTGCATTTCCAAGATGGAAATTTCCGGCTAGCGTTATCTCGATGCTCGGTGTGGGTGACTTAATTGAGAATGAGATTTGATTAATTTGCATGCCATAAACAAGTTTCAATTTGTTTATGTGCTCAAAGTCAAGCGAGGCTCGTAATTAAAGCAAAGCTGCTACAGCGCTAACTCAGCAGCTCAACGAGTCAACGAGTCGAACCACTCGCCTAACCAGCTGGCCTGTGCAAGCCAAACCCTCCCCCCAAATCCTCCGATTCGTCGCTCGCAATCATGCAAATGAATTTTGCAGCAAAGCAACAAAAGGTAGAAGAAAAAGAAGAGCAAGAAACGTAGGAGACGTAGAGATGGAAAGAATGCTGCCAAGGTAAGCAGATTAAAACGCCTTTGACTTGGCAACGTGCAGCAATCCAGTGCAATCCAGAGCAATCCAGACGCTCCCTCATCTAGTCTTTGCATGCAAATGAATGCGCGTTGTATGCGGCAACAGGCGGTGACGACGGCAGTGGCAACAGCAGCGTGTGGTAAATACATATTTACCCAATGTATTCATGTGCAAACAATTACGCGTTCATTTTTGCGACTTTTGTCTCGCACACACATCGACACATACACGCTGTGGCAACAACAATGGCCGATGCGTCAGCTGCAATGGCTGCTGAAATGGCGACAGCGCGACTGCTTTAAAGTTGATGAACCTTTGTCCACCCTTGCTGCCAGCGTACGTTGTCAATTCTAGTTCAATTTGTTGAACCAGTTCAACCATGAACTCTTTGATATGTGTCATTGTATTCACTCGATTACTAAGTTCAGCAGTGAACGAAGCGTACTAATTTGACGATTATTTACATGCCAGATGAATAACGCAATAGAACTAGTAGTGAGCTAGAATGTCAGTTCAATTTGGTTAATTAGTTCACTTTTGAACTAGTTTAGTTCATATTATTTTGAGAATTTGCTAAGAAATGTATTGATATCGAGTTCACCTATCATTCATGATTGATGATCCCTGAACTGGTTCCGTTAGGAAAGTGAAAAGTGAACTATACATTATATTGTGTTATTTGGCTCTGAATCCTCATCTGTTCAGTTCCTATAATAGCACGTATTGTTCCTAAACAGATCAAAAGAATGTATCGCTTGTGATCAAATGAGTGGTTCAAAAGAACTAGAACTAGATATAGTATTAACGGTAACATAATGATCTGTTGAACCAATTGTTCAGTCTCTCACGATAGCTAGCTGAAGACCTGAATGAATGCGAATGGTGAACTAGTTCAATTTAATGAACAAGTTTCATAGTGGGATCTGTTGATTTAGTTGTTTTGCTGCTCGTGAACAGCTGTGAATCGTTAATAACGAAACTGTATAGCTTGCAGCTCATTGAACTGCATAGTTCACTGGCTCATCAGCTCATCCTAAAGTCTTGCGCAATCGAATCAGTTCTGAACGATATCAAACAACGCTACGTGCAGTTGCTGTGGGCTTTATTCTGTTCCATTTGGTTGGGCTTAGATCGGCTTGGGTTTCGGTTCTGTTTGGCTTTGTTGTGATTTGCGTTTTGTATATTCATATATGCATAAATATCCTTGACCTGTTTGCGTGTCTTGCGCTTTTGTGCGTGCCAGGAAGTCAAGCCGACAGAGGGCCCGGCCCGACCGGCCCGACCGGCCCGACCGGCCCGACCGGCTCGCCCACTACCAGGCAGTGCGTGCCATGCCAGCTTCACTCTTCCCACATACATACATATATAATATATATATATATATATATACAAATACATATGTAGAGTATTTTACATAAAGCACGCACACATACACATCCACACGCACACAGGAACAGGAACAGGGTCGTATGCCCATTTGATATGCAAGCAATCCATGCAGTTAACGACGTGCACATAAATATTAAGAAATCTTAAAGCTCTCGACTCGAAATAAAACAGAGCCAAGCAAGCCAAGGCTTGAACAACATACAGAATCTCAGGATTAAACGGTCTTAAAGCAGCAGCAAAGCAATTTAAGTTTAAACTGACAAAAGCATCTATAAACTTCTCTCAAAATCCAGAAATAAACTTTTGTCTACTTTCATTAGTATCAAGCACTTGTTTAATTAAATAACCTGTCTCATGCCACAAAGGTGCAGTAAACTTTGTCAGAAAGAAAGCTCTCAAATGACAGCCAGTCTCTAAACAATAATTTTAAGTCATCTATTTGTAGAGCTTAGTGGCTGAAAATAACTGCTAGAAATTGCTTAGAGAATATATTTTGTGTGTGTTTTATGATTTTTCTTTGATTAATTTGATATTGCCTTGTGCATATTGAAGTACAGAGCTGCTGAGCTTTATTTAAAATATATATAAATATATTTGCTGTAACTGTTGACTTTACTATGGAAGACAATGCTATAATGTGCATTGTTGCTTATTCATTGTTAATTGTGCATTGCTAATTTCAAGTATTGCCCGGGCTAATTAGAGAGCGCACCTTGCCTTTAATATCAGCTTAGCAAAAACTTGTTCATTTACCTCTAGCTTAAGCTCATTGCTTGAACTTAAGCTTGAGCCAAAAAGTAATATTTTAGATCATTGAAATTATATTTCAGACAAATACAGAGGCTAATCGGATTTGCTACTCAAGTAACTGGCGAAGCTTTTTGAAAGTAGATCTAGCCAAATCAAGTTTGCAGCGTATTCAAATGCCATTCAGGTCAAAAGAAATAAACAGTCAGAAAGTGCATGAGTAGCAAAACTCTTTTTATATCCCGAAACCCATTGAAAATGGAAATGGCTTAGTAAAAATGTATCTAACAAGCAGACGAAGGCTTGGCAGTATACAAATATCATCCATATATCGTCTTCATATAGGTATATTCTATGCAGTCAAATCATAGATTGGCTTATTGTAAAGATATACTAAGAATAGACTTGAACATGTCTGGAGCCTTAAAGTACCTCAAGGTTGACAGCCGTAAATGTATAAATTTTCTATTCCATCAAATATTTGTAATGAATCCAAGTTACAATTTATCAAAATTTGCATTGCAAAATCTAAATTGAGACGAAATAGATATAGAAACTTGGAGATGCTGATGCATTTGATTGGAGAAATCTTGATTGAATGCTGTTTGGCATGGGCTGCATAACAATTTATGTGAGCATAAACAATTTACAGTCTGTTTGCGTTGCCAATTTCAAGTTCATTGGCTAACCAAGGTGGGCAGACAGAGTTCGGTCAGAGTTATGCCTGCCAACTGCCAACTGCCAACTGCTAACTCGCAACTGGCAAGTGCCAACTGCGAAGCGGGAACAGTTCGTTAAGTTTTCTTGATTTGCCTGGCAATAAAATGGGGCACGCCCACAGTGTGGCTCGTATAAGTGGGAGTTGTGTCATCGACACGCTGAAGGTGAAAGACAAACAACTTGGATGCCAAGTTGTTAACAAAGTGCTGCCACGACCTAAACGACCTAACTGCCAGCTGCCCATCCATGTCCCCGTACCCGTACCCGTACCCGTCCCCGTCCCTATTCCACTCGCTGCTGTCTATGCAAAACGCAAACAGAGACGACTGGCTATAGAGAAATATGCTGTTGGCCAAACCTGACAAGACAATTGACTGGAAAATGTTGTTAATGAACTTTGTGCGACATTTTGATTAGCTGTCAGTTTGCTGGCTGCAAGGCAGGTAATGTCCGTCTGCCTTACCTATTCCAGCTAGCCAGCTAGTCAGTCTCTCTCGAATTTAGGGTCAACAAGTGTCGGCAATGATGGATGTCAAAGTTGTTCGCTGAGCGAGGAGCGGCTGCTTGACATACATTTTTTATTGTGTCCTTGCTGCTACAATGCTATTTTGTCACACTGTGATAAAACATTGAAACAACAATAGCAACAACAACAACAACAACAACAACAACAGTAGCAACAACATTAGAAGTAGCAGCATCAGCAAATGGAACAATGAAAGCTACCAAAAAAAAAACAAAGTTTTTTTCTTTCTTTTTTTTTTGCGGAAAAGTTGTAAACTTAATTTATAGTTTTTAAGCAGCCGCCGGCTCGAGTTGCGCCCGGCAGTTGGGACGCAGCTAGAAAAATGTGTTTTGCCGCTATCGTTGGCCTGTTTGCTGTAGGCGTGGCACACACACACACACATACGCTGGCCTATATGTATTTGTACATTTTCACATTTCATTCTCGTCTTAGCGCCTGGAATTTCGAAATGAAATATTTGACTTTTAGTCTAAAAAGTCAGCAAAAGGCAGGAAAAAAGTTGCGCAAACAGACTGTGACGTAGACCACTCAACCACCCACACACCCCATGCAGCGTAAGGGTTCGAAATTTGCATTAAATTTAATCAGAGCTGCTGCTCTTTAAGCAGCACACGCGCATCAGCATCAGCAGCTGTAGCTGCAGCTGCATTCGCGTCTATTGCAGTTGCACATTAGAAATGCATGGACACAGATTTGATTTGCGATTCTGTCGACTTTCGCTGCTTCCCAAACCTTTGCCATTTATTAAAAAATCTTTTTGGCAGCGCGCACAATTTGTACATTTAATGAACGTCCGTCCACCCTAGCTTTCCCTCTCCATCTCTCTCTCTCTCTCTCTCTCTCTCTTTCACTTTGCTTCTGCCTGGAGCGTAATGCTTTTCAAGGTCCTCCACGCTCAAGTACTGACCATAATGATGTGTGTGCCCAGTGTTGCATTGCAATTAGAAAGTTCGTGTGTATTTGGGACGCTGGTCAACACATAATCTCAGCTCCAGACTTTATTCAATTCAGCAAATCAAAAGTGAAGCAAAGATAAAATGAGTAAACGTGGCCAGCAGATGAAAGAGATTTTTATAGAGATTCCCATTTATAATGAAAAATATATAAGCAAATATATTATACAAATTCTCATTTTATTTTCGTATACTAAGAATTTTTAATAAGATATGCAACATATTGCATTCATTTCAGATGTCGCTGGTGTTTATAGGAAGAGCCAAGGGTATTTACGATGATCTTCAGTTCCATGTGCGGTTTAACTATATTTATTTTGGTAGGTCTCAACGGCCAAAGAGAGTAGGAAAATGTAAAGAGCTAGAACAAAACAAAAAATCAGCCACCAAGCTGAGTGTCGCTCGACAAAGCCAAAGATGGAATGTCTTGTTCCAGTGATGCCTTTCTGGTCGGCGTATAAGAAGAGATATTCTTAAGCAGATTTATAGCAAGAAGAGAAGTAAATTTGTTTTGCCATCAATGACATATATCCAATAAAAAGAGTTGTCAGCCTTGTTGCAGGCAAAACAGAACTAAAGTCGATTCAAAATGACTCTTAGAAAAACAGAGGTGGCTACGATTTGTATTTCATATACTTGTGTCAACGAAATAACACAAACATTTCACAAAACTCTAAAGAAACACAAAAAAAAGACAGAAAATAAATTGAATTAATAATCGAAATGTTGCAAGAAATTGGAGCAAATGGACAAAGTGAAGGCCCGCAGCAGCGCGAGAAAGATCGAAAAGCTTGTCCACTGTTTGGCTGTTCTGCTCAGGTAGCAGAGAATGAGCTGCTGGCGCATCTGTTCAGCGAGCATCTGACGGAAACGCCACGCAAGCCGACCAAATTTGCGCTGCGCATGCGCAAGGTTGACTCAGGTGAGCGAACATTGCTGCTGCTGGTGCATCGACAGCTGCCTGTTGGCCAGGATCATTGTCTGGGCGTGATCAACTGGAAGGGCAATGGCCTACGCTGCCTCTACCAGCCACAACTCCATCTAACGTTTACCCAAGCTGCACTGGCCACTTGCCTGCCCGTGTTGGTCATGGCCCGCAAGACCACTTGGTCGGCTATGGTCGCGGCTAACGCGGATTTGGATAATGGTAACCCCAACCAGGACATCATCTATCAGTTCTGGCTGGAGGCGCCAGCCACACGGCATCCCATCAATGCCACCGTCGGCTTCATCAACCGCAAGATGCAATGTGGCTTACGTGCGCATTGCCAACTGCGCAGCCAGGCTAGCCGATGGCAGCTCAATCACCGTCAGCTGCCCGGCGCGAATAAGCATTATGTGACGCTGTGCGAGAGCCAGATGGATCAGATGTGCTGTCCGCACGCCAGTAGCTGCTTTCTCGAGGTGGTCATCGTTGAAGGCGGCTGAAAACTTTTGCTTTGCTCGCAGTTGAATATTTGTAAATTTATGCAAATTACATTTGATTATAAAAGATTAAAAATAACATTTATTTTGGTCGGTCTCAACGGCCACTACAGAAACAAAGAGAGAAGAACAATGTAAAGAGCTAGAACAAAACAAAAAACTAGCCACCAAGCTGAGTGTCGCTCGACAAAGCCAAAGATGGAATGTCTTGTTCCAATGATGCCTTTCTGGTCGGCGTATAAAAAAGACAAATATCAGAGTCAATGCTTTAGGCATGCAAAATACCTTTTAACAATGATTGAGACCACCTCTTGGTGCTGCAATCCGTTTCTCTAGAGCGGCATCTTTTAGAATTTGTCTTTTTAAACAACTGGCGTTACTACAGACAAATATAATTTTGTATTTGTATTTCTATTAGTAGAAGAGATTGCCTGAAGATAATCAAATATCATAGCTCGCATATCTTAAATCAATTCATGAAAAGCGCATAGAAGAGCATGTTGAATATGCATGTATTTTCAATGAATTATGACTTGATATACAGAAAAGATATTCTTAAGCAGATTTACATAGCAAAAAGAGAAGTAAATTTGTTTTGCCATCAATGACATATATCCAATAAAAAGAGTTGTCAGCCTTGTTGCAGGTAAAAGAGAACTAAAGTCGATTCAAAATGACTTAGAAAAACAGAGGTGGCTACGATTTGTATTTCATATACTTGTGTCAACGAAATAACACAAACATTTCACAAAACTCTAAAGAAACACAAAAAAAAGACAGAAAATAAATTGAATTAATAATCGAAATGTTGCAAGAAATTGGAGCAAATGGACAAAGTGAAGGCTCGCAGCAGTGCGAGCAAGATCGAAAAGCTTGTCCACTGTTTGGCTGTCCTGCTCAGGTGGCAGAAAATGAACTGCTGGCGCATCTGTTCAGCGAGCATCTGACGGAAACGCCACGCGAGCCGACCAAATTTGCGCTGCGCATGCGCAAGGTGGGCTCAGGTGAGCGAACATTGCTGCTGTTGGTGCATCGACAGCTGCCTGTTGACCAGGATCATTGTCTGGGCGTGATCAACTGGAAGGGCAATGGCCTACGCTGCCTCTACCAGCCACAACTCCATCTAACGTTCACCCAAGCTGCACTGGCCACTTGCCTGCCCGTGTTGGTCATGGCCCGCAAGACCACTTGGCCGGCTATAGTAGCGGCTAACGCGGAGCTGGATAATGGTAACCCTAACCAGGACATCATCTATCAGTTCTGGCTGGAGGCGCCAGCCACACGGCATCCCATCAATGCCACCGTCGGCTTCATCAACCGCAAGATGCAATGTGGCTTACGCGCGCATTGCCAACTGCGCAGCCAGGCTAGCCGATGGCAGCTCAATCACCGTCAGCTGCCCGGCGCGAATAAGCATTATGTGACGCTGTGCGAGAGCCAGATGGATCAGATGTGCTGTCCGCACGCCAGTAGCTGCTTTCTCGAGGTGGTCATCGTTGAAGGCGGCTGAAAACTTTTGCTTTGCTCGCAGTTGAATATTTGTAAATTTATGCAAATTACATTTGATTATAAAAGATTAAAAATAACATTTATTTTGGTCGGTCTCAACGGCCACTACAGAAACAAAGAGAGAAGAACAATGTAAAGAGCTAGAACAAAACAAAAAACTAGCCACCAAGCTGAGTGTCGCTCGACAAAGCCAAAGATGGAATGTCTTGTTCCAATGATGCCTTTCTGGTCGGCGTATAAAAAAAACAAATATCAGGGTCAATGCTTTAGGCATGCAAAGTACCTTTTAACAATGATTGAGACCAACTCTTGGTACTGCAATCCGTTTCTCTAGAGAAGTAAACTTTTTTTGCCATCAATGACATATATCCAATAAAAAGAGTTGTCAGCCTTGTTGCAGGTAAAAGAGAACTAAAGTCGATTCAAAATGACTTAGAAAAACAGAGGTGGCTACGATTTGTATTTCATATACTTGTGTCAACGAAATAACACAAACATTTCACAAAACTCTAAAGAAACACAAAAAAAAGACAGAAAATAAATTGAACTAAAAAGCGAAATGTTGCAGGAAATTGGAGCAAATGGACAAAGTGAAGGCCCGCAGCAGCGCGAGAAAGATCGAAAAGCTTGTCCACTGTTTGGCTGTTCTGCTCAGGTAGCAGAGAATGAGCTGCTGGCGCATCTGTTCAGCGAGCATCTGACGGAAACGCCACGCGAGCCGACCAAATTTGCGCTGCGCATGCGCAAGGTTGACTCAGGTGAGCGAACATTGCTGCTGCTGGTGCATCGACAGCTGCCTGTTGGCCAGGATCATTGTCTGGGCGTGATCAACTGGAAGGGCAATGGCCTACGCTGCCTCTACCAGCCACAACTCCATCTAACGTTTACCCAAGCTGCACTGGCCACTTGCCTGCCCGTGTTGGTCATGGCCCGCAAGACCACTTGGTCGGCTATGGTCGCGGCTAACGCGGATCTGGATAATGGTAACCCCAACCAGGACATCATCTATCAGTTCTGGCTGGAGGCGCCAGCCACACGGCATCCCATCAATGCCACCGTCGGCTTCATCAACCGCAAGATGCAATGTGGCTTACGTGCGCATTGCCAACTGCGCAGCCAGGCTAGCCGATGGCAGCTCAATCACCGTCAGCTGCCCGCGAATAAGCATTATGTGACGCTGTGCGAGAGCCAGATGGATCAGATGTGCTGTCCGCACGCCAGTAGCTGCTTTCTCGAGGTGGTCATCGTTGAAGGTGGCTGAAAACTTTAGCTTTGCTCGCATTTGAATATTTGTAAATTTATGCAAATTACATTTGATTATAAAAGATAAAAAAGAACAGCAACAACAACAACAGAATGAGACAACAAATGTAATCAGCAAGTTTCATTTGTTTTCGGGATGGGCATTGTGGGGGGAGGGGTGGCGGTGTTCTTGTCAGCTGGGCTCACATAATGAGGCAAAAGTTTTCCGTTTAGTGCAGTTTATGGCGCCAGGGAGGTAGTAGTGGCGGGGGTATGGGGGCCTCTGTTAATAAGCCAAAATCAATTTGAAGTTGATTTGAGTTCAGTTCCGGTCGCTTCTTCTTACTTAGTTTTCCATCTCTCATTTGCTTCACTCTGAAGCTCTGCCTTTTTTTTTTTTGTTTCTTTTCCGCACCGTTTTTTTTGTGTGTTTTTTAAGCACGAATTCTGCAAGTTTATTGCCACATTTTGTGAGGCGCGCGCATTATTGATTTCGGTTGGCACTTTATTGCCATTTGCCCCGCTGGCCCCATTTTTGACCCGTTGCTGAGGCCCGTTTTATGAGCGCAACAGACGACGTCGACGGCGGCTCGGCGTGAAGCTGGAAATGTGCCATAAATTACGGTGTTTTATGTGTTGCCAGTCAGTCAGTCAGACACACACTTACTCACACACTCACACGCACACACACACACACGCACACACACACAGCCAGACAGATCAAATCAGATCAGATTTCCGAATGTAGCATAAGTGATTTTTCAATATTGCGCTTTGCATTGTTTGGGGATGGTAAGGCTTGGAACATATTTGAGCTGACGGAACTAGTTCTAAAGAAGTTTGAAATGTGCTTGGATTGTGTTTGACTGCCAGCTTTGAAATGAGCTTGGTATGTATTTTAACTGGCGGACCTAGTTCTAAATAAGTCATAAATAAATTGATCCAAATTCATCCAACTCAGATGTGCTTAAATGTTTCCATACTCATCTCTGAACCACTTTATTTAGCAAAGTATTAATTCAAATAAGCTTCCAAATTATTGTGTTAAAAGCCAGCTCGAAACGGAGAACTGCTTCGTAAGTTTTCGGTTTCATGGAACTAGTTTGAATAAACAATTGAAATAGTTCGGAGAGAGGACAACGTATTTTATTGCAGTTGCTCTGAGGGTTATTTATGCCAAGTTTGTTTGCGAAGCAGCTTGCTCCAGGTGCCCCCACCAAACACAGCCTATTGGCATATCTAACAAAGCAGATAGCTCAATAAGCCAGAGCACACTTGAACCCACCAGCTGAATCAAGTGAACCAGCTGAACCACTGACTGCTACCTGAATTTGTGTCCACTGTCGAACAACAACAAAAGCAGCTGCGACATTAGCATTGACAGCGATTTTCATATTCGCTGTTCGAAATCCTAATATAACACGGCGACATGTTTACGATGCACTCGCACAGAGATATATATACATATACACATACACATACATATACATATATCTATTCACATACACAGCCGCTACTTTTACTGCATAGTTTCATGTGAATGCCTGCTGGCATGTTTGAAATCACAAAAAACAAACCCTTGTCCCGCTTACCATTTATATCCCCTAGGCCTTGTGTGTGTGTGTGCCTGTTTGTGCGTGCTCGAACATCCCAAAGGTGGGGCAATGGCAATGGCATTGCCGACATCGACACCGACTCCGACACCGAAGCATAAATGGAACTTGAATGAGCGCCGAGTGGCACATGCTGGCAAGGTAAATGGTTGGTGGGTATTTCCAACTCCTCTCGGAGGCTGCAAATAGTCAACATCAGCGATCACTGGACGCAGCACTTGAGTCATTTAGCGCTCGTTAAAATATAGCCCAACGGCCTACTGTCTATTCAATTGGAAAACTCAATGGATTCCAATTGGAGCGACAAGTACAATGGGAGCGACTTAGCACATATCAATCGGAATCTTAGATGGAGCAAAAGAAATGTTTCGCAATGTCAGGTGATACTAGCTGATGGATACATATGAGAAACATATGTATTTTATATTATCATTTATATATATAAGTTATAGGTCTGTTCAGAAAGTTTTGACAATTTTTTTTAAATTTTAACAAAAGTTGTTAAAGTGTTTGATACTTTCAGTTTGATATCTCATCTCAGTTTGTTCTTCTTCTTGTCATTGCTGCTGTTATTTGTCGTATCAGCAAACAATCAAATGTTGTCAGCGACGTCTGCACAAACATTTGCCATAATCCAGACTAAGATGTTGTATCCGGACAGCTGTCTTCTTGGCCACGAATGCAAAAAGCCAACTGCTGTACTTCGGACTGGACCAGACCATTTGCTTGTTTGCCTAGCCGATGGGAGCACAGTATAAGCGAGAGATTGTTATATGTTATATGTTGCATGTCATATCTTATATCTATATCTCTGTCACATTCATATATTTACAAACTGGCGTAAAGGGAATCTCACTGTGTTTGTTAGCAGTCTTTGAACTTGTTTGTGAAAGGCAACACCGGCAACTAACATGGAAAATCTTTTTTCGAGTTCTCTCTCTCTCTGTCGCTCTCTGTGTGCTGTGGCACCTGGTTGGTAAAAAAAAGAAGTAGGTGAGTAGGTAACTGTTCGTTCGCTGTCAACGTGCTGTTGCTTGCTGTGCATGTCTTTGTGGTTTTTCGGGCGCTTAACTATAACAACAAAACTTAACACCTTTTGATCGGCAGGCAGCGGCAAAGGCGTTGATAGCCGCGCACACAAACATATGTGTACGTGTGTGTGTTTGTGTGTGGCTGTAGTTATGGCAGAGAATAAATTCCTTTAAGCTTGCTGGAGAGCTCGCAAACATTCGTGTTGAAGCAGCTCGTTATTCATAAACTTAATGCCAAAAAGAGCATAATTTTCATTTTGCCTGCTTTTCGGTTTGCTTTACACTCCCTTTGGGCATAACGTCGTCCTGCGGCCCCCTCCTCCGATTTATATACATATATATATATATATATATATATATATATATATTTATATATATATATGTATGTGTAGGTATTCAGTTTATATGCTAGCGTGTAAGACTAAAGTACACACGGCAAATAAAAGCCAAACATTGAGGCAGCAAGAGCAGCGGCAGCAAAAACACCAATAAACTTGTACTTGTGTGAGCCAGCGGTAAGTGGGAATTATATAAACATATACATCAGTGAACAAACACTTACACACACACACACACACACATATACACACATACACACACTCGGATACCATATAACATGCCACATACACCAAGCCAGCAGCTGGCAGCTGTTGCTGCGTCTTATCAGCGCTTAGATCGACAACGTGCCACATGCAACGCGGCGTATGAGCAATATGTAGAAAGAGAGAGAAATAATGATAGAGAGAGAGAGAGAGAGCAAAAAAAAAAGCAAAAAATGGAACGCTGAAACAGAGAAGACAGCTAAGTAAAAGACAGCGCATAGCATATGTATGTCTGTATGTATAGAGGGGCTTGTGGGGGGGCAGGCAAAGTATGCCTAGTTGCTAGCTGTAGTGGAATAAAGGTCAAATGCTTTGACAACTACATAAATGCGAGCTCTACAAATAGTTGGGCCAAAAATCAAGGCCATGAACTAGTTCGGGGACGTGGCCAGATGAGTTGCCTGATGTATGATAAGCTTTGATTGGACTTGTGGCAGCAGTGTGAGTTAATGCAGTGATTTATGATAAGAGCTGTCTCCAGCTCACATTGCTATAATATAAATATCGAATATTAGATATAGAGTAAAATGCTAAAGTAACTATCTACTAGGGCATAAAGTAAGTTGAGCTGATCAAATGAATCAGAAAAAGGAAAAAATCTAGTTTTCACTTTGTCCTTTTTATACCCTTTGAACCCATTGAAAATGGAATTTCTGGGTATAATGGTTTTGTGAAGTTGTATCTAAAAGGCAGAAGGAGGCGTGGTAGACCACAAAATGTATATATATATTCTTGATCAGAATGACGAGCAGAGTGCATATAGTCAGGTCCGTCTGAGTGAATGTCTCAGTGTCTGTCTGTCTGTGGTAACGCAGCGATCTCGTAAACCACAAAAGCGAGAGATCTGAAACTTAAAATGTATAGTCGTATATACCATACGCTGTACATGTTTATTTTTTTCGATCTTTGTTATATATGTATAAAAGAAGCCTAGAATGATTGGAATATCAGCGCTTCGCAGGGTTCAGGGTATCTGCTAGTCGAGCTGTCCCGACTAGAGCACTCTTACTTGTTGTTTTCTGTTGGTGCAAAGCAAAGCTGAGAGCAAAACGCTTGCGGGCCAAATTCGTTTAAAGCGAATTAAATAAATTGCATTTGGCAGGCTAAAAGGCTCTCGGCCTTTATGAGTGCTGTAAAAGTGAAATGCGTTGCAAGTTTGACTTTCAATTTTGCTTGAACTGCAATCGTTGCCAAAGGGCCGGAATTCACATGCCGTGCCTGGCCGTGAGCTGGCCGTGCCGTGCCGCGCCGTGCCGTGCTGCTTGTCATATTTCAAATGGGAATAGCTGCTGCCTGGATAAGCTGGTTCTGGTTTTGGTTCTGGTTGGTGTTGAAGGGCGCAGCGTTCGCATCATTGGTCGCTTGCCCCATTCGTAATTCAATTATGCATTCCGGCAGCGTGTCGGGCATGCCTTCTGCTGGCCCCTTCTGCCTGCCCGCTACGGCTAGGGCTGGTGTTATCCTCGCGCTTTGCAATGCAACTAAAAAATTTCTGTTACATTCCGCATTCAGGTCATTAATACGCCATCTTCGGCGGCTGGCTAGCTGACAAAGCGTATGCCGGATAGCCGGCACTAGTAGGATAGGATAGAAGGGGAAGGAGTCGTGAGGGCGCATCAGCCGTGGGGTATGCGGCATGCCAGGCTAGCTAGCTTGCTCAATGCTCTGTTTGTTGTCTGTCCGATACGCACGGACGGACAATTGGAATGCAGTTTGCGCTGGCTGCGCTCGCTGTTGTTGTTGATGAAATGTTGCACGCACGGCTGCGTCCTTGAGTGAAATAAGATGAAATGCTAATGATGGCAAAACATCCGAATACCGTTGCAATACACAAGCACACATATACAAACACACGCACACAGTGGGTCACATGTTCATTAGCTAATTCTGATAATTATGTACAGAGTACTCAATACACGCAAGGCTGCATAGCGCTAAGTGCATTTAAGCATCGTTAAGTGGCACATCAATGGCTGACTTCATTAGCCATAATCGATGGCAGCTGTCGTAAGGGCACTGAGTCGCAATATATATGTATATATAGCATTCCATTTAAAATATATTTCAAAATGTCAAAATGTTGGAATTAGCCTGAACAGCTTTGCTGATAAATTGACATAATTAATCAAAGTAACTTCTGATATTTTCTTTCAGTTTCATTTCCTATAGTTGTTGCTCTAGCTAGAGCATGCGTGTAGAGCGTTGGCTACTAATTCTGCAATGCATTCGAGTCGCAACATGTTCGGAGTAAAGTTCTATGCAAATATGCTTAAGCCAAGCAGTTGTTGTTGCTGCTCGCTGGCACTTCATTGTTTGGCTGCTGTCAATCGGCTCTCATTCTTGCTTGAATTGAAAATTGAATTTGCTACGCCAATAAATGCACACACAAGAATCTAGCTCGAGAGAGCAACGAACAGAAAGTTGTTGTGGATGAGCCGGTCGGACCAGGGCAAAAATCAATCAAACAAAACGGACTGACACTTAGACAGACGATTAGGAAACAGCTACGGCGTACGGGCAACTTGATATGCAAGTCAGACAGTAGCACAAGCAGCAGCAGCAGCAGCAGCAGCAGGGCAGCTGAATGAACACCCAAGAGACAGGCTAGAAACAATTGCAGCCGCATACCAGATGCTCAATGCCAGCATAGAATAGAAGATATCTGATGCAAGCCAAGGGGCAAAGGATTCTGTCATTGTTTCGCTTAAACGCACAACAACAGGGCGTTAAATTCAACTGCGATAAACAAAACTACAAGTTCTGTGTGTGTGTGAACAAACTTGTGTCAATCAGCTATGACCGATGGGCAGATACCATGTAAAGAGAACAGCGAAAGCTTGAACTATAATCTCCTACAATAAGTGAGTTTCTATATATCAATTTTGAGTTAAAGAAGAACTGTACCTTAAGTTTTTATTGATAGACTTCATACTTAGAACTATGCCCAATTGCCAGGTAACCTGTAAGCAGAACAGAGCAGAACAGAACAGAAATTTCAACTCTACTCTAAAATAATTAAATAAAAATTCAGATCTCAAATTTCTATTTTATAAGATCTATACCCCTTAAACATATATTCCCTGGAATAATTATAGTTACCATATATCAATAGAGGAGTGTATACATCCAGGGCACATAAAAGTCTCTCAGTCAAATCAATCTAAGCCTAAGTTATTGACCAAAAGTCCATCTCAGCTACCCATATACAGGGTATCTAGTCTTCGTTCTCTTTTGGATCGCTTTTCTTGCTTTTCTTTTGATTTCACGCACTAATTGAAGATCTGCTCTATGGGAGTTGTCTCAAAGCTTAACTCTAAGCCCTTAATTCGAGCCCTGTTTGCACTGAGCGAGCTATGAATTCTATTTGATTGAGTTCTTGAGCTAAAGCAGTGCCAGCTGTAGCTTGGTAGTTGTTTGGCTAAGTGTTTTTCAGCTGCTTGGCAGCTCTATTTAAAAAAGAAGAAGAAAAAAAAGCCCAACCAGCTGAAACTGTGTGTGTGTGTGTTTGTGTGTGAGGGTGTAAGAGTATGCGGCTGTGTGTGTGTGCGCCTGGAGTTACAAATAAAACGCAACCGAAATGAGCTTAAGAGCTTAAGGAGCGCTAAACAAACAACGCAGCACACAAAACCCGCGACGAAGACGACAGCAGCTGAGTAGGAGCAAAGAAAGGCGAAGAAAGCAGAGGGCAGAAGAAGGAAGGAGGGGCCAAGGCGTTGGCATAGTCGGAGACTCCCAACGTCATCGTCGTCAACTGGCTTACAGCTGACTGAGTTGGGGCACAGGTTCGTGGTCCGTGGCCTGGCCCGGGGTCTTGCTCCTGTTGCCGTTGCCGTTGCCGTTGCCGTTGCCGCTACTGTTGCTGTTGCTGTCCTGCTGCTGACTTGTCGCTGGCTTTTTCTATGACGCGCGCCCCACAAGCTTTATTTCTTTTGGTTAACATACGGCGAGGCGCTTGATAAAGGCACTGTGCTGTATAAAAGGGGATATGCCCTGCTTTTATGGCTAAGTCAAATATGAAAGTAAGTTACTCTACTCGCTACTCCTTAGCTGCTCTGCCTGGCTGCTTGACTGACTAACGTGGCCCACGCCCGCACCCTCGCCCTCACCCTCACCTTTGCTGTCGCCCTCGCCTGCCACATGGACGCCCCTTTGGCTATGTCAGGGGCATTCAATTTGATTTATTGCCACTTAAAAGGCAACATTCAGTTTTCGAAATAAATAACACGTTTACACATCCAAATGAAGCTTCAGTTGTTGAGAGCGCTACAATGGAGCCACCCACAGCTCAACTCCAGCTCCGCTCTAAAGCCCACTACACACTACACACTCAGCTCAACCCTCAACCCTCGCTTTCAGCTGGAAACTCATCTGCGCTTCGCGATGGCGACGAAATTGTTAATAAGAACGCATATATTATGCCAGCACAAACACACATGAAGAGCTCTCACATATGTCTGTGTCTGTGTGTGTGTGTGTGCGTGTATGGGTGGTGGCATGTTGAAAACGCTCACATAATTAATCGCGTAGCAGTCGCCTCCTGCGGCCAACGTGAATTGTATCAAATCGCGGCCAGCAGGTAAGGCCACCGAAGTAGCTGGCCGCGTAATCGACTGTGGCTGACAATCGATTGGCAGCCAACTAACTGTCTAACAGTCGATTGCAGCAGCCGCCGCCGCCGATTGACAGGCAATTAATCGAGTCTCAATTTCGATGACAGCCAAGCGATTATAATTGAAATATGCCTAGCCTCGAGATATGCTCGCTGCATGTGTGCTTAAGATAGATCAGTTCGCTGTGATTTGTTTATAAGTTGCTTAACTCTTTCGCCATTAGCCAGTATTAAATTTTATAATATTATTTTAAATTATCTCACTTTAAGCTACTTTGCAGATTAACAGCTAAACCAGGGTCCGCCTCCCCAGCGCCATTTTCAGCGTTTGCTTGTTAAAATGAAATTGAATATACGAATAAATAGACAAATTTAATATATATATATATATATATATATATATATGTATATTTATGTTATAGTTTGCATGCATGCATGTGTGTATGTGTGTGTGTGTGTGTGTGTGCACATACTAATAATAATTTTCGCGCACTTTAAAAAGGCATTAAATGGCAATCGCATCAGGGCCACGAACATAATGTTCCAAATGGCTGCCTTCTAGCACACACACACACACCCACTCTCTCACACACACACACACACACTCTATGTGGGTGCTGTTCGCGTAAAATTTATGACCGCTGACCATTTTTAAATAGCCACACGCGCACCTGGGCACACCTGCGCATAATGTGGTCGTTTCATATAAAATTTCATTCATGATAAATGTGTAGCAAGAAATAACAACAAACAGAATAGCAATACAGACACACACACACACACACACACACACACACACACACACACACACACATATTCAAATTCTTTGGGCAGCACAAATTTTAATTAAAAAACATAAACTTCATTGCTGCGGCAGTTGGCACAGATTTTGTTGCGTAACCAGCTCCAATGCTGTTGTTGTTGTTGTTATTGATGTTGTGGCTGTTGCTATGATTTACTTGCTCGCTGTTTGGAGACACGCCCACAACACACACATACACACACACACATGCATACATTTGGCATTTATGTTGTGTCTAAACATTTCGCGCTGTGTTTCATGTTCATTAAATTAGTCATTGGGCAGCAGCTAATTTTGTTGACGCTGCACGTTAGCAACTCTCTGTCTGAATTGCCCCAAACTGCACTGAAATATGCAAATATTTATATACATATATATGAGATTATTTAAAATATATATATTTATATGAATTACAATTTAGTGTCGCATTTTGTTTATGTCGTCCGATTGCGGTCAGTTCACGTGCCAATTGAATAATAATTGTGCTTGCGGTGCTTTTGGCAATTGAAAACGATGTTGGGCAAATAAAAAAAAATAAAAAAAATGGGAATTACGATTTGAAATTATAAACCAAATGTGATTAGACGCTTAGTTTGCACAGTTATTGTCATTTGAGCGCTTACAAAAATAATAATAATAACAAGGCAAGGAAATTATAAAACAATACAGCCTAGAGTACGCTGGGTGAAAGTGCTCGACTCATATATACCCTGACTGCCACAGCAACGCTTAGGCAGGGCTTTCACGACTCTTTTCTGCTGTTCACACTCAATTATTGTCTAAGTATTGAGTTTATCATATTTCCATATCAAGATTCAGCCATGGAATGGGCTTTTGTTCATGTAAACTCTGCACATTTGAAAGAGAAATCACATTCAAATATAACTTTAATTAAAATCGTAGAATTTTTCGCTTTAACATTTCCGAAATCAAGTCATTCAGTCAGACAGACAAACAGACTTGACTTCTACCACCCCATTTCATTGCCTAGCTCAAATATATTTCTGATACTCTCTTCTCCTTTCTGCTTCTTCTTCTTCTGACTGTTACATAAATTAGCACAGAACCATAATACCCTTTTTAATCATTCGCAATGGGTTCAGGGTATACAAAAAAAATCATCTACATGAGGCGCATATTTAATTTCCCAAGCAGTCCGACCTCAAGCCCCTCAGTCAGCTTCAACCTCCTGTCACAAAAGGATTTCCATGGCCTGCTGCTGGCTTGGGTTATTTAGCTTCTGTTCTCTTTTTTTTCGTGTTATTCTTTTGTATTATTTTTAATGCTCGCTCACGTTGTGGCAGGCGGGTATATTGGTGTTAAGTAAAATAGTTTATGTAGATAATAAATTGGATTTGATAGATGGATCACTGTTGATCTCCGATAGGCCTTTATAGCCAGCATACTGTGGGCGTGGTTAGTGTGAAAGTAGATCTCTGAAGTCCTTCTATAAGTATAGACTTCAAATGTTTATTCTATTTAGCTATAATATGTATCTTTAGACCCCTAGACGGGCATTACTCAGTCGGTTCTGCTCGTTTGCATCCTTACAACGTTTTTTGTTGTTGATATTTTCTTCGTTTTGTATTTTGTTGTTGTATTTTATTATTCGCTTTGAGCCTTTCTCATGCGCTATGTTCGTGTTTTTAAATTTCATTTTATGCATACTTTATTTTTATTTCTTTCATTATTAATCGCATGTTTACACACCAGAAACGCACCGTGCATTGGCGCATGTGTATACATGTGTGTGTGTGTGTGTGTGTGGGTGGGTGGTGCCTGCCTTTGCGTGTATGTGGGGCGTGGCTGACCCGGCAGATTCTTTAAATTTCCAAACACGCATCGGGCGATGTTGTTCAAGTTTTTCGCTTTGCCCGCTTCTTCGCGCCGGGATAATGAAGTGCGTTCATAAATCACATTAATTGCTCGCTAGATGGCGCTGTCAGCGTTCAATATGGCGACGCCTAAGTAGACACACTCGCACACACACACACACACACACACACACACACACACGTAGCGCAGATAAGGAATTTAAATAGAGCGACAAAATAAGAATGATAGAGCTACAAAAGAATGGATTTAGATGGAAGAAGCTTACGAGCTGAGCGCGCATCAAAGTTTAATTAAAATTGTGCTCTGCCAAAGTTGTTAAAATGTAATTTAAAATTGACAAAAAAGCAACAGAAGAACACGAACAAAAAGAACAACTAGACAAACACAAACTAAATTGAACGCCAAAACCAAACGAAACGTATAAGAAGAGAGCGAGCTGAAGGCGCACAGACAGTGGGGAAGGGCGGGGCACGGTTGGAAGGGGCGAGAGCTAGTGACAACTGCCAGCAGCAAGGGCAGCCGCAAAATCTGCTGCCAACAAGCTATCCACACACATTTGCTCACACACACACAGCAATGCAGTGTATTATCAGTGTATTGTCATGTGGCACGCCCATACGCCCAATTCCTGATAAAGTTCAAAAGTGAATGCTTTTTAGTTACACAAATTGCCAAACAAACAAATTCAGCTAACGCAACACAAAAAAAAATATACAAAAATAAAAATCTGTTTGCACACACACACACATACACAGACACAGACACACATGGGGCAACCGCACAACCACATGGTGCAACCACACACACACACAGACACGGCCCACTTACCATCCGAGTCAGCGGCAGAGCTGGAGTTTTCAGTTTTTAGTTTTCAGCTTCAGTTCTTACTCACCCACAAATGCAACTTCCCATCTCTCACCTCTCGCCCGTCCGTGCCCACGATTAGTTAAAGAAAAATATCAGAAAAAAAAACAACAAATAAACCTTTTATACCCTTCCCCCGAAAAAAAAACGGGAACAACAAAATCCGTGTAAGTGCGGCAAAAATATAACTGCTTTTAGTTTCCACTTCCGTTTTAATGCACCGTGCAACGCGGTCGCAATGCCCAAAAATTGCATTGGTCCAATTGAGAGACGGCCTCTGCCCTTTGCCGAGCATATTGACTATCTGCTGCAGCCTGATTGAAAAGGATATTGAAAGAGGTTAGATGGAAACTATGTTAACAGCTAGAAATTGTAGATGATGATTGAAAAGTGATATTAAATTAGATTAGATTGAATGTTGTTGAAGATGTGACAAGATGTATGCTTAGAAGATGATTGATATTGAAACAGTCACAAGATGTGGGATATGATAGAAATATTGAAACAGTTGTAAGTTGAAGACTTGATTTAAAGTCTAAGGGACTTATTACGAATGTGTTAAACGTATATTGAAAGGTAATGGCAATTGCACATTTTATCTATAGTTAAACTGTTGAATGCAATCCAAAGTAAATTAAATGCAATTTTGATGTCTGATATCTGCGTAAGGACCGTATTGAAGTAGAATTGAATAGATTGAAATATAATTGAAATACTATATAATATAATATAATTTAGTATTATATTAATAATATAATACTATATAATATAATATAATATAATATAATAAATTATAAGATAATATAAATCTTAGCATAATCAAATCAATTTCAAACATTTCATATTCAAATATGCACTGCAAGTGAATATAATTTCCTGTTTGAAGGCATCTGTTATGCAATTGAATTGAAACGCTACGGGAAACTGTCCGGTAGCGATAGTTTTTAATTAATTGAACCCGAGCTGTGGAAAGCGTATACAAAGCATGTTGCTAGCAGCTTCCCTTGCTGCTAACAATGCGGATCATGGCTTTCAAGCTGGTCACATCGGTCGAATTGTTTTGTTGCCTGGTTAGTTGGTTGGTTTTGATTCGCCTAGGGTTGGTTGCCCGGGTTGCCCGAGTTGTACGAGTTGTCCGGGTTGCCCGGTTGCCCGGTTGGCAGTTCGCACATTTGTCGAAGCTGTCGCGCTGCTGTTGGCATTGTTCTTGCTGCGGCTGTTGCTGTGACTGTGCTTAACGCTGAGCTCCGACTGGAGCCCAGACACAAGCCGAACGCCCTATGACATCCGACCTTCGGGCACTGCCAATGTCCGCTGACCAGGCTGCGATTTGCACGTGTTTTTGTCTCTTATTCTTCTCTTTTTATGTACGATATATTTAATTTTATTTGTTTGACTTTTTAAATTTAGTTCGCGCATTGCCAGAACTCTAAAATTAACCCAATGGGGGGTGGGGACAGTAAGAGAGAAAAAAATAGGGGGAGACATATGGGGAGAGATTAGGCTAAGACAGAGTGGGAGGCAGCTGCACACGATGGCCGAGCGGAAATGCTGCCCCAAGCGGAAACACATTTTCAAATCTCTCGTGTGTGACGTAATATGAGCGACTTCCGTTTGCACTTTGAACATCCGGCGAGTGACACAGCGGTCTGCTTTTGTCAGTCAGCTAACAGTTATCAAGCTCATCAAACTGTCAGCAGCAAAAATACAAATACACTGCAAAAAAAAAATGCAATAGAAAAGTGCATTTGGGAAGATTCGATAAGATGAAGACATACAAACTCGTACACTGAGAGAAAAACTAGAGCATGTTATTTCTTCGTCTCTATCTCATTTCATCATCAAGTTGTCTTCATATTTAGCAATTTCGATATTTCGTTTGACAATCATGTGTGTTTTTGCTCAGTGTATGCACCTGGACAGTGTAAGTCCATTCGGGCCTTAAGCTAGTTATTTATGTTTTGGTCGAAAATGAAGTTTTTGCCTAGCAAAAATAACTAATAATTAAAAGAGCGTGAAAAATAGGCCACTCAAGCTAGTTGAATACTCGAAATCCCCCTAAGATGGCCAACATGAAATTGGTCCAAGTTTCTGGCTGGAACAGTAGTCGAGCAGTCGAACAGTCGAGGTCAACGTCATCCTTGTCGTCGCCGTGTCTACCCAACGCCATTTGGGCCACTAAATTATTCATGTGCATTCGGCTGTGGGGCGGCAGCCGGAGCTGGGGTCGGGGCCGTGGCCGTTGCCATTTTACATGTGTTTCTCACGTGTTTTAATTAGTTTTGCAGAGTTCATCAACTGGGTGCACCAGCCAACCAACCAACCAACCAACCAACCAACCAGCCAGAGAACAGGCTCCGCACAGCACATTCCACAAAAGTTGTGAGTTATGGCGCTCTGCTATGGCAATGTCCTCGCAAATAATGAACATCACAAATCAACGGCTCGTCATTAGCACACAATGTTCTGCCAGGTCAAAGCCAAGTCAGGCCAGGCACGACCCCCCCCTCACTCCAGCCCCTTTCTCGCTGTCGTAGGCGTGGGAGATGGTCCTGTTCTTTCTTTCCAGGCTGTCCATAATTTTTCAGCTCAGTGAAGCAAAGGTGGCGGCCTCAGAGCTTGGCATACAAGTAATTATAGCAGCTGTTGACCAAATTAATTGTGCAGCATGTGAGGCAACAAACACACACACACAAACACACACACACATATACACCCACACGTAAGCTTAAAAAACACTTTGACTGAAAAGGTTAGATAATTTATTGAAAGTCTTAAAAGCTCAACTTGAAATTCAATTAAAAATTAAGCCAAAATTTCTTTCTACACTCGTTTGGTTTCTACATTTTTCTGATTGGTAAAGTTAATAAAGTTAGCAGCCATAACAGGTATGCATATACTTATGAAATTAACTGTAATATCATAAATATTCTAGCTTGTTTTGGGCTATCACAAAACTTCCGGGATACAACATCCCACTCCTGGTCAAACTGGCTTCACTCCATTGCTCAGTGAAGCGCATCAGCATCAGCCGACCACCTGCCTCAGCTGTCTCGCTTATTTAATTTAATAAAGCAAAAGGTCAACAGCGCTCAGCAGGCAAACTCAAGCAATTGCGCAAATATATATTTATACATACATACACATATACCACATACCCTGTAATTGAAACCTTTTGATGTGCTGAAATGCTCGAGATTTATTTGAAAAGTTCACGGACAAAAAGCTAGCTAGAAGCATACAATTTTATGCTTGTATATGTAGAGAATTAACACAGGTTATACTTGAGAAAGCCTTGAACATAGTATGAGCATAAGAAGCTAACTTATTTATATTTATTTATATTATTTTCAGCTGGCTACAGAGTTGACCTCTAAACAAAAGTGCCTGCCTGAAATGAACTAAGTGAAAAAAAAACAAGTAAAAGTGCTCTAGCCGGGACGGCCTGACTAAGAGATACCTTGGAAACTGCGAAGAGCTTGTATTCCAAACATTCTACGCTTCTTTTATGCATACTTAACAAGGCACACACACACACACACACACACAGACACACATAAGCACACGCGCTTGGGCTGTGCTTATGGGCTTTACTATGTCAAATGAATTATTGAATAACTTTTCTTCTAGATGGACTTTCCTTATCAAACTTTAAGAATGTAATAATGACTTTCATGTGTGTGTGTTTGCCAAGGCACAAGTTTCTAGTATTTGTAATAAATACTTTGCAATTTTGGTGGAAGTGAGGTTGGTATCCAAAATTCGAAAAAAAAAAAAAACAATAAAATCTCTGTATTAAGTACGTGGATCTACACAGTAAATCTGACATCTCTAGCGGTATACAAGCTACGCTTAAAAAACGAATGGGATGAGTTATTGAAAAAAAGGTTAAGCATGCTATACAGGAATGTGCTTTTTAAATTGCAAGTCTCTAGCTCTACTTTAAGAATATATGTACTGACACGCCTTCTGCTGGCAGCTATATACATATTCACAAAACTCTTTCCATTTTCCATGGGTTCAGGGTATAAAAGCTTAAGAATGTTCAAGTAATTTCCGTGTTCATAAAAAGTTTTTAAATAATATCAATGAATAAATATATATAAATAATTTTGACTTCCATTGTTGTTTGTCATTTTTTATTTTATTTTTTGCCAAGCTTTGTTTTATCTGCGGAAAACGTGGCACAAGGCGATTGCAAGAGATACCCCTGGGTAATATCCAATCAGACTCAATCAATTTGCCACATAACGCGAAATTCGTAATTAAAACTTGCAAAAAACATATATATATATATTAACATGCATATCACTGTGCACTCACACACTCACACACATATGGACATGCACTCACACATAATTATAATTAATTTGGGGAAACTATGGCAGCGCATTTACCTGCAGGCGATTGGCGCAAACCAGAAACTGAGCGCAACAAAAACTGTGCTGGCAACATGCAAACCGGAAGCTGTTTTCCCATTTCCGCTTTTCTTTCAGCTCGCCCAAAATTGCAAAATAAACATTTTCTCATTTGGCAAACTTTTGGGCAAAGAATCGTAAAAATATTAAAAAAAAAAAATATATAATTTTAAAATATAAAATGAAACAATTTCTATGTAATTTGTAAACATGTTATGGAATTATCTGAAAAGTCGATGTTTTTGGAAATGGGAACACAATTTGTTTGGCATTTTGCTGCATTTTAATGAATGGCAAGACTCGCATAAGCCTTGCGGCTAACCCGATAATCAGACGCAGCTTAACGAAGCCAGCTTAATTTGGGTTTGATTAATTATTAATTTAATTGCTGCAACGCGATGTGTGTGTATAGGTGTGTGTATGTGAGTTACAAAAGGATATTATCTACTTAACTTTCTTGTAGTATAATATACTTATAGAAAACAAAAACTCATTTCCAATTGGCTGTTCAAGCAGAACATGATATATAAACATTGCTCAATTAGCTATCATGATCCCAAATACAGATCTTAAATGGAAACTTATATATAATTCAGAAATACTGAAAGTTACTTCAATAGAAGATCTTTTATGCTGTATTCCATGAGCTCAACTAGACCAGAGTCAGTATGTTAAAGAAAAACAAATTGTTGATTGTTGTAACTAAGATAAACTAAGATGTTAATGCATCTACACATACTCAAACTATACTCAAATTGAGTGTGCCAAAAACTTGTAACTATTGCAATAAAAATTGATTTTATAAAATATATCGAATTGTAGAATACTTTGAATATTTATTTAAAAATTTATTAGATTTAGTACTTCAAAGACGAAACGTTTTATAGCTAGCTCAATATATTTGCATAGAAATAGAGGTCAGATTTGCAGCTACATACATGTATACATGTGTGTGTGTGTTTATATACATATATATGGCAAAGGCAAAGGCAAAGGCAAAGGCAACCCAAAATTAAAGACGATCAAACTCAACAGCAATTGAGGGAATACAAATAAAATAAATGCCGGCTCAAATGAAATACATGAAAAGAAAAGTAAAATAAAAAGTAAAAAGTAACAAGAATCAAAAGCGGAGCAAAACTTGCCAAACGTGTGCCAGTGCCACTGGGTGTGCGTGTGTGTGTGTGTGTGTGTGTTTTAGCATGCGCTCAGGTGTGAAATTTTATTGAGTCGAAATACGAAATATATGCAAATTGCGAAATAATTTAATGGCGCGTTTAATTGGGTTTTTAGCGTGCACGCAACGATGGGAAAAATGAAAACATATCAAAAAACAGCAAAAAAAAAAAAAAAAGAGCGACGCGAAGGCAAAACCCTAAGAAAACGGGCGCAAGCCCAAGAAGGATTGCGCTTGGGTATATGCATTAGCTGAGCGAGACTGGGGCTGAGGTCTGATTGGAAAAGTTTTGGCATCTGGCAAAACGAATCAATTGAAATTGAGCGCTGCCGATGGGCGCTAATAAGAACTTCATGTGCGGTTAATGGAGACCCACAAAGAGCGAAAGGTACACTGAGAGCGAGAGAGAACAAGAGTGAGAGAGAGAGAGAGGGGGAATGTGTGTGGCACGCGTGGCAAAGAAGCTTTGATTTTTAAGTCGCTGGCAGAAAGTTTTATCATTATCGTTGCGCATGCAAATCGCTGGCAATTGCCAATTGCCAACATTTCACGAGCAATGAGCCAGCACGAAGCCAACAAAAATCGAAGCTCCATAAAGAATAATACATTGTGCTCAAGTAGAGTGCGAACATTCCACAAAAAATAAGACGAAGAAGAAGATTGGCCATTAATCCGTTTCAAATGCACGCAATCAAAATTTACGTGTAGCCAGGCAGGCAGGTACAGTTGTGCCCAAAAGTGGAGAGCTGGCAATTAACGAGAGCATGATAAATCTCTGTATGAGAAGTGTAAAGAACTAGAGCTCTCTCAATGCTACTTATAACTCTGCCAGCTATAGGTATATGCCAACTGCTTGACTTATCTAGTTACATTATCTAGACATCTGTCTTATACAAATGCAAAAAAACAGTCAATTAGCAGGCATGGCTATCAGACAAACTGTGCGATCCATATAACTTAAAAATTTCTCTATCTCACTCACTGCACATTCAATTTTCACTCTGTCATCGATATATTTTCCATCAGCTTGACTTGTCTATCAGTTATAGACTTGGTCTAGTTATCCATCTCATAACTCCTTTAGATAGACAGATAGAAAGATCCCAGAGTTTCATATAACTTCTCTATCTGTGGTAGAGGTAAAGCCCTAGAGCTCACTCCACATTCAGAACTCCTGTTTTGATATATGTATTTCCCCCCAGTTCGACCTGTCTATCATTTGGTTAGTCATGCTTCTTATAACTACTTTATCTATGGCTAATTGAACACACCCAGTGAGCTCACTTGTCACATGACTTATAACTTTCATATCTATAGCTAAATGTCGCACCTGCTTGACTTATCTGTCAGTTGGTTAAGCTGTCAGTGGAGTTTCTGCTACTTTCTCTTACTTTCCATGCTTGCTGCTGCTTTTTCGTATTTTTTTTTTAAATATTTTTTATTTGCCTCGGTTAAGTAATATGCTGGAGACATTCGCCGTGCTCAGCTGTGGCTCAGGATGAGCTCGATTGCCCCGCGTTCGGTTGCCTGGACCGGGGACTCAACTCGTAGCGCAGCTCTCAGTTTTTTTTTACAGCGCCAGCAGCGCACGGCTGCCATTATAAATTATTATTCATGAGCGGATGCGGATATTGAAAAGTTTCATTTTGTTGTTGTTGCTGTTGCTGTTGTTGTTGCTATTGTTGTTGTTGCTGGTGCTGCTGCTACTCGCGTCTATCTTCATTTCAATTTTTACGCCGTTGACGTCGTCGTCATCTTCAAGCAGCCTTTCTGTTGTTGTAGTTAGTCTGTCTCTGAGACTTCTCGATTTCTTCCCATATGTATATGTATGTATTTATTCTCTTTCAACGTTGTTGTTGTTGCTGTTGTGTGTGTTTGACGCTGCGCGTGTTGTTTGGAAATTAGATTTGTGCACGTTTCTTGTTTTCTATTTCCGTTTATCGGCATTTTTTTTTTGCTCCTATTGTTTGTTGCGCATCTTTTTCCATTTTTTTTCCTATCTTTTTTGGTAATTTATTTACTGCTCTTGTAATACCCTAGCTGCAGCCTGAACAATACTACTTTAACCGCATCCTAAATTGCCATAATTGATATAATTATAAGCAAAAATTCGGTTTTAGTTTCTTTAAGAAGAAATGTGTTAAAGCCTTGGTAATATGGATCTGCTTCATTTGTGGTTTGCTTGTGGATTGAGCAACAGTAATTCGCATTCAAGCTCAAATGCCACAGATATTGGATTTCAAAATTGAAAACTCCATAGGCAGGCTGAGCACATGAAATTAAAAAACTTCCAAGAAGCATGACACAATTTGTATTGAAAATCTTAAACTTTACTCCAATTGGACGCATATTGGGCCCAATTAGAAAAAAAGTGCACTGAAAAAAGACTAGAATTCAAAGGAAATCAGACTTAAGCAGTTGCTGTCAACTTCTTTAGACAATTCTGGACAAAAGGTATATGGATTCGTATCCCTTGATCTAGTCTTCTAGAGTTCGTATTATGCACACACAGCTTCAACTCATAGCGTCTCTCGTGGACAGTCGCTTCAAGTGGCCAGCCCTGCAGGGTGACAACTCTAGTGATGCATAGCTCACAGTTTTCTCAGTCAGTCAGCCCAAAAGTAGCTGCTCGATATGCAGCTGAGTTCGTCCATTCTGCAGTTCACTTTTGTTCGCTCGCTTCCGGCTTGCATTTCAATTTGTGCCTGGACTTGGGCTCAATGTCTAGTTATTTTTGTGTATGTGTATTTACATCTACTTATATACAGAACGCAATCGTATCTATGTATATTATCTGTATCCACATCCGCAACCACAGCTGCCTGCCTGCCTGCCAGCCTCAGCTGGCTGCCCCAGCTGCCACTTCTGCTTTAAAATTGATATTCCATTGACGTTTGGCGACCTACTCTGGGTTGCGCCCAGCACCAGCTCAAGTTATTTATGTGCTCGTTTACAACTTTGTTGTTGCTCTTTTTGTTGCTCTTTTTGTTGTTGTTGCAAAAGCCAGCAAGCCACATTGATTGAAATAAACTTTCGCATTGTGTTATTTTGGGGCCTCATGTCATTGCCATATCTCTGGCTCATTCTAACCTATCATCTTTTCTCTGTCTCTTACGTACACTCTCTCTCTTTCTCTCTGTCTCGCTCTTTCTCGCTCTCTTTGAATCCTTTTCACATGCAGCTTCGTCGTTAGAGGCGCCAACTTTTTAATCAAAGTTCGAGCCGCGGCCCAGGCAAATTGTTGCGACTGCCTCAATTAAGCGATTGATTCGCAACTAAACAACTCTGGCCAACTTCATGTTAACTGATTTAATCTATTGTAGCTTATAACTTTAGCCTCACCAGCTGGCTCTATCTCCGTTTGACCTTCATCAGCAGCGAGCAACTGCAGCCGCAATCATCAATTTTAGCCACCTTTAAGCGCTAACTATGCACGCTCATATTTCACACACACACACACACTCACACACTAGTGCACATAGTTAGATTTTCAGCTGCGGTTGGGGCCGAAAAGTTCTCTGGGCAAATCTGTACGAAAAACCTTTGCCGCTGATCTAATTTAAATGAGCGACTCGTTCGCCTTTGCCTATGCATAAAGCGCATAAAATCTCATACAGCAAACCGGATATGGCTTTTTATGGCATTAAAGTAGAACCGTTAGATGCCCCCTTAGCCCCTTTAGCACTGGCAGGCATCCACTTGCCGGCTCGTTTTAGCCCTGGCCCCAAAAGCTGACCCGGTAAAAAGCATTGAAATGCCAAAACGGCCGCAAAGCGAACTGCAAAATTGAAATATTTTGATGTTGGCAGCAAGTTAATGTAGACCAGCAGCAGACCCAAGCACACACACACATACACACACACACACACGTGTTGAATTATAATAAACCAGCAATGGGCTGCACAAATGCCGGAAATCGCTAGTGAGACGAGCAAACCTCCTCCCCCCACACACAGTGAACCTGGGCCTCAAGCCCGAAGGCCAGAGCACGTATAATATACGGGCACACGTACGAACGAGCTATGTTTCTATGTGTGGGTGTGTGGGTGTGTGGGTGTGTGGGTGTGTGGGAGTGGGTGTGGGCGTGGGCGTGGGCATGGTAGGCGGGCCTTTACTTGTATTAATATCCATTAGATTTATGTTTAGCAAATGTAACCACAGAAATTACACTTTAAAGTCAAAGCCCGGACAGCCCAGCTCCAAGCCAAAATGAGCTGCAATTTTTCGTCGATATCGAAATGCGAATGCTTCTCTCTCTCTCTCTCTCTCTCTCTCTCTCTCTCTCTCTTTCTCTGTTAGTGGCATACACATTAGATATTGCTCCAGTTGTTTTAATAGCAAGGGTTCGCCCTCATAATTAAACGGACCGCCGTCTCCAGCTTCCGCACCCGCTTCCGCGGCAAACCAAAGTCCTGACGGGCCGCCCCCGAACCACTGTTGAAAGGCTGGCTCGGCACGTAAATGGGCCATACATAAAAGGCCAGGCCCATTTCGTTGGGAACTTATGGGGCCTGGACTTTAACACTTTGGTGCCACATTAAGACTGCAAATTGTTAAACGTGGCACCTGAAGCAACCTTGAAGACCCCGACGACCCAGCCAGCTGGCGTAATCTGACCTGCCTAGCCAGCGGGGCTGTCTGTGCGTTGCCATTGGCCCATTACTTAAGTTCATTAGCATCTCACAGCAACGCTTGCTGTCCGAAAATTGACTTTAATGTGGCGGGCGGGTGGTGGGGGGTGGGTCAGCGGTTAACAGACAATTGCCACTTGCCACTTGCCACTTAACATGAAATTGACTTAAGAAAATTGCATCAGACAGGTCTAGTGAGCTGGTCACATGGTCACAAGGACTGCCCTACTCACATATACAACTATATTTGCCAATCTCTCTTAAGAAACTTACTTGAATCTTGCTTATCCATTTGGTTGATATAAGCCAAAGCTATTTAAACAAAACATATGAAACTGTTTCACATGATTTCCTAAACAGTTTATAGCTCAAGGCCAAGACTTTCAGATATATCTGGAAGACTATAGCTATAGAGGTTTCATTCAAGTACACAAACTCTTACCATACTTTCGCCACTTTCAGATTAATGAAGACAATGATGACTAATGAAAGCATTACGAGGCCTAATCTAATCGAAGTACAGCCAATTGCTAATTCTCAGTGAACATTCGATCAAAGTCAATTGCCAAAGACAAAGACGTTTGATGCTGGCGTTTTCATTACTAAATTAAATGTGATCAAGTTTAAGCAGAGCCATAATTTTAATAATAATTTCAACAATTTGCAAGCTTTGCTCTGCTGTAAGTCTATCCATAATGAAATGTCAAGTCGAACTGAATAAAAATCAGATATCAGCTGTTAAATGAGCTGTCAAATAACGCAGAGCTGCCAACTCAAACTTGAGTAACTCTATCAAAGCCACACCTGGGTTGCGCTCTACTCAAATACAATGTATATAAGCAAATGTTACCTTAGAGATCAGAAATATAACCATCAGCTCTGTCAGCCTGCTAATTAAAATTGAGCAAACAATAACATTGCTTTAAGCGAAGTCTTAAATTGCTTCAGCTACTGCTCAATTATTAATGGAGTAATCATAAAGCATTCAAGAAATGGAAGTTGCAGAGTGAAACGTCGTGGAAATAAATAAAAATATGTCAGCTGCACTCAGCTGGGCCAACTTCCTGGCCAATTGACGCCAGGAAAATGGATGGGACTTGGCCAAGGCAAGGCAAGGCGTGGCAAGGCAAGGCGAGGCAAGGCAAGCTGAGGCTCTGGAAATGGGAATTCGATGCCAGCTGTAGATTTTCCTTATTGATGACTGGCAATGTTGTTGACATTATTTGTGCGGTCGACGCGACGCCAGCTGGTCGCCATCGATGCAAAGTTGTTGACGCGCAAGTGTTGCACATGCAACTCAATTCAATTCCATTTCTGTCGCCCTCAACAAAAGGCCGCTCCACACACACACACACAGAGAAAGAGAGAGAGAGAGAGTGGAAGAGAGAGAGAGGGAGAGGCGTATTAAGCAGCACAGCATCATTTGCCCATGAGAATCAAAGTCTCGATTCTCATAAAAATGATTCATGATATCGCATTATTTCCGTATCATTTGTAATTTCCAGTTTCCTGCTTATTTTCACCACCCACACACACAAACTAGAAGAACAAGAAACAGTTTGTGGGTGATAAAAGCGCGGACGGAGCCCGAGGAAGCTGCTGCAATTACTATCTATCTGGTATTTTATAACTTTTGTGCGCGTCGTCGTTGACTTTCCGCTCGCTGCGCACCTCTTGCTGATTACAGCGCCAAAGTCAGCGTCAGAGTCAGAGTCAGAGTCAGAGAGACAAAGTCACAGTCACAGTCACAGTCATAGCTACTGCTACACTGTGCCTTCATCGTCATCATCATCATCGTCATCATCGACTTGTCGTTGTCATCATCGTTACCATTCTTTGTTCGCATCGCTTTAGATATCTTTGACTATGTATCTATGTGTGCGCCATTTTTGTTGTAGTTTTTGATGAACATTTAATTGAATTCTCTTACTACTGCACGCTTTGTCTTAAACTACCACTACACACACACACACAACCACACACACATACTCTGATTTGCTGTATATGCCCGGGTTACAATATCTGTTCGCGTTGGCATTGGCCAAAAGTTATGCGACTTTTCGTTTCTGTCTAATTAAAATTACAATTGAAATATGCTCTGCTTGCTTTAAGCAGCAGCCAAAACTGAAATTTAGCTTTAAGCTTAAGCTAAAAAGCTGCTGCTTACACCTGCTCAGGTGTAAGCTCTAAGTCGACACATCAAGAAAGTTGAACTCAACTTAAGTAATTAAAGTTGCGAATGTTTTGTATTTTATTGAATGATTTCAACTGTTTCAGTTTGGAATTAAATGAATGATAACTGACTGATTGATTGATTCTGTAGCAAGTTATCTCTAGTTAAAGCTCGTCAGATGCAGAAGGAAAAACTCAATTGAAATTAATTACATTCGTTATGTTTAATTTTTTGATGCCGCAGGTTGAACTGGTTCTGCTTGGAACTTAATGAATGATAACACATTAATTGATTAATATACGAGCAAGAGCTCGTATTATACAAGTTATTTAGCTCATTAGCTTCAATTAAAATTAAGCTGTATAATTTAATATCGAACTGAATAAAATTTTTATTTCCATTTTTCACTTTTTGTAGTGCAGAGTTTCCAAAAAAAGTTTTCATTGGAATGCCTTCAATCCCCTTTCATATTTTTAATGAATACTTAAATAAATAACATAAGCTAAGACATATTTTCCAAGCTCTACATGACTTTTTGAACTCATTCTGATACCGCGCCCGAACTCTCTTGAATAATTGTCTATAGCTCAAGTACTTCTCCTCTGAGTTACATACAAATTTTGTCTGGCTTAGATCATATCAAACAAAAGTAAAAATTCTAATAATTTTTTACTTAAATACTAAGCCCAAATCAAATAGCCAATATCAAATAGACCTAATAGTCGAACTATCTAAATATAGCCAATGAATCAAACTACGAACTGAACCTGAGAAACATATTCAGAAGTTTTCCCACGCAAGTTTTTACTATAGACATACTCAACGACCTAGTTATATTTAATTCAAATAACTCAACTGCAAACATTTCGTGTATGCTTGTTGAACTAGTTCCGACTCATTGGTTCATTTGGCAATGGCTCGCAGCGTTTGCACGTAACTCTCATTTAAAGTTTCTGCTCTGTACGCAAATAAACTGTATTTAAAGAAAGCCATGCTCAGCTATCTCTCTCTCTCTCTCTCTCTCTCTCTCTCTCTCTCTCTCTCTCTTTCTCCCCTCACTCTATCTCTATCTCTCGCTCGCTGTCAACAGCACGCAATATCAAATGGTGAATAGATAAAAACAACATGACTTAATGAGTGGTATTTATTTTTATGCTAATTACTTTCGAATAAGCAGCACTTGCCGCTGCTGCTGCTGCTGCTGCTGCGGCCGTTGTTGTTGCAAGATGCAACTGTGGCAGTTACAAAGTTCGCTCTAATGAGCGACAAACAGACAGCGTCTGAAGCAGAGAAGCAGAGCCGAGCCAAGCAGTGCCAATGGCAATGGACGATGGGTGAGCAATAATTGTTGTGAAATTTCCCATGAGCAGGGCCCAGCGGGTTAATAGCGACAGCGACAGCGACGGCGGCATCAGCATCAGCATCAGCATCAGCGTCAGCGTCGACGTTTGTATAAAGTAAATGCCATTATACAATAACCAAGTTGTGCTGTAAATATTCTTGAAATGTACAAAAGCACTCGCGCTGAAAGCCGTAAAGTATGCAATATGACAGCGCATAAAGGATACGACTGCGAGCAGCAGCTGCTGACAGGACAGGGCAGGGCAGGGCAGCTCCTGCAGTCCAAGTCCAAGTGAGAAAAACAGTAAATACATATACATATATATACATATTTGTATATGCATGCTAAAGATGAAGAAGAAGAAGCACGGCAACAAAAAATAAAAAAATAAAATGAACACAACAACTTAATTACCATGCTGGCTCACACAGCGGCCGCTATTAAGAGCCAGCAAGAGTTTCAGTCAACATCAAAGATAAACGAGCTGCCCCTAGCTGAGATTATTTCTATAGCGCACTTATGCACACTATGAATATATATGTATATACTCTCTCTCTCTCTCTCTCTCTCTCTCTCTCTCTCTCTCTCTCTCTCTCTCTCTCTCTCTCTCTTTATATATATACAGTTACCCGCTGACAATACTTGGCCAGTAATTGAGTTTTAGGACAACAAAACGGCGGGAGCTGCCTGTAGAAATTAACAACTGATTGTTGTTGGTCGCGTGCTGAGCAGAAAGTTGCAACCGCTTGACCGCCAGCTCATCCCCAAATTAATAAAAACTAATTAAAAACATTATTATAATATGCTCGTTAATGTTGTATATAAATATATATTGTGTATCTTTTTCCCTGATATAATGCCACTTGACCATAGGGAATTGAAGTCAATTTAGTTTTGACTTCTTATGAAATGCACTTTGTAATTGGTCTAATAGCACAAACTTTAGAGAAAGCAAAGTTTTGGTATATTTAATATTTCATGAGAGTTTTACGAGATATATTGCTTAAGGCTTTTGAGTGAAAGTGTATAAAAGATGTTTAAAAAGGTATAGAAATCAACTATTGTTATAGACAAATATTGAAAGCATTAAATTATTACTATATAAGTTTTGAGAAAGTTTCAAAATTGTTAAAAATTATTTATTGAATTAATACAGAAACCAATTTAGTTTTATTTTAAGACGAATAAAACAGATTTAAATAGAAAAAATTGTAGGACTAGAGCTTGAATGATATCGAAAATATTCAGCATTAAGCGAAGAGCGTTAAGGGCGCGAGATCCCCATGTCGCGCAGCGTATAGATTTTTTTAATTAGTAAATAAATAAAAGAAGTGCGCTAAAGTCGGATGTGCATGACTAACAGATACCCTAAAAAATGTGCCAAGCAGCTGACAAGAGAAGAGTTTTGAATCATTGCTTGTATGCTTGGCTTACAGGCCCAATAACTAGTCAAGGCTTCGAGCTAAATGAGCTATCATCACAGACGAAGCGAAGAAAGCTAGAGCTAGATCGAGTCAGTTGTTGAACCTGATCAAAATATTATATGCTCAGCCATGTGCCAGACAGAACCAATGACAATAAGCCCTTCATTCCAGCTATTTGATCTCTTGCTACTATCACAAAATTGAACAAGTCACATCAAATTGATCGCTGTGGCTATCCAATAGTATAAAAAACATGCTTACATAAAAATTAACTTTATTCTCAATGAAATTTAAAATATAAACAAAAACAAAGCAAGGAAATGAGAGACAAAATCTTTGAGTGGAAAGTTATACAAGTATGAACTTAGTTCAATGAGCAGCATAGTAAAGCTTAACTCTATTCACATGTTACCAAATTCAGCTTCAGATCGAGTGAGTTTGACTAGCAGCCTCTATTTTTGCACTTCAAGTTTCGATTGAAGTTTTTAATTAAGTTTCTTACAGATTAAAAACAAAAAAAAAAAAAACAAAAATAGTATGAAAGGTAAAGCTTAAAGGAATTCTCTCTCAGTGTCACAGCTGATTCTTTCGCTTGCGACCCGGTCGCACCGCGTAAACGCTCTGGGGCAGGGGACCGTTGGGCAGCAGCTTGCCGGAGCGCGTGGCGGCCAGCAGACGACGCTCGTGCACCTTGCGATGCTTGGTCAAGTGATCGGAGCGGGCGAAACATTTGGCGCAATAGTCGCACTTGTAGGGCTTCACGCCCGAGTGGGAGCGACGATGGCGAGCGAGCTCATCGGAGCGGGAGAAGCGCCAGCTGCAGTCGGGCCAATCGCAGGCGTACGGCTTCTCGCCCAGATGCCGGCGCAAATGGGCCTTGAGGTGGGCGGGCTTAGCATACAACTTCTCACAGCTGCCAAAGGTGCACAGGTAGCCCTTCTCGCCGGCAGCATTATGACTGAGCTGCAGTGGCATTGTTGCTGCTGCTGCGGCTGCTGTCGTAGCAGCTGGCGAGCTGGGTGCAGCGAGGCGCAGATTGTTATTGCTCTCCTGCAGGAAGTCATCGCACATGTCCGTGCAGAGCGGCGTACGCTCGGGCAGTATGTCAATGAGTTCGGGTATTTCCACAAAATGATCCAGCAGCCGCTGCTCCCAATCACTCAGCTCCGGCGGCGTCACCGTGGAGCCAATGTGTGGCTCTGCATTGCCAAAGTCGAACAGCAGCTCCTGATCCTCGCTGCTGTTGCTGTTGCTGCAGCAGATGTTGTTGTTAGTGTTGCTGCCGATGTTGTTGTTGTTATTGTTGCTGTCCAGTGTAATGATGCCATAGTAATCCATGCCTCCAGGCTCATAGCCATTGCCGAAATCAACATCAGCATAACAACAGTCCAATTGTTGCTGCTGCTGCTGTTGATGGAAAAGTTCCTGATCGAAACAGTCGACTCCAAGCATGGCCGGCTCATCCAGCTCGCTGTAGAGTTGCTGAAAGGCGCCCGTCGCAAAGAACTCCATGAGAACAAATGAGACGAGCGCTGGGCCTGTCCAAATATTTATGCACAAATCGATTGTGAAATGGTCGAACTTTCGCTCTGGACACGCTCGAGTGCAAACATTGACTGATACACGATATGCGTAGCCACAAATATGCCATGGAATTAAGCGAGCGACAACAGGCACTGAGATCCCTGTGGGAATAATTAGCCAGTCATACATGCAAATGGATCGTAGTGGATAATTTGCAGCCGTTTCGATCTTCGTTTATCTAACCCCTTCGCTGGCGTCATTAACGGCAGCAACAACAATAACAACGGCGGCGGCGGCAGTAGACAGCCATATGTTGCCGCCGATCAGTCGAAGCACACATGTGCCACACACACACGCATGCAGCCTCGCTGAGCAGATACGATCGGAGATGAGCTGCTCTCACAGCTGTTTCTGCATGTGTGCAACAGTGCCAAGCGGTGTCAGGCGGGTCGTCGTCGTCGTCGTCGTTTGTCGACACTGTGTCATTGTTTACGGCACCTGCTTACGCTCCGGATCTGGCGACAGCAACTGCCTGGCATGTGCAGCCCGTGCGCCGTCCCCGGCCTCACTCAATGGCCATCATCGGCATCATTCGTATCCGCATTTATCACTGCTCTGTCGCTCAAGTCCCCAATGTCAATTGTTATGAATTGTAATCGTGTTTTTGGGTTTTCTACAATATTTTGTTGCTCACAGCTATCGGCAACAACAATTAGTTAATGATACCAACAAATAAATATTTCAGCTAATTTACTGTCCCAGGGGAAAAGAGACGATCGCACAGAAAGTAATATGAATATTTTGTGAGAGTGCGTTGAATTGCCAGAGAGAGAGAGAGAGAGAGAGAGAGAGAGAGAGAGAGAGAGAGAGAGAGAGAGAGAAAGAGAGAGAGAGAGAGAGAGAGAGAAGGAGACGCGTATATATGTATAAAGTTGTGAGCGAGATAAAGTGACACTGATAAGAATAGAGCAAGAGAAAGACAGTAGAATAGTAGGATATAAATTAAGATATATTAATTTTAAAAAATATATATAAATATATAAATATAGTTCAACAGCGGTTTCTCATGCATATTAAGAGATATCTTCTTATAAGTTATATTATACATATAATATATATATTATTAATCAGTATCAAAAACTGTTGAACTGTTCCCAGACATCTCTCTGCTGCTATTCCAAATCTAGTTGAAAATTAAACACTGATATGATAATATGATTAACAATTCAATTCATAACTATATCGTACAGTTTTATTAGAAAATTTACTTAGCCGTATAAAAATCTAGTTGCCCATTTGAAGATGTGGAATACAAGTCTATAAACTCAACTGGCACCTCAACTTGCCAGAAGACTCCGCCGCAAAAGACTCAATGGCACATTCCCATCACACTTAGAGGATCGCTTCATTTTATTTTCAGTTCAATATTGAAATAAGCCCTCACCAAAAGCCGCGTCTACACGAACAAACAACTCTTGTTTTACATATTATCATCAAATACTCCAGTACAAGTCGCCACTTAGCAACAGGAAACTAGGAAAGCATTGACAAATATCAATTATAAATGAAGTATAATTTTATAAAAAATAAAAAGTAAAACAGTAGAAATCTAGTATGTTTTGTCAGTTAGCACAACAAACTATAATAGCCCACTAAATACAATCACTTCTATATCCTCCATAAATACCCAGACACAGTTAAATTTGGCGCTTTATTCCAAGCAAAATATAATTTCATTTGAATATATTCCTGCAACGCATTTGAACTGAAGTTCATAATTGGTATATACATAGTTGTAGTTGAAGCCGAAATGAATGCTCTAGTTTATGCGTGCGAGCTCAATGGCATTAGTTCATTAGTTCTGCGGCCTGGCAGCAGATACATCTAGAGCTTGTTTGTCAATAGGCTTAAATAGGCGTACAAAGGAGCACAGTCAGGCAGCGTATAGCGATTAGCTCGGCTCGACGCCCAAAATGGCTGCCACGCCCACCAATTGGCGCTGGCTCTGCCGCTGACATCCATCCGATATACGCTGCCAGCTCCAGCTGCAAATTAACATAAATTTTGTGCGGCAAACGTTGAAATTTACTTTTGCATGTTGTGTAATAATCAGGCGGCTGTAAATCCTTGCAATAACCACAATCAGTTCACAGTGCCCCGTCCTACCACCCTCACCACCCCCACCTTGCTCTGTCGCAGCCTTCACCCCACTGTAACCTGCCACGCCTGCCGCCCTTGGCACTGTCACACTTGGGGCCTACGTGAAGTCATTTGGTGGGCGTCGCGCTTAGCGCTAATTGAAATTGTAAAAATCAAAGGAGGCAACAGCATTAAAGAGGACTTAAAGGATAACAACGGCTGACAGCCACTTGGCTGGGGCAGTTTGTAATTACGAGCGTGTACTTTGATATTAATTATATTTAATTTGTCGTTGCTTTGTCTCGAACTTGCTGCTTCCCATTGCAAAAAAAAAGAAGAAAATAATAAGACAAAGCGAGTGGAATACTAAATACATATACAGAGACAAATAGTAATATAGATGAAGGAATGGATATAGAAACATTTAAAAGGCAACGAAAGAAAAGATGAAACTGCCTCAGTTTACAGTTTGATTTGATTGCCCTTCTCTACTCTTCTCTCCTCTACTCTCTTTCTATACTCTACTCTACTCTACTCTTCTCTACTCTAGAGTAGATTCTACTTTACTCTACTCTACTCTACTCTTCTCTACTCTAGAGTAGATTCTACTCTTCTCTACTCTACTCTACTCTTCTCTACTCAAGTCTACTCTACTTTACTCTAGAGTAGATTGTACTCTACTCTACTCTATTCTACTCTTCACTTTTTACTCCCCTCCTCTACTATACCATATTCCACTCTTCTCTGCTCTAAAGTAGATTTTACTCTATACTCCGCTCTACTCTCGAGTAGATTCTACTCTACTCTAGTCTATTTTACTCTTCTTTACTCTACTCTAGAGAAGATTCTACTCTACTCTTCTTTACTCTAACTCTACTCTACTTTATGTAACTGACATACATACATACGAAGAGCAAAGTAAATAACAACGTAGCTGCAGATACAGATACAAATGTTTTATATCAAATATTTTGATGGCATATGCAGCAAATGCAAATACAAATACTTTGTAAAGCGAAAAACACCATCTGTGTGTGTGTGTGTGTTGGATTTCATGTTTATATGCAGTTATGGATACTGTTATTTAGTAAGTGCTTGGCTCGAGTGTCATCTTGCAATGCGATTGAGACAACGCACGACATGACAACATTGCAAACGGCAACAGGGCATCAATCTAAATTATTTGGCGCCCAGCATCATCAGCAACAGCAGCAGCAGCAGCAACAACAAAACGCTGTGGCAAGAACTTTGGCATTTGGTGGTTTATTTGAGAGTTGAGATAACATAAATTAGTATGCCGCTCAACTACTCGAGCAGCCGAGCGTTCGCCAGCTCGCCTGCTCCTACGGCTTGGCTCTGTGCAAATTCCTTGAATGTTTCGTGTAGCTGCATCTGTATCTTTGAATGTTTTGCTGCAACCGCATGTATCTGCATGCATACGGACATGCAAAACTATAGCTGCATGCGAATGCGATTGTGTGCACCGCAAGTGTCATAACGGGAATTATGCATAAAATTTAACTGTAAATTGCAGACGGCAAAATGTTGTCAAGCATGCAGGCAAAGACGACCACAAATTTAAATGCATGTCAGACTATTTTCTGGCAGAAACCTTATCCCAAAGTCCAAAGGATTTGGCCATGCCACAAGCCCCAAGTCCCAGCAGCAAATGAGCTCCAAGCATTTGACAGGTGCGGCTCACAGATGCCTTCAGAGTTGGACATATACACACACACATAAATATATATGCAGATAGAAAATGAATCAAAAATAAAACAGAATGGAAATCTTAAAGCACAGGAAACTTACACAGATGAAAACAAACAAAAAAAAAAAAAAAAAAAGAAGAGAAAAAAACAAAAACTATCTAACAAGCAGCTGAAGAGAAAACAAATCGGTATTTATTTATTATTTCGAATATCACTTTAGCACGTTTGGAACGCATTCGGATCGGTTGCCTAGCACTTGCTGCTTGTCAATAGCAGCTGAGCTGCTTGTTTTCATTGGATTAGGCAAGTTTTCTTTTGCATTCAGGCTTCAAGATTTTGTTGGGCAGCAACGGACGACCGCACGGCACGGCATGGCACAGCATGGCACGGAGATTTAACCAAAAACGGATGCAAAAGCAGCTTAGGTTGCGTCTAAATTAAAAGGACATGCAGTGAGTGAGTGAGTGAGTGATTAGGATAACTTAGCCAACACAAAATGTATATATATAGATATACTAGTATATATATATAGGTATGAGCATGTACTTATGTATGTGTCTGAGCAGAACGTCTGAGCTGGCCAGCAGCTCAATAGAACAGATTTAATAACAATAGAAACTGCTGCTTGACAATTTGTAAGCCAATTCTATGCTTATATTGTTTTGTTGTAGTATTGTATAGAAATATACATTTATGCGCTTTGTATAACAGTTTTGCTAGACGAAGTGGCTTATACAATTATATACTGGCCTAGTATAACAGTTTGTATAGCAACATGATGGTATGTAGCTCCTGGCTAATTATGTACGTATGTATGTGGCAGAGAGATTAGTATTTTGTGTAACAGTTCTGTATAACAGTTTTATTCAACAGTTTTATAAATGAATTTTATGTAACAGCTTGGTACAACAGCCAAATTGTTGATTTCGTATAACAGCTTAGTCAGTATAACAGCATAACAATATTATGCTGTAACTAATTCCTTCAATGCTATTTGCTTCCACATATTTATAACAGTTTTAATGCATAATTTTATTCATAAATTTCATGTAACAGTTTGGTCTGTGAACCTGCTGTAACGTTTCGCCTTAATGATTTCGCATAACAGCTTGATCAATATAAGAGTATAACAGTATAATGCTTTAACTATTTAGTCCAATTCATAATTAGTCGTATCCACATCCACTTGGCAGCCGGCACACTCCAATTAATTAATCAATTTAGCTTATTTGCTGGCAAACTTAAGGAATGCCCATCCATGGACTACGAAATCCGAGTCGAATCGAGTCGAGTCCCAGTATCCCCGAGTATGTTTGGCTCCGGCAACAGGTCAAAAGTTTTTAGCCAACTATCAAGTCTGGGCCGAGACACAGACCGAGACACACAGGGCACTTAGTTAGCTAGTTAGCACTGATGTTATTTTTACTTTTTTGTTGCTTTTTTGCTGTGCAAAGAAAGTTTTAATAAACTCGCAAGCGACAATATTTTGCGGTCGCCCCGAACTGTAGATAATAATTTGATTTTATGTGGCGCGTACGCGACTCGAGAGCAATTTGTTATATTTACAAAAGAAAGCGAACTTCAGCTTAAACTTAAAGTTTGCGCCAAAGTTGAAGCTGGCCGAGGCAGAGAACTTGGAGGGTTGTTGCTGGACAGCAGATAAAGTGAGTCTGTGTGTGTGTGTGTGTGTGTGTGTGTGTTATAAGCATATACATATATTATGTTTAACTGGAGCTGGAGCTGGAGCTAAGACTGAGATTAGGTGAGATGCAAACATAATCCAAAGACAAGTGAGTTAACTGCCTTGACCCAATTTAATTAAACATATGTATTCGTGTTTGTATGTGTCATGTTTGGCCCGCTTGCTATTTGTGTTATGTTCGCACCCGAAAGCTTAGTGAGATGAGAGCAGCGAAAGCCAACGGCCGCGGACCAAAGTTTCAGTTGGCCAACTTCTTTGGATGGAGGAGAGACGCGGGATGAGGGCACATGTCAAAGCTAATGACAATAACAGCTACAGGCTGAAGAAGAAGAAGTGTTGCCATTGCTGATGTGAGCCTTCTGATTGCGTCTACTCTATATATATATATATGTGTGTGTGTGTGTGTGTTAGCAGGGTTAACACAAACACACTCGAGCCACGTACACAGAACATTATTGTAGCCAAAGACAGCAGCGACAGCAGCCAACAATTAGTGTTGACAGACATTGCACTCGGGCAAAGCCCCAAAGGAATTTGAGGGCTCGTCGTATACACACCAAATGCGATATATGTATATGCGTGTGTGTGTGGATGTGTGTGCAGCATATGCTATATGGTGGTTGCCACAAATGGCCGGGCATGTAATTTGAATTTTGCTATATGAGCCAGTATGTGTCAGCTCCGACGGAGCACAGTTAATTGCAATCAAATTTAAATATTGCCATAGATCCGAGTAATTTCAAAAACCATGGCAACTACTTGTCAAAAAGTTATATATATGTATATATATATATATATATATATATATATATATATATACTGTTTGGAAGGACATATTGCTGTTAAGACAAAGGCTCAAATAGGTTTCTTCGTCTAAGAATTGAATCTAAGAGTGATTGATATGAGCCGGCTAAAATATATGGAATATATAAATATTAATTTTCACTTAATAAACTTTTCCACCATGATAATTTTTTAAATATTCTGGTGTTTAAATTAGGTATTATATGCATGCATAAACAATGTATAAACTCGTACATATACATTTATAAATACATATATAAACAGCTGTGTTCATAAAAATAGTAGTGCGACCAATATGTTGAATTGCAAATTTGTTTGAATAAACAGAATATTTTTAAAACAATTTTAATGTATATGTTAATATATTTGTTAGTTTTAACACTCGTTTCAAATTGTTTTCAAAATATTATGTTTATTCACAACAAATTTGCTGTCCAACATTTCAGTCGCACTACTATTTTTATGAACACTGCTGTATATACAAATATACCTATATATATTTTTGTATTAACTGACTCACTGATATTGTTACTCTTCATATTATTAGCTTGTATCATATTATCCTAAACAATCGCCTTTCAAATCGCTCCCAAACTTTCTAAAAGCCTAAAAACTTGATTGACTCTAATTGGATACATCAGCAAAAATCTCATACTGAAAGCGATTGCTCTAAGTTTAATGAAACTGCTAAGAAAAAACAATAACAATGCAATTTAACATGCACTTTGACAGTCACTTTTACATTGAGTTCCAATTAGTCTGCATTTACTATATCTAACTAAACCGGAGTCTTAACTGCGTAGCTCATGTCTGAGCAGCATTTTGCTAGTTGTGCGCTTATGTTGCCGTTGCATACGGCATTTAGCATGTAGCTGCAAGCTGTCAACGATTTGATCTGGCTGGCTAACTGAGTAAGCTGTCAATAAGGAGGCGGTGAGCAGGCGATACTGCATTCCGGCAAGAAATGGAGAGGTCCAAGAAATGCCAGTCGGAGCTAAGCTCAGCCGGACAGCAGCAACAAACGAGGCTGCCACAATAGCTGTAGCTGACCAACTATGGTTGTTGTTGTTGTTGTGTGTGCTGTTGGCTTAGAGTGTGGTTGTGTGTGTGTGTGGTGTGTAGTGTTTGTGTGTGTGTGCTTGCATTGCAGCTGCTTAGGAGTTGAGCTGGTGTATTGAATGTAGGTAGAACGCAGTTGGAGCCGCAGCTACGTCGACAGACTTTGGCTGGCTAATGAGGCAGCGGGACAACAATAAGCGCAGCCACAAAAGCAACTGCAACACCAACAACAACAACAAGCAGCTATGTCTAGCCAAAGGACATTTGGCAGCCAGGCTTTCAGCATGGTCATTGAGCATAAACGTAAACGTTTTGGCTAATTTGTGTGTGTGTGCGTGTGTGTGGCGAGCATTAATGAAGTGACAATGACAACGTGAGCGTGCTTGTGTGTGTGTGTATGTGTGTGTGCGTGTTACTGAAACAAAAGCAAAGTGCAAAGAAGTGTTGCATACTTTTGGCCAGCGTCAATTTGCAATTGAAAAGAATGACAATGGCAGCACGCTGCTAGCCATAGCTCATGGCTCATATATGTCATACACACACACACACACAAACACAAATACAGACAGCGAGACAATATAGGCGGGTGGGTGCTCATGTGGCATGCCTTTAAAACAAAGTGGCACAGAAATGACATTACACAAAAAAGGATTTATTTAGTTTATTTGCTGTATATCAGCAGCCATAACTGTCAAGTGTTTGTTGTTCTTTGTCTGTCTGTCTGTGTGTGTGTATGTGTGTGTGTGTGTGTGAGGTTGAGCTACTGTTACTGCTGCTACTCCTGCTGCTAAAGCCTGAACTAGAGCTTTGCTTCATGATGGCCATCATCATCAATCATTTTGATTTGCGCTAAAAACTATGCTATGCTTTGCTCAGCTCTGCTCAGCTATGTGGCGTTGCATTGCAAAATACAACAACAAATACAAACAAACACTAACACACACACACACACACACTCTCTCTCTCATATAGGAACAATAAAGTTCAGCTACAGTAACAGCAACAACAAGGAACATGTGAAATGACAACAACAATTCATGTCGACAAGTTGCGTTTGCATTTTTCGTTCGTTTTTTCTTTCTGTTTTTTTTGGTCATACTCTTTGCAATGGGTTGCCTAATTCGCTTAGGATATTTGTAACGCCTTAAAGGATGCTGTCATAAACAAGATGTCATCTCTGATGAGCAGAGTTGCGACGAGCGAAAAACCAGATAAGCGATGTTTCTCAGACGAAAAGATAAACAATCAAATCAGATTATCTTATCATATTATATTTATATATATCAACAGATAAATATCGCTAAATATGATATGGAATCATATATATTATAGAGTTCATTTACCTCTTCGAATGCATCAAAGAAAAGTAGCTCCATTTCAATTTCAACCACTTGCAGGGTATTTGCTAGTCGCACATACCCTCTCCCCCTAGATACTGCATTTTTGGCTTTCATTTTTTTTTGTATTTGACGCATTTAGTAAGTATTTTCTGGTCTTTTGTTTTGTTTGCGACCAGCAAATGCATTCGAATGCAAACACACATAATGTCCGTCCCACAGTGGGCGCTGTAAGTATGCATACACTATGCATGCATTAGTTGTAGCTGCTCGAGCAGTTAATAGATAAGACTGCCAGAATGGACTGAAATGGGCTGCAAGGGGAAGCCCAGTCGCCCAGTCGCCTAGTCGACTAGGGATAAAATATTTTAACGGCTCGCTCGTAAAGCTGCTTGTCAAATATTTTTACAGCATTTTAAACACAGATCCAAAGCCAGACGACAATATATATAATATAGATATATAAATATATCTATATATATGTGGGCACATAATGAAATTTTAATTAAGCCCAAGCAGCAGCAGCAGGCGCTTGAGTTGCGCGTCTTTTAATTCAATTTATAATTACTTACATGCAGCAGCAGCAGCAGCAGAGGCAGCAGCAGTGGCAGCAGCAGCAGCAGCAACTCGAGTGCTGTAAATAAGTAATATTGCACTGCCAATGCCTCACAAACCATTTCACTAGT
>JAWNPC010000306.1:1930000-1967500 GCA_035045365.1 Drosophila leonis | reverse complement strand
AACGTTCACAGGCCAACAAAATTTGTTGAATTTACTCAACAAGCTGTAGACTATATTGTTTGGTAGCGCTTTGATGTGCTGAGAGCTTCAAAGAACCAGAGAGATTACAGGACGTCAGTGCTTTGAGCTATTTCCAACAGTGCAAAGAATACATCAAATAACAACAAAACATCTTTTTCAAGCTAAAAGTACTACTTTTTGTCTGCAAAACTCTTTTTAAATTGTTCTTTGTTTATTACATTGAAATGATCCATTGAATTTACTGCTCAAGTTGTGAGCCGCCCCAAAAAAGAAGTTTTTGGTTACATTTTGAGGTACAGCAAATAAGTTAAAAAATATTTTTCAAAAATACCATTTTTTGGTACAGTCGAGTCCCGATAATTCGAAATGGCAAGGGGATCAGTTTTTGTTCGATTTACACAGAAATTCAAATTATCGAGATTTCTATCATATAGACATCCCCATTAAGGGGATAGAATTTTTTTCGATTTATCGCGATTTTCGATTTAGCGAGACTCTACTGTATTATCAAGTGCTACTATTTGTCTTGAAAATCCTTTTAAAATTTTTGAAAAATCTGCGTTTAGCAGATCAATGATCAATGATCAATGATCAGAGCAAAAACAAAAATGCATTCAAAGTCGCTTTCAACAGACGGCATTTCACTCGAAAACAAATGATTTTTGTAAAATTTCAAAATCAAAATGAGAGGGAGAGAGAGAGAAGTAGTACTTTGAGAAACCTTTACAGTATTAAAAAAAAATCAAATGTTAAAAAAAATATTTCTATTTCTGCCTCTGAAGCTGATAGAAACTCTCTGGTCTTAGCCTAGGCACTCTTTAGCACTTCAAAAAGTCTGCACAGACAGATAGTCTCTTAAATCTGATAGTTGGTCTGTATTATAAGCAGCAATAAGATAGATTATATATTATATATATATGTATATATATATATATATATATATATATACATATATATATATATATATATATATATATATACACTCAGCCGTGTGCCCTCCTTCAATATATTTGCGATATTGACATGTTCCATAAATACAGTAGAAATTAGTTAAGTGATTCAACACTTAGATGTGCTACGGCTATTAACGATATCCTACAGAATATATATATACATATATATCTATATATATACATCTATATATGTATATCTATATATATAAAATTTGTACAAATGCATGTGAGGCAAGCAGCTCCATGCATGTTGTAAGTTTAGCATAGGAAATACTTCAAACTTGAACATGTCCTAGATTATTTGCTCATTGTGTTTTTTAAGTGTAGCAATTGTGTGTATTTACATATTACAGTTTACAACAACAACAACAACAACAACAACAACAATGTGAGTTTGTCCATAGCATTTTGAAAGTGTTTTCATATAAACTGACCCAAAAAAAGTCGCTAACTGAAGGCAGCAACAATTACAGTGAAAAATGTGTGTTTCTAGAACAAAATATATAATCATTGCAATCAGGTACTGAAATCAAAATTTTAATTATATATAACTAAATATATAAAAAAAAAAACAAAAAAAAAAAAACCAAAACATTAGAGCTGTTAAGAATTCCATTTGAATGGAAATTCAAAATGGGTTTTTGTTCTGAAAAGCCATTTTGAATTTCCATTCAAATGGAATTTTTAACAGCTCTGCAAAACATATACTAAATAATTGTATTATTTTTGTTAAAATAAAAAAACAAATGGCGAAATATAAAACTAACAAAAAAGTTAACGAACAAACTTAGGATCGTTCTATGGATTGCTCTCTGCGATTTCTTCACTTTTGAAAATAAGAAAAGAAAAATCATTTTTAACTTAAATAAAAAACATGAAATATGTGAGCATGTCAAATATATATATCTATATATATATATATCTCTATATATATATATTTTGTTGACATGTCGCAAAACACACTTTAAGGAGCTCAAATCCCAAATCACATTCAATTCAACGATATTTTGTTAATTTGATTTCTTTGGACTTGACGGTGATACGACATGCTTACAACTACATATATATATACATATATACATTACACTATACACAAACATAGACGTTTACAATATATACGTACATCATATACACATATACCAAATATTTAAAACTATTAAGCTAGGTAGCTGCAAAAATGAAACCAAAAATTGATATACAAAAAAAATACTAAAAACAAAAACAATGTCCAGACGTTCAACGAAACCAAATGCAATATTTAATTATACAACTACATATATATATTTTACAATTTATTTATATATTATACATATGTATACATCATAGGTTATATGACATATGCTACATCATTTTTTGCATAAGCCAACAAAATTGTTTGTTACATTTTTTGAACATTTTTCCCCTCTCCAAGAAGCTCACACAAACAACTAACAACATTTTTAAATATATATATATATATATATATAAACAAATAGTTGCGCCAAAATTAAACAAAAAAACAACAACAAATTTATATACATTTATCAACGGTCAAACAAAAATTGATGAAAATAAAGTTTAGTAAATAAAATTGTAAGCAAAGCGACCAAGCAAGAAACAGAAAATGTATAAGAAAAGTTCATTGAACAGTTACCAAATGAAACAAAATAGATATATGTATATATATCTATATCTATATATATATAGAATGAAACATACGTTTATATATAAACACACTTTAAGGACACCAAATCATTTAGAAAACAAAAACAAACTGCATCTTGCAAACATCTATATACATATACATACAGAGAGCTGTTAAAAATTCCATTTGAATGGAAATTCAAAATGGGTTTTTGTTCCATTCAAATGGAATTCTTAACAGCTCTGTATACATACATACATACATATATATATACTAATAATATTATGTGTTTTTCCTAATATTATATAAAAATATTTGTGTTTTTTTTTTAATATAATATTAACAAAGTGTTGAGTATATTAGAAGCGTGCGAATAATATTTTTACAACAATTTGAGGCAGTTTTTAAACAAAATGGGAATTTTTGAATGTAATGAAAAGTTGAACAATTTATTAATATAATAATATAATATAAAAAAATGTAAAAATCAATTATAGAAATGAATATGAAAATGAAATGCATAACGCTTCCGACAATAAGCTTTGGCCACACTATAATGTTTAATAACAAAAAAAAAACAAACGAACAAATTTATTTACGTTTTACAAGCAATTTTTTTGCGTTAACAAAGATGAAGAAGCAGAAGAAGAAGAAGTTGCAGAATGTACGATTGCCCGATTTAATATATATATATATATACATATATACCTATATATATATAAAGTATATATGTACATATGTAGTTACCATACATGTGCTATTTACTATACTCATATTTATGGAGAGTTGTATTGAAACAAAAACAAAAACAAAAACAAAAACAAAAACAAAAACAAAAACAAAAACAAAAACAAAAACAAAAACAAAAACAAAAACAAAAACAAAAACAAAAACAAAAACAAAAACAAAAACAAAAACAAAAACAAAAACAAAAACAAAAACAAAAACAAAAACAAAAACAAAAACAAAAACAAAAACAAAAACAAAAACAAAAACAAAAACAAAAACAAAAACAAAAACAAGAACAAAAACAAAAACAAAAACAAAAACAAAAACAAAAACAAAAACAAAAACAAACACAAAAACAAAAACAAAAACAAAAACCAAAACAAAAACAATTAAGAAGCAAATGATAAAAATATTTGAAACTAAAAACCAAAAATCAATACGAAAGCAAATGTATTTTCATGACACGCATTTGAAGCGAACATATCAAAACAAAATTATAGCATAAAAAATAAAAACAAAAAAAAAATACCTATTTCAATTGCAGACAGTTGATTGTTTAGCTCTAGAAAGAACTTAAAAATTACTAAATAATAATAAAAACAATTTGAAGTTGAACAAAACAGTAGCGAGCAATAGAAATATGTGTGTATTTAGCTACGAGTTATAAACAGAGCTGTTAAAAATTCCATTTGAATGGAAATTCAAAATGGGTTTTCAGAACAAAAACCCATTTTGAATTTCCATTCAAATGGAATTCTTAACAGCTCTGGTTATAAAAACAATTAAATAAAATACAAACAAAAAAAGATATATATACTATATACATATTGCTACAGAAAGTTCGAAAGTTCTTTAGCTGTTTCATCATTTAATATTAACAAATAAATATTTACAATGGCAAAACATGATGTGAGGAAAACCATATGCAATTAAAACTAAAAAACAAAAACTAAAAAATAAAATAAAATAAAAAATCAAACAAAAATGAAAGAAAGAAAGAAAGAAAACCAAACGAAACGAAAAACTGAAACCTAAAAATTAAGCATAAATATTTTTTGCTGTGTCTTAGTCCATGTGTCGTAACGAATTTATTGAACTTAATATACATAAAAACTAAAAACTAAAAACTAAAAAAAAAAATAACAAATTTAAAATGCATTCAAAGATTTTACAGTTTTTTGTTGTTGTTTTTTTTTTTTTTTTAATATAAGCAAAAAACCAAAAGAAAAAAAAAACATTTCTACAAAATTAAGCACAAATTTTTTCAACTACAAAATTGCCTTTTACTTGTATTTTATTTTTTACTACTTACTAAACAAAATATATATATATACATATATATATATATATATATATATATATATATATATATAATAATAATGTTTAATGGAAAAAACTACGCTGAATTCATTTGAATGTTTTGCAAAATTGCGCCTACCAAAATAAAAATAATAATAACAAAAAAACTGTGACTAATATAAACTAAAAAAAAAAAACCCCAAAAGAGAAAAACTCCAATAAAAAAAAAAAAAAACAAATTTAATTTAAAATTTTGAAACTAAAAAACTTTGCATCAGTTGCAAGTTTTAACTTAGGCCAAAAAACCAAAAATGGCTAGAAACATATACATATATATAAACAGATACAAATGTGTATACAAAGAAACACACACACACACACACACACATACAGCAGAAATTGAACTAGTTAATTAACGGTACATACATTCTACATATGTACACTGAGCTAAACCAGGGCACATAGCCAGCAGACACACACACACAGACACACACACACAGACACACACACACACACACAGACACACACAGACACACACAGACACACACACACACACACACACACACACACACACACAGAACACACATACACACAGACACACACAGACACACAAGGACACACACACACACACACAGACAGACACACACACACACAGACACACACAGACACACACAGACACACACACACACACACACACACACACAGAACACACACACACACAGAACACACACACACACACACACACAGAACACACACACACACAGACACACACACACACACACAGACACACACACACACACACAGAACACACATGCATATAACAAATTTTGTGTACATATACAAAGACACATATATTGAGGCTATATAGAGGCTATATATATATATACATACATATATACATGTGTATACTTGTAGGAACAGTTTATATACATTAGCATTATGCAACAACAACAACTTTTATTAATACATACATATATATACATACATATATATATATATATATATATATACTTGGATATTTGATGAAAGTAAAAAATACAAAAAAAAGTATATAAAAAAAAACTATAAAAAAAAAAATGAAAAGAAACCTTCCCCCCCTCCACAAAACAAAACAGCAATTTACTTATATGAAAATGTTTCTTTCAAATAATTCGCAATTGCAAAAACAAAAACAAAAACAAAAACAAAACAAAAACAAGAAACGAGCAAGGAAACAAGGAAAATAAAAATAAAACAATATATATACACTTATTTAAATATTTAATATAAAATATAAAAAAAGGATTTATGTGTACACACATATATACATATAGATCTATATATGTATACATATATTTATATAAAATACTTATATGCATATATATATACACATACCACTACATAGTTTAAATGTTTATTTATTGTATTTGAACAAACTGAAATAATTCAATAAAAATAATAATACAAAAAAACCAAAAAAAAAACAAACTAGAATATTTGTGTTTTTCTTGAACTATTCTCTCTCTCTCTCTATAGTACTTAGTTTGCCTATATTTAGATTTCTGTTCACATTTGTTAACGCTCCACAAAGGTCGGCTAAAAAATATCTAATCGCAATTTTATTGTAATCCGTCAAATTTTTGCAGACATCGATTAAAAGCCAAAGCTGAAATCGACAATAAAACCGAATCTAATTCCAGCAGCAATTACGCATCATAAAATTCTCGAGGACCTTGATAGCCGCAAATACTAATGCTCGATTCCAATTAGCAAACAATTATTGAAAGTTCATTCAATAACAAAGCAGTTGTTCAGCCTTTTACACATACAGTGGCTCAGTGGCTTATGACAACCAGCACTTAAAAAACACTTTAGGAATCTATCAAATCTAAACTAAACAAGTAAGAGTGCTCTAGTCGAGACTGCTCGACTAAGAGATACCCTGAACCCTGCGAAGATGCGATATTCAAATCATTTTACGCTTCTTTTATATATACATATACACAAACAACACATACACACACACACACACACATGCACACGCACGCACAAGCATTTTCTCTGCTACTGCGCAGTTTACGCAGCGACTGCGCGCGGGCAGCGCTTGGGCTGCAGTATAGGCTATATTTTGGAAACTTATTTGTTGAATAGGTTTGCTTCTAGATGGACTTTCGTAATCAAACTTTTACAGCGTCATAATGACATTCATATGTATGTATTTGCCAAAGCACAAGTCTCTAGTATTTGAAATACGTTTTTTTCAAATTTGGGGGGAAGGGGGCGTGGTATCCAAAATCCAAAAATTGCAAAATGTTTGTTTTCAGTACACGGATATACACAGTAAATTTGAAATCTATAGCTATAACGGTATTCAAAAACGAAGAAAAGTTATCGATTTTTATCGATAATAAGGAAATGGGATGAGTTATCGAAAAAAAATGATAAACTCGTACTGCGTAGGATATACACGAGTATACATTTCAAATTTCAGATCTCTAGCTTTTGTGGTTTGCGAGATCACTGCGTTCACACGGACGGACGGACGGACGGACGGACGGACGGACGGACGGACGGACAGACGGACATGGCTATATCGACTCAGTTTGTCGAGCTGATCAAGAATATATATATTTTATGGGGTCTGCCATGCCTCCTTCTGCCTGTTACATACATTTTCACAAAAACATTATACCCTGATTTCCCATTTTCAATGGGTTCAGGGTATAAAGAGATATCAACAAAATTTTAATGCAAGTTGTTAGTCTAATGTTTTAACTTATAAAATATTAGCTCACTTATTTAAACAAATATTTTTAAACATTTGATTTAGGTTTAGATTTGATAAATCTTAAGGTTTTTTTGAAGTGCTGGTTGAAATAAGCTGTGAACCACTGTATGTATATAGATGTGTCGATATAGATGGCTGTATATGTATGAGCAAGCGTTCCTGATTGTATACTAATCCCATATGATTCAGAGATATTGCCTTAGATATAGATATATATAGTTATACTAGAAGATTTCATATAAAATTGATCTTGATTATATAAAATGTATATATATATATATACATATATATAGGTTGTCAAAAAAGTCTTGAGGTATTTCCGCTAGCTTGTCTTTGCAAGCGCGTAGTTCTAGTTGTATTCGTCGCATCGGTTCACGCTAGAGCATTTTGGACAGCTCTTTTCACGTGCTAACACGTGTTTGTTTTTTTTGTTGTTTGTTTTTAGCCGTTCGTGAGTTATAGCGTCGCAAACATGGAGCAAAATCAAGAGAAAATGCGGCATATTTTACAGTACTACTACGATATAGGCAAAAATGCATCTCATGCTGCTAATAAAATTTGTGCAGTTTATGGACCCGATACAGTTTCCATTTCCACCGCACAACGATGGTTTCAACGTTTTCGTTCTGGTGCAGAGGTGATCGAAGATGCGCCACGGTCCTTAAGGCCTGTCGGATGGGAGGTTCTTTTGCATCCACCGTATAGTCCGTATCTCGCACCAAGTGATTACCACCTATTTCTGTCCATGGCGAACGAGCTTGGTAGCCGGAAGTTGTCCACAAGAGAGTCCTGTGAAAATTGGCTCTCCGAGTTTTTTGACAATAGTGAAGCGAGCTTCTATAAGAGGGGCATTATGAAGTTGGCATCTCGTTGGGAACTCGTCATCGAACAAAACGGCGCATATTTGACTTAAATCGCATTATTATAACCAATTTTATGAACAATTGAAAATTCAATAAAAATACCGCAAGACTTTTTTGACAGCCTTATATATATGTATATACATATATATATATATATATATATATATATATTGTGACCTTAAAGTACCCGAGAATTGTGAATAAAACGCCAATTTTGTAATCTTCATCAATATTTATTGGTTGCTCCGTTCTGAACGATACGCTTATGCCATCGCCTTTTCCAGCCATCGAAGGCCCGACCGGTCTGCTCAACAGCTCACGTTACGAACTTTGTTTTATGTCCTCTATCGACTCAAAGTGCTTGTATGTATATATACATGTATAGATCGATATAGGTATATAACTACATATATTGTATATAGCTTGAAGCTTGAACACTTCATCTTGCTTCTATAGTTTTTCCTCAAATTATTTATTTATTCATTAACATTTATAGCTAATTATTGCGTAGTGTCGGTTTTTAATGGTGCTCTTCAGTTTCTGGAGCAAGAAATAGTTACAGGTGGCCAGGTCTGGGCAACACAGGGGCTGAGGCGGAATTAGTGTCTTGTTTTTGGCAAAAAATTTGTTAGAGATTCTTTGCTAAATTCAATTCAATTTGCTAAAAATAGAAGCAAAACAGCTTTCAAAAACTATGTTTAATAAAAAGTAGTTCTTACTAGTCTTTTGTTTGATTTTTGTGCTAGATATAGCGTTTTGATATAATCTAAAATAAATATAATATATAAAATAACAGATATATTATATTGACTGCGCGTCAATGCCAACAATGGTGTCGCCCCATACTACTAGTTTGGTTAAAAGTTTAGTATAAAATATTAAATAAAAGTATTTCAATTAACTTTTGTCATAGAAAATATTGAAAAAACAGCAAACTGATGAGCAACGTTTCGTAATCTTTTTTGTAGACCTTTTTTCAAAATTTTGGTTGAAAAATATTTGCAAAAATGATACAAAACTAATTTTTATACCCTGAACCCATTGAAAATGGGAAATCAGGGTATAATGTTTTTGTGAAAATGTATGTAACAGGCAGAAGGAGACGTGGCAGACACCATAAAGTATATATATTCTTGATCAGCTCAAGCTGAGTCGATATAGCCATGTCCGTCTGTCCGTCCGTCCGTCCGTCCGTCCGTGTGAACGCAGCGATCTCGCAAACCACAAAAGCTAGAGATCTGAAATTTGAAATGTACACTCATGTATATCCTACGCAGTACGAGTTTATCATTTTTTTTCGATAACTCATCCCATTTCCTTATTATCGATAAAAATCGATAACTTTTCTTCGTTTTTGAATACCGCTAGCTATAGATTTCAGATTTACTGTGGGTTCGCAGGGTTCAGGGTATCTCTTAGTCGAGCAATCTCGACTAGAGCACTCTTACTTGTTTAATTTTTGAAATCCCATAGAATTCGACATTTTCTCTGACAATCCATCATTGATTGATTGATTGATTGAAATAATAATTTATAAATACCACCAAATTCATAATTTGTATATTTGAAATAGTTTACAATCATTCTAGCTGGTCATACGAAGTGGTTCATAAAACTTTTTGATTTATGATCAACAATTATCGATTTACAATCAAACGGTATCAGCCGTGGCGTTGCGTCTCGATAAGGATTTGGTATAAATACCAAGGCAGAGCTGGACAGTGGCCAAGTTAAAAGCTAAAATTCAATATGAAGTTCATCATTTCGAGTGTTGTGTGCCTCTGCCTGTGCCTGGCCAGCGTTGGCCACGCCCAGCCTGTGTCGATGCCAGCGCCACTGAACGCCCAGCTGCTCACCATCGTGGACGAGATGACGCAAATTGGCGAGAATGCGGCCAAGGCGTTGGTGCATCAGTACGAGGAGATTGTCGTCGAGCCGCACGAGCAGCTGGATCAGGCTGTCGAGGAGGTGGAGGCGCGTCGCACCGAGAGTCCTCAGTGTGTGGCCGAGCAGGATGCACAGATTGCCAGCGTGCTGGATGCTGCGCATCAGGAGCTGCACGAATGCGGCCTGAGCGCTGCCCACGATTCCGCCGAGATTGTCAGCGATGTCAACGAGGCCACGCAACAGCTGGTCTACGGCGGCTACTCCCTGGGTCGCACCTACAACAAGTGCCAGAACTACAAGAACGTGGTGCTGCGCCAGTCCTGCATGGCCAAGTTCTATGTGCAGGCCACCGTCTATCTGGTCAGCGCACGCTCCTCCCTCAAGACCATCGCGCAGAGCACCAACGAACGCATACCGGCCGTCTTCATCGACAGCAACTCCTGCACCCATGTGGCCTCTGGCAAGGCTGTCACAGCTCTGGATGTGGTCAATGCTGATATCGATGCCTGCATTGCCCAGGCGCGTCGTCGTTAAAGGTTCATTCGATTGGCTTATTTATGCAATAAAAACGAGTTTAACTTGAATGTGAATGGAGTTTTGTATGCAATATCGATAGCTATCGATTTTTAATTGGACTTTGTATACTGGAGGCAAAAACTAATGTTGAATCTATTTAGATTTGTTTTACTATAAGGCGAATGGAATTGGCGAAAGTCAGGACTGTAGCGTAAGAAAAGTTATCACTGGTTCAGTTTATGGTTCAAGCCTGCCTGGTTCAATTTGCTTTATTGTTTGAACAAGGACTTGTAAGGATTAGGTAGCTCTTGGAATTGAGCTATAAAACTGTGGCATACATGGAGAGTTTTAGAGTTGTACGAGATATGATTTAATAACTTGGTTTCGTTAAGGTTCTTAATCGATAACAATAAAACGGAAAGAGTGTCGATTTTTTTGAACAAACTTGATATTTTCGTGCTACACGATGACCCACATCTCAAGTCTCTAGCTCTTATAAGTTCTGAGATCGACGCGTTCATACATACGAGCATACGAACAGACGGACAGACGGACAGACAGACCGGCGGACAGACGGACAAGGCTAAATCGACTCAGTTCATCACCCTGATCTGCTACGCCTTCTTCTGCCTGTTACATACATTTTAACAAAACCATTATACTACCCTGAGCTCCCATTTTCAATGAGTTCAGGGTATAATGAGTTTCAATGCTAAGCGATAGTACCTATTAAAAGTAGTCCAAAATAATTTGTTGAACATTTGGAAATTGGCTAAAAACTGCCCAAGTTGCGCCCATTCAAAGGTCAAATGAATTGCTAAATTTTGTGCACAAAAACCCATATACTCTGCTCAGTTTGTGCAGGTGAGTCTATATCAAAACAGCTTTACTAATATTCTATATATTTTTCAATTTCTCAACAGCTTTACTAATATTCCATATATTTTTCAATTTCTCAACTTAAGAGATGTCTTTAATTTTCCATTTATTTGCTTGTCGTAATCCTTGGCACTTGCACGGCGCCAGAACAAAGTCCCTGAGCCATCAAGTTGATGCCAGATGCGTGGATGCGTGTAATCATAATTCGCACAAGCTGAGCGACTGACAGGGGCCATCAGCGGCATTTGGGGCATTTGTTATGGGGGCGGCGGGCTGGCTTGTCGTGCTCTTAGATTTATTATTTATAATCTAATACAAGCGCATTGAGAGACTGTTAAAGTTTTTAATCAAAATCCAAATACATAATTAATTTGACGAGCGGGCGGCATTTGACTTTCAGTTTTTGGCGCTCAGTTTTCAGCCTTGGCATGCCGCGCTTTTAATTACGCACAACTTACTTAATTTTGTTAATTATTGGACTATGAATGGCAGTGGGTATATATCTAAAAGTCTTGTTTTTCTTAAGTTTCTGCTTTTGGCCCGGGGGCTTTAGCCGATTTTCATGTTTGCATTGAACTTAAAATGCAACTGAAACTCCATATAAAGTCCAACTAAAAGCCGAACTCGAACTAGAAAACTTAACAATCGACAGTGGCCAAAGGACGGCAGTATTCTACTTAGAGATACCCTGTATTCGCATAATTGTTGCGAAATCTATAATGGAAATGCATTAGCTATCGATATTTGCATATACTTTGTATTCAATATCAGATATCGGTACTTATATCTGAATATCTGAATGTTTTTTGTATGGTCTATCGATATTTATCAATTACATAAATTCATAAGATATCGATATTTGGAGATACTTTGTATGCAGAGCTCGACATTTTTATAAATATTCAAATATATACATACTCTCTTGTTCCTAAACCGATAATTATCGATTATGAAAATGCATAATATATCGATAAATATAGTTACTTGAATATACCGTAAAGATACCCTTACAAATATTTTCATAAATGCTCCTCGTATGCTCACTTTTCTCTTTATCGATATTTATCGATTAGAGCTATGCATAGGATATCAAAATATATGATTTAAGATGTATGCAAAATTTGATCTTAATAGCCTTAAGCTTCTGTAGCTTCCATAAGTACATATATTTGAGTGGAGAGACGGATAGAACTGCTTTCTTATGCACTTTTCTTTGCTCCATTTGATGTGGGACTTCAACTTGTTTGGCAAGAAAATGCCTAACAAACAAACTTACAGCAAAGGCATCTAGTAAAAACATTTCGAATATACCCATTAGGGCTAGGCTGACTAGGCTGCTTTATCTGAGCACTCTTGAACAATCTAAAACAACTCGCTATTTCAGTTTCTCTAAGTACAGGGTATGTAGTTAGTATGTGGCCGTTGTTAGAAACGCCTCAAATTTGCTATGGCTTCAAATCAAAATCAAAATCTGAATTAAAAATCCGGTGGCCATCAGGCGGCGTGTCACCGCACTGAACATTCAATCATAAAACTATAATTACAACAGCTGCAAATCAAGTGCAACGAATGGCAAATGCGCTAGAATTGCATTTGAAAGTGATATATGGCAAGATATATGTATAATAGAACTACAACTAAATAACTAACTAATCCTAAACAAAAGAGCACTTAGTTCAAATGATTAACATATTTGCAAAGATTTGCCATATTCAAGGAGCACATTATTCTAGGAGCATTTAGATATAGGATCTACAATAGTTTCGATATGAACTTAAGTGGCAAACTGGTATTGTTAATGACATAGCCAACTTGCACTGATTTGCAGCAGTGCATATAAGCATTGGCCATAACTCAAATTGCTTGAATTGGGCATGACTGACTAGAAGATGCTCTGTATCAAGTGTAAAACTTTCGCTACAACTATGATAACTTTTATCTTTAGATGTATAGATGTATGTATAAGATGTAGATGTATTGATGTATAGATGTATAGATGTATTGATGTATTGATGTATTGATGTATTGATTATTGATGTATTGATGTATTGATGTATAGATGTATAGGTGTATAGATGTATAGATATTTTGATGTATAGATATATAGATGTATAGATGTATAGATGTCTAGATGTATAGATGTATAGATGTATAGATGTATAGATGTATAGATGTATAGATGTATAGATGTATAGATGTATAGATGTATAGATGTATAGATGTATAGATGTATAGATGTATAGATGTATAGATGTATGGATGTATTGATGTATTGATTATTGATGTGTTGATGTATTGATGTATTGATGTATTGATGTATTGGTGTATTTATGTATTTATGTATAGATGTATAGATGCATAGATGCATAGATATATACATACATAGATAAATAGATGTATAGTTTTGTTAGCTTAGAAATTTCTCATATCATTCTTTTACAGATGTATGTACATGTACATAAGTACATAATTCCCCGTAAACAGCTGTGTTCATAATAATAGTAGTGCAACTTGAGCTTTTGTGAAAAACATAATATTTTGAAAACAATTTGAATATGCATATTTGTTAATCTAAATATTCGTTTCAAAATTATTTAGAAAATATTATGTTTATCACAAAATTTATCTGTCCAACATTACAGTCTCACTACTATTTTTATGAACACAGCTATACATAACATAGATTACTAGGCTGGCATACTTGCCGTTTCTATAGCAAATGTTTTCTAGAATTACTTTGTTGTCTATTCAACTTCTAGTGCACTCTAAATCCGAACATGAATGACTTACTGACCAGTGTCAATTGCTTTACAGGGTATAGCGCACAACAGTAACCAACAAGTGTGAGAAAAGCGCAAGCGCAAACGCGCGCAAGCTGCTTTGATCGGCTGTGTGCAACGCAGCGTTGCAAGTTTCAAGGGCAGCTGTGAGACGTTGCAAAAGTGCAGCGGGCGGAGACAAGCCTAGGAGCGCACACACACAGAGGGAGAAAGAGAGAGAGAGGGAGAGAGTGAGACGAACACAGCGTCATGCAGGCCAAGTGTTGCATGACTCGTGTTTTAGCCACTTGTGGTCAATGTCAATCTGTTTGCTGTTGCAGTTGCAGTTGCGCCGGCGTTGTCATTTGCCATTCAAATGCTCTCTGAACTGAGCTGCAGCTGGGGGCGTGCAAAGTTCAAGCAACAAGTTCAACTGATGTCGTAAGCCAGGCAACAACAACAACTATAATAATAGACATAAACATAACTATAACATTAACATTAACTAGAAATTGTCGTTGAAACGAGGAGCCAAACCGAAATCCAAAACTTAAACAGAACTAGAACCAGTTTCACCTAAGCCAAGCCATGGCAACAGAACAAATGAGTCAAGCCACAGTTACGTTGAACGCGACACGACGAAAGCCGAAGCCAGAGCTGCACGGCGAACTTGACGAAGCGAGCAATGGCAAAGTGGACGAAGAGGGCGACAATGCGTCGATTATGACGGCGACGGCGACGGCGAACATGACGAGGGCAACGGCAAAGACGACGACGACGACGACGGCAGCGGCAAAGGCGAACGCATTGAACTTGTTAGCGATCGGCTTTGTTGTCAGTTATAAACTAAACGCAAGACGAGACGGTTCGTCAATTGAGCTGTCGCTAAGCAAGTGCAAGAGCTTATTGTCTGTAAACAACAGTTTTGATTTCTGTTCTTTTTTTTGTTTTTGTTTTCTTTCGTTTCTTGTGCGTTTGTTTTGTCATGACAATTTATGGCCTGTTGGTGCAAATCATAATCATCTGCAATTAGAATACTGCAACTGCAGCTGAGACTGAAACTAACGTAACGCAACGCAGCGCAACGTAACGTAAGGCAACGTAACTGCTACAGAATGGCGCCACCCGCTGAGCAACCGGAGGATGATTTTGCCACCAAGGTGAGTGTGCAAAGGATTTTTGGAGTATTGAATTCCGTTTCAGGTGCAAACTGCGCAGCCCTCGCAGCAATTAACGCTGAGCTGTTAACCACAAATTTGTGGATCGTGGCCAATTAGCAGCCTTGTCCGTGGCACACGGTCAAGGTGGCTAAAAAAAAATTTACAAAAATAATAAAAATTGATTTGTATTTTGTTTTCTATCAAAAGCCAAATTAACATAATATGATCGATGGGCTTGACTTGAGCCAGATGCAAACAGAAACAAAATTGAGCCGGAAATATTTTGCATATTTTTTTTACATTTTCTACTTCTTCCTATTTGACATGCAGCTAAATTAGTTATTGTTTATTGTATATAGTATATATTTTATATTATATATTTAAACCCGTTTTGCTGCTGCGTTTTTAATTGTTTATCTATTTGAGTTTAGTTATGCAGCTGCACAGCTTTTTATCAGATCAACGTTAATTGATCTGTACTTTCCCAGATATACTATACATATATACACACATATATAAGATATATACATATATATCTTGACATAGTATATATTAATATATTTATAAATTCACATGATCGCCATCTGCTTTTTTCCTGAAATAGTTAACTAACTGCTTTAAGCAGTTCTTCTTCATTAGCTAATTAACAGATGCGATTTGTGCGCACATTTCCGGCATTTATACTATATAGACTATATGTGGTATCTACCCGTCTATATAGTATACATAGTATGCAAAACAGTTGGCTAATTATGCTATTTTTATCACTTTAAAAACAGTTAAGCGACTGTTTCTTGTTAGGCAATTAAAGCTCTTAGTGAAAAAGAAATACTTAAGATCGAAGTAGATTTATATATATATATATAATATATTTATAATGCGTATTATGTTTTTAAATTAATAATATAAGAAATTCCCCCAATCTTATCGATGTAGTCTAGTTCACTTTGCTCTTTGTGAATACCTAGAGGGGATTTTTCTTTTGTGTATTGGGCATGGGTCAAAGCAAAATGCTATAGCTCAAGGTCTTGATAGTAGTGAAAAATCATAAGAAATAAAAAATCAAAATAAGAAACAAACTGTTCACAGTCCAAAAAACTGCATAACTTATTCAAAAATCAATGTCTTCCCAGCTTAGCTTAGTAGTAGCTTCAAAAGGCGATTCCTTTAATTTAAAGATCAGCAGTAGGATGATTACAAAACTTGTTGATCTTAGCAAAGATAAGAACTCAAGCAATATATCCTTTAAAACTTGTTGAGCCAGCATAAAAAGTAAATGAACTGGTTCAGTTCAAATGAGCTAAACCTGATGCTTAGCGATGTGTTAGAGAGATTAACATATAACTTCTATAGTTATTTCTAAACTCAATTTATTAAAGCTGATTGGATTGATTATTTTGGCGTTACCACCTTGTGATAATAATATATATTTCAAAATATATTTAAATATATATATATATATATAAATAAATATGTATAAAATATAAAAAAATAACAAAAAAACGTGTATATAAAAAATAAACAGAAAATTATATAAAAAAATATATAAAAAAATTTATAAAGAATATATATAAAAATTTTTATAAAAAAGTATATGTAAGAATACTTTAAAAATATATAAAAAATATATACAAAATGTTACTAAAAATTATATAAAAAAAAAGTTTAAAAATATATAATATTCTAAAACATATAAAAAATTTATAAATTTTTTTAATTTATGCTAATAAAAAATGCCAGTTAACTTATTGAGCTCTTGAAATATATTTATAAAAAAATGTATATGTAAAAAATAAATACAAAATTATATAAAAATTATATAAAAAAATATATACAAAATATATATAAAAAATATATAAAATAATATATTAAAAATATATAACAAATATATAAAACATTATGAAAAAAATTTTTTTTATCAAATTTTTTTATGTATATAAAAATAATTTAAAAAATATATAAAAAATTATATTAAAAATTAAATAAAAAATACTTAAAAAATATATTAAAAAATATATAAAAATTGATAAATTTATTAAATTTATGCTTAGTAATAATATCTGTTAACTTATTGAACTCTTGTCAAACTTGTGAATAAGAAAAGCAAAGCAAGCAAATAGAAATCAATTTTATAAATTGCTTTCGACATTAACTTTAACGGCTACTTAACTAAAAAGAAAGGATTTGAGCTTAAATTGAAAAATTTCAGGCCAAACACTTGAAATATGAACAATTTGAAATGAAAACGAAATACAAATGGCTAAACATAAATTTGAATTTGGAAATTTGGCTAACTTATGTGGCCAAAAGACTGTGCGCTCCAATGGGCGTTACTAATTAAATATCTATAATTGCTATGTTCGCCGGCTTAAATTAGATTTGGGCAAAGCTTTGTGCCATAAATAATTGAAATATTTATATACAATATATATATATATATATATATATATATATATATATTCTTTCTCAGTCTCTCTACTCGACTGATCTCATCCAAGTCTCACGAGTATAGATCATGGTCCTAACTATAGAATTGGTTCTGCTCGTCTTTCGGTCTCTCTCATTCTCTACTTCCCAGTCTTTCGTCTCTCTCTCTCTCTCTCTCTCTCTCTCTATCTCTCTCTCTGCTAAGCTTAATCTTAGTTTCTCATTTTTAATCCTAATTTTAAAGTATATGTTTCAAGTCATAAAGACCTAAGCTATGCATCCGTGTCTCTAACTAGTTCTGCTCAAATCTCTTTCTCCCCCTCTCTCTCTCATCTCGAGTGGGCTCTGCAGAATAGATCATAGTCCAAATTTTTGAGTATTTCATGCCTGATACAAAGACGTTAGACAGCTATATTTATCTTGAATTTGCTTTGCTCTTATCTCCCTTTCTGCACTGTCCCTGCCTCTCTCCCAGGGCCTCTCTCTCTCTCTCAAGTAACTCGCAACATATACAAAATGACCTAAGCCATATATTTTTACCTGCAATTAGTTTTATTCATATCTCTTCTTTTCTCTCCCTCTCTCCCTCTCTCTCTCTCTCTGCTAGACTAGACCAGTCTTAACTATCTCGTTTATAGATCATAGTCCTAATTTTGAAGTGTTTGTTGCAAGACCTAGGCCACAGATCTGTAGCTCTTATTAGCTCAGCTCGTGTCTCCTTCTCCTTCTCCTTCTCTCCCTCCTCTCTCTCCCTCTAAGCTTAGCTAGTCTCAAACATGTAGAGAATATATTCGAGCCCTGTTTGTCTTGGCAAGTATCTTTGGCTGTCGTATCTCTGGCTCTACGCTCTAGTATCTAAATTATAATTGTGCTCAGCGTTGCGGAACACAACTCGTAAGTCGCAAAAAATCGCAAGTCACAATTACTTTACAAACGACAGCACCAAAAACACCGAAATATACAAATTGGAGTTTCTTTCTTCTAGTTTGTTTTTTTTTTGGGTTTTCTTCTCGTGTTTCGCTTAATTCTTATGCCGTGTACGTGTAGCTCTTGTTCTTCTTATATTTATTTCTGTGTCTGCGCTTCCGCGTTCAAGTTGATGAGGCGCCCAAAATCGCTTACAATACACATAACCAGAAATACTAACAAAGCCGCCGATCAATGGCCCCAAAGAGCCAAAAAGAAAAAAAAAACAACATGAATAATTGAATGGAAGTCAAGAAATGAACGAGGTAGAGTCGCATGATCGACGTGGAAATACCCTTTAAATGTATGTCATATATGTTATATATGTCATATATATTCTGTATGTCATATACATATGTTATCTATGTTATATATGTTACATATAACATTTTTAATCATATATGTCTTGTATATTAACTATGTTATATATGTCATATGTGTATGTTATCAATGTCATATATGTTACATATGTTATATGTCATATATGTATGTATATACGTATATTGTATGTCATATATGTTAACAATGTCAAATATATGACACATATGCCATATGTCATATGGTTTAAATGTCATTTATGTCATATATGTTAACAATGTCAAATATATGACACATATGCCATATGTCATATGGTTTATTTGTCATTTATGTCATATATGTTAACAATGTCAAATATATGACACATATGCCATATGTCATATGGTTTATTTGTCATTTATGTCATATATGTTAACAATGTCAAATATATGACACGTATGCCATATGTCATATGGTTTATTTGTCATTTATGTCATATATGTTAACAATGTCAAATATATGACGTATATGTTATATGTCATATGTTATATTTGTCATTTATGTCATATATGTTAACAATGTCAAATATGTGACACGTATGCCATATGTCATATGGTTTATTTGTCATATATGTTACATATAATATTTTTAGTCATATATGTCATATATGTTAACTATGTTATATATGTCATATGTATATGTTCTCTATATCATATATGTTATATATGTTACATGTCAAATATGTTATATTTCTAGTATATGTCATATATATGTTATATATGCATGTTATATATGTAATTTATGTCACATATGATTTATATGTCATATATGTATGTTATATTTCGTAGTCATATATGTTTTATATGTCATACATATCATATATGTCATATATATCATATATGTCACATATATATGTTATATATATATCTATATAGTATCTACACACAATAAAGAAAAGCTCATTTTACTTTTTATTCCTGTTATTCGATGCAGCTGATATAATAATTCGTTTAAGAAACATAATGAAGTTTTACTGAGGCTTCTGACATATATAACTGATTTCTAGATAAAGTAATTGATCTGAGTTGTCAGTTGAAAGAGTGTGAAAATTGTTGTTGGTATTGGCTACAGTTAGAAGGAATTCCTGTTTAAAGATTCGTCAGCTGAAAACTGCATAACATATGTCTATGAAAGCAATGGGATCTAGGAAATGTAGTGCTTGTAGCTAGAGCTAAAGCCATTAAATGTTCAATAATTCAGTCATTTAAAAAAATTGGGATTCTGTTCAAATTGAGATATGGCTCATAATCTCCTGGGTAGTGGATGAATTCGAGATTAGTGTTAAAGTGTAAATTTTAAAGTTTACAAATTCATTTTGAGGCAATCGGGGGAAATAATAAAAGCTTAAGGCTTAAGGATGTGAGATCCAAGTGTGGATGTGCGGACGGACGGATGGATGAATGTATGGAAAGTTAGCAAAATGGATGGGCAGACAGTCGGACGGACGGATGGATGGGATAGACAAACGGGCGGACGGACGGACGGACGAACAGACGGATGTATAGAGTCAGAGAGATAAACGGATAGGCAAACGGACCTATAGGTAGTCCTATAGGTAGTAGGTAGTAGGACGGCCAGAAAGACAGAAAGCCAGACAGGACGGCGGAGACAGATGGACAGCCGGACAGACAAAGAGACGGAGATTGATAGATTCTGTTGTTAATCATGATCAGGAATATATATATAATACATATATATATATATATACAATCAGATTGCAAACATTTTAATCAGAGAAACAAAGTGCCCCAAATTACCATGACCAACTCAATTCAGGGTATATAAAGTTGCTTTGGTTTTCTAGTCCAACTCCGAATTCGAATTTGTCTTCTCTGTAACTCACTTCGAGTTCTGCGCATGAGCAGCCAGCAGCCAGCAGCATCTCATGCGAGCGCAGAGTTACGATTCGAGACGTGTTTAAACAACATTTTAGCGTTGTTGTTGTTGTTGTTGTTGTTTGTCTGATTGAGTGCCATTGGAGGTCAAGTTCAGGGAATACCGCATTGCTTAGCGAGTACTTTATGTATTTTTAACGATTTATTTTTTTTATGACTTCGACGTCTGCATTAAATTTGTGAAATATATCATAAAGCTGAGATTTAATTTAGTTACTAATTACAATCACCAGCTGTAACACAGGTAAAAAATTAGTTTATTGTTTTTATTTTAGTTTATTTTAAAGTAATTAAGAGTTCAGATTCTATCTGAGGCGAGTAGCTGCAATTATTATAATGAAAGCTGATGTGATCTTACGATATTTTATGATTATACTTCTATTTTGTTGATACTCAAAATTAATATAGTATATGTAGCACATATTAAGAAATTGTAAGATTGTCAAATATGAATATATACATATATGATAGATGAATTAGCAAGAACTTTAAAGATCTATTTAAAGAAGTTAGTAGCATTATTAAATGAACATTTAGTTTCAATAGTTTATACACAAACTTGGCAAGATTTGGGAATTCATTTCATAATTCTTAATTAGAATAAGCCATATCAATCTGTTCGTCTGTCATCAGTCCTCTATCTTCTATTCCCTATCCTCTGAGTAGTATCTCCTAGAGTAGCAGCTACATTTTGCAATCAGACATTCTAGCAGTTGTAAGTAGAGTATTTATCATATCTATGTTCCAGCATATCATATCATGTGTATCATATTTCATATCTAAAACATATGATATACATATATCATATCATGTATCATATTTCATATCTATATTATATGATATATTGCAATATTTCAAAAACTCATCTCATTTACTTATTCTCATTAGTAACGATATTTAGTCTTGATCTTCGAAGAATTACTTGAAATGCTTCAAAGCTAGTTTTACATTATTTGGAATGTCAATTACTCTGACATATATACAGATTATATATGTATATATCAGATATAGCAGACTTTACCCCATTTACCCAAAAATTAAAATAAAAAAGTATTTCAAATAGTAAATACAAACTTGCTATCCATTTCACTATTATTTTTTATGAGCACTACTATTTTATGAAAAATACTATTTTGTGAAAACTACTATTTTTTAACACTACTATTTTAATGAACACTACTATTTTAATGAACACTACTATTTTAATGAACACTACTATTTTAATGAGCACTACTATTTTAATGAACACTACTATTTTAATGAACACTACTACTATTTTAATGAACACTACTATTTTAATGAACACTACTACTATTTTAATGAACACTACTATTTTAATGAACACTACTATTTTAATGAACACTACTATTTTAATGAAAACTACTACTATTTTAAAGAACACTACTACTATTTTAATGAACACTACTATTTTAATGAACACTACTATTTTAATGAACACTACTACTATTTGAAAGAACACTACTACTATTTTAAAGAACACTACTACTATTTTAAAGAACACTGCTACTATTTTAATGAACACATATGGTATGACACAATGTGATACGAAAAGACTTTTTCGAATACCCAATATGAGGTCGGTTCAAAGAATTACGCATCTTTTTAATTTCTGCGGGTTACGTCTATTCGATTTTGTATTTTTTTGTGGCGCTATGTTAGTACACATGTCTCCTGGCACAAGTGTATTATACTAATGGGGATTACTTTGAAGGGGAACAAAGTGAAATGAATGAATAAATAAATAATTCTCGGGAAAAAAGGGAGTGATACTTTTTGCACAGACCTCGTATGTAGGTACAGAATATCTACTAGTCGTGCACAACCAACTAAATTCACTCTAACTTTGACCTCTTAGCATTATTTTCATATACTTCACGTAATCTAGCTTCAAATAAAAACAAATTTGAATTTTCAGCCAAAAAATTGAATTTTCCAAAAATTTTAAAGCCAAAAAAAAAGACTAAAAATAAAACTGAATACTCCATTTGTTTATAGCACAAAAAACACACTTAAGCTATATTTTTTGTTATTATTATTATTTATTTTTGTTTTATTGGCTGTGAGTTTTGGTAGGTGTCGCTTGTTGGCCAGGGCCGCAAAGGCAAATAAATTAATTTGATTTATGCTAATTAGTTTGTGTGTGCGTGTGCTTTGTTAATATGTTTTAATATATTTGTTTTTGTTGTTGTTTTTCTTTTCATGCTGCTGCTGCTGCTGCTAATTGCAGATACCTTCAATAATTGGATTCTTGAACTTGGACTAATTGGCAATTGAAGTTTTTCGGGCCCCGAGAACGTGCCGAACGCAAAATGAATCAATTAATTAAGGCTGAATATGGACGCAACACACACACACAGACACACGCACACATATTTTTTTGTAGAATAAATGCAATAAATTAATTAAACGAGTGTTTGCAATTATTATTTATGAAAATCAAATGAAGTCGCCAGCGCACGGGCTGTCAAACTGTGTTTGCTCGGGCTCAATTTATGGCAGCGCCTAAAAGCATGCAACACTTTTTTTGCGGGCTTCAAGGCGCTGACTGCAACAGCAACGTGCGCTGTGCTTTGGCCTAGAGCGTGTTATCGATAGCTGCTTATCGAAGTTTGGCCAACAACAAAATGACATATATAAATAATATATGTATATATAAATATATTCTATTTAAATGTGTGTAAATTGAAATGTATATTTTAAGTAATATGTAATGATGAGGGGCAGCACAAACAAATATGTAAAGCCGAGCGACAATCAACAATTTGTTTGTGTCGCTGCTACCCTTAGGCCGGCAAGTGAGTGTGCGGGTGCGTATCAGCTGCAGAAACCCTAAACAGCAACAACAACCAGTCACAACAATTGCACAGAAGACAAAAAAACACCAAAAAAAAGAGGCAAAAACAAAAGCAAATAGTCAAAAAAAAGCGTCAGAAACTAGAAGGTAAGAAGCAAAAGCAGAAGCAGCAGCTGAAACAGACAGAAGACAGACACAAAGCCGAGCAGAGCCGAACCCAGCCGAGCAGTAGAAGAAGAAACAGAAAAGCAAAGCTAAAGCTGCAGCCATAGCCAAGAAAGTGCAAGTCGGACAGGCGCCAGGGCGCATTAGGCATTACGCAACAGGCACGGCGTCCGGCAAGGGAGCGGCCATCTGAGCTACACAGCGACACAGCCCATAGTTGGTAGTGAGGAGTTTAAGAATTGGACACAGTCGTTGAGGAGCTCTTTCCTGAGGCGGAGGAAATGTATTCGGCTGTGAAGCCACTGTCCAAGTATTTACAATTCAAATCGATTCGCATCTACGATGCCGTCTTTACCATCCACTCCAAGTGCACCGTGGTCATATTGCTGACGTGCTCCCTGCTGCTGTCGGCCCGCCAGTATTTCGGCGATCCCATCCAGTGCATCAGCGAGGAGAAGAACATTAACTATGTGCAATCGTATTGCTGGACCATGGGCACCTACATCATCAAGCTGAACAATGCCAGTGATCGCCAGCAGCTGCCCACGCCACCAACGGGCCGTGCCGGACGCACTCGGGTCAGTATGCGTCGAATGGCCGATTACAATGAGGAATACGCGCGGGCAATATCGATAGCCGAGGGCGTCGGGCCCGAGGTGCGGGGCCAGACGCAACGCGTCTACTTGCGCTACTATCAGTGGGTGATCATATTGCTGCTGTTTCAATCCTTCATCTTCTACTTCCCATCGTGCCTGTGGAAGGTGTGGGAGGGTCAGCGGCTGAAGCAGCTCTGCTCGGAGGTGGGCGAGGCGCTGCTCTCGGAGCAGACGTACAACACGCGACTGCGACTGTTGGTGAAGTATTTCACCACCGACTACGAGGACATGCACTATTGCTACATGGCCAAGTATGTCTTCTGCGAGCTTCTCAACTTTGTGATCAGCGTGAGTAGCGGGGGATCTGGGAGGGGGGGTCAATTGGCATTGCCCGATAGCCCATGCCATCCCATCCATACCCACAACACACATTCCCCGCCCACTTTCCACACCATTCCAGATACTCAACATCCTGGCCCTGGAGGTGTTTCTCAACGGCTTCTGGACCAAGTATCTGCATGCGCTGGCCACGATACCACTGTACGACTGGGATCGCTGGAATCACATCACGTCGCGGGTCTTCCCCAAGATCGCCAAGTGCGAGGTGCTCAAGTATGGGGCTAGCGGCACGGCCAGCATCATGGACAATCTCTGCATACTGCCGCTGAACATACTGAACGAGAAGATTTTCGTGTGCCTCTGGTGCTGGTTCTTGCTGATGGCCTGCATGTCCGGCTTGAATCTGCTCTGTCGCCTGGCCATGATGCTGAGCCGAACGCTGCGCGAGCTCATGATACGCAGCCAATTGCGCTTCATGACCAAACAGCATGTGCAGCATGTCTTCAGGGATCTGACAATCGGCGATTGGTTCCTGCTGATGAAGGTTAGCGTCAATGTCAATCCGATGCTCTTTCGCGACCTAATGGACGAACTATGCGAGCTGCGCAGCATCCACAGCTCCACCTCCTCCCTCACGCTGCTCGAGAGCCCCGCCTAGTCTGTCGCAGAGTTAACCACAATACATATATATTAAATTTCCTATTCCAACAATCGTCAATTGTACAATATATATTTGTCTATATATATATCTATCTAAGTATGTATGTATCTCTGTATGTGTCTATATAGCTTTTACAATATAGTCAGATCGTGTATATCTTTCATATTCTATTCAACTGCTGCTCTATTGATTTCAAATTGATTTATCGATATTTATCGATAAGTGCTAGGCATGTGAGACGATTGTAAACACAAAGGTAAAGTGATGACGAGTTCCACCATTGAACTGCCCAGCGCGCAGTACGAGAATCTTTCGAGCCGGAGATCGAAGCATTGCAAGTTATCGAAGCAAACTAGTAATCAGTGAAAAACTACGAATGAGTAGAGTAAATTATTAATAAAGTTGATCAAAAATTGGATTAGTGGTTTCTGCGGTAAAATATTTATGGGTATATGTAGATATTATGTTAGACCAAAAAATATAAGTATAACACGTATACAGCTGTGTTCATAAAAATAGTAGTGTGACTGCAATGTTTCACAGCAAAATTTTGTGACAAACATAATATTTTTAAAACAATTTGAAACGAGTTAGATTAACATATATGCAATGTACATTTATACATATATATATATATATATATATATATATATATATATATATATATATATATATATATATATATATATTAAATATTTTATAAGAATAATTAAATATATTTTATGTAATATTTATATTTTTTTTTTTTAAATTATATATATATTTTGTATATATTTTATACACATATTTTATAAATATTTTATATATATTTTATATATATTTTAAATATATTTTAAATATATTTTGTGTATATTTTATATACATTTTTTATACATTTTTTATATATTTTTTATATATATTATTTATATATTATTTATAAATTATTTATATATATACATGGTTTTTTTCAAATTTCAAGATATGTTGATCATAAAATTTGGTTGTCCAACATTTCAGTCGCACTACTATTTTTGTGAACACCGCTGTGAATACATATACTACTATTTTTATGAACACAGCTGTATACGTACATTGTACATATGTACATTATATCTAAGTTATTTGCTCTTTGTGCCGATTTTCCTTTATAGTTTCACATACATACGTACATATGTATGTGTATATAGTATGCACCTTTTCTTTCTTCTCCTCTAGAGCAGTTCTCCGGTATAAAATTATCCGCTCTGGTCATACGGTTTGCTTTCTGAAACTGCGTCAATCAGGAATTCTACGTATTATATTTTTCTATGCATTAACCCTAATAATATCCTCTTCTAGAATAGCCACAAATATGGTGTTCAAGAAGAGCTCTATATTATTTATTAGCTATAGCTTTATATATAGATTAGACTAAAGAAAATATCATCTATAGTGACTCGATAGATCTTAGAAAACTTTTAAATGTAGAGAAATGGAAGTAAAGTGGAAAAATTGATAGATTTACATTTTTTATCTATATTTATCTATATATAAATTAATAAATATAACAATATAGCTGTATAAAAAAATAAAAATATGTTTATAAATTTTTATTTGTTGTATAATGTCTTATACAAGTCTTATACTATTTATGTATCCAATATACAATATTTTTTTTATATATGTATTTAAAAATAAAAGAAAAGTCAATCATTTTTTTTTGCATATTATTACATATTTTTTATTTTATATAAAAATATTTAAAAATAAAAGAAATTTCTTCTTAAGTAAATCATTTTTTTTTGCATATTACAATTATTTTGATTACCAAAATAAAATAAATTCATTGAGCGCGCCTTCACTGCAGCAGCAACAACTCAACTCAAATGCTAAGCAAACACTGTCATATGAATGCAATTCACTTTCTCACTCCTCTTCACTCTCTCTCTCTGTCTTTCTCTCCTCACACTCTCTTCCTTACACTTTTGGCACTGGAACGCACTCTTTTGCACACACACACACGCGCATACGCACGCCTACTTGCACACACACACGCTTGCGCACAGCACGTGCATAAGTCGCGCGCGTTTTGCTAGCGTTTTTCTTAGCTACTGCTGTTTGTTTTTGTTGTCTTTGGTTTCGTTTTTTGCTTTCTGCTTTTTGCTTGTCGTTTTCGCTTTGCGCTTCTGCCACACACAATTTAATGTGCATTGTTTATACACTAAGTAGTTGTTGCTGCTGCTGCTGCTGCTGCTATAATTTCGTCATTTATATTTTGTGTCTGTTTCGTTCGCTCTGCGCCTTCGCCTAAGACGTTGCAGCTTTAGCTTTTGTTTTGCGCACATTAACAGCGCGGCTCGCTGCCTGCGTTAAGCACGCACACACACATAGAAGCAGAGACCAACACACACACACACACGCACACTTGCACACATGCACACACACTAAATGTAAATATTATTCAAAAGTCATCGTGTGGTCGTCGTCGTCGTCGTCGTCGCCTGTTTTTGCGGGGGCTCCGCTTGATGGAGGGGTGCGACCGTTCTGCCGTTGTCTCTGCCGGCGTTGTTGCTGTTGTTTTTTTCAGTTTGTCAGTTTGTCAGTTTCTTTAGCTTTGGTTACATCTATTTTGTGCTTATTGTTTGTGTTTTGGTTTTCATTTTGATTTTGGATTTTGGATTTCGTGCGACTGCCATTTGGGCTAGCTTTAGTCGGTTAGTCGTGTGTCAACCGGGAAGCCGCCAAGTGGCCCCATCGTCACCGTTACCGCCACCGCTGCCATCGCCGCCGCCGTCGACGTTGCCGTCGCTGTTTAACTGTTAACGTCGCTGCTTGGATTTTCGTTTTCAGATTCAGAGCGCGCGATTTAAACATTTCCAGCAGAGCAAACTTCAGTGGCATTTAATTAAAACGCGTACGTGACGCGCGCGACAATTGCGAACTGTGAACTGCAATTGGAAATTGCAATTGGCAATTCTCGCCGCTAACCGTTAACAACGGTTATGCAGTGTTAGTATCTTGAGCGCCAAATGAGTAAGCGTTGCAAGCCAATGCGGTTTGCTAACCAAAACAAATCAAGTGACCGACATCAATTTAAATCACACACACACACACAGATCAAATGTTCACCCACACAGAGAGAGAGAGAGAGAGAGAGAGAGCGAGAGAGCGAGAGCGAGAGAGACGCACACATGACGTAAGGGCACACTGCGATAGACGGCAATAACCGTAGGCATTGATAAACACCAGCAAAGTGTAAAAAAAAAACAAAAAAAAAACATTAACAGCGGGCACGGCACAGTGGTCAACATGCCATTTGTTATACAAGAATTTTGCGGTGAAAGCTTAAGTCTAGCGTTCAATCAGTTAAGCTTTAAGCTGTCGCAGCTGTCACACATCGCGGCGAAAGCGTTTCCATCTCTTTCCCTTTATTCATTTAACCTTTTGTTAAACGAGTTTCTTCTGTTGGAGCAGAATTTAACATAACAAACAATACGAGGCCTGATCGGAGCCAAATTGAAACTGGTATTTCTTAGCCATACAAAATGAATCAACTCGAAAACTATCTACAATATTTGCAAATTTCTATTCATAATGACAGGTTGTTTTTTTTGCCTATTTTTTTTATTGGTGCGTGTTGAGTCCATGTGGCTGATGTAATATTCTGAATGATTAATATGTGATCAAAAATTCTTAAGAATATATATTGTAGGGGAGTTCTGAATGAAGAACAATCAAAAAGAAATTACAAAAAATAAAAAAAATAAATAATAATATAAAAATAAATATATATAAAGTCAAAAATATAAATAAAAACAAAATTAAATAAATTCCCTTATATATAAATTTAAAAAAATAAATAAAAAAATAAAAAATATTTTCAATATAATAATTTCTTTTTGCTAATTTATTATTTATATATGATAAAGTATTAAAAACAAATTCCTTAGAATATATTGTATTAGTGCTCTTAATGAAGAACTTTAAAATATAAAAAATAATTGAATATAAAAAAATATTTTTAAAAAATATAAAAAATTAAGTATATCAAAAAAATTAATATAAAAAAATAAATAATAAAATAAATAAATTCTTAAGATAATATTGTGTTAGTTCTCTGAATGAAGACCTCTAAAATATAAAAAAATAAATATAGGAAAATATTTTAAAAATATAAAAAGATAAATATACAAAAAAATAAAAATATATAAACAAAAAAAAATATAAAAAAAATAAAATAAATATATTCATCATAAAAGAAAACAAATATTTTACATTTAAAATTAAGGTTCGTCCGCTCTTGATCGATTTGCCATGGTCTTATCTATTTACCTATCAGACAAATCACAATTGCAGCTGAAAGTCTACAGCTTGTTCAACTTTATCTAATCTAATAAGCATTTTAATAAACTTACACTAATCCATATGTGTACTATGTGTGCACACAGTCTGCGTCATGGCCAAGTATGTGATGCGCTTCGGCACACAAATTGATATGGCACCACTGTTTCACCTAGAAGTACTGCCACAACAACAACAACAACAACAAAAATAATGGTATAAAGCACACACTATACAAAACAAAACAAAAATAAATAAAAAAACAATTCTACACAAAAAAAGAATTCAACAAAAATACAAATAAATAAATAAAAAAAAGCAAAACAAAAAAAAAACAGCAGCAGCAACAACCACAACAACAGTGACGTGCCCGCTGTCGCGTCGCTGCCAGCGTCGACCGCGGCTGGCGCCCATGCGGTCGCAAGTTCTGTGCTCTTTAGTTGGTCGTCTGGAACAAGTCCGAGCAGTCCGAATCAGATTCCGTCCACCTTTGGGCCTAAAGCGGCGTGCACTTGTGCTCGTCTTCTGCTTCTTCTATTACTTTTTTGTTTTGTTCTTTTATTGATTTTGCTATAAGTGCCGAAGAAACTACCGTTAAAGCGGCGTACAGCTTATCAGCCGTTTGCCGATAAGAATTGTGAGCTAAATTCGCCGTCGCCGTCGCCGTCGTAGTAGTCATAGTCGCCGCAGTCGCAGTCGCAGTCGCAGTCTTGAAGGTGTCGCGCGCATTGTTGTTGTTGTTTTAAGTGCTTAGGTGTTGGCAACTTGACAGCCGAAAACAAAGGCCAAGATATTCAGTTGGCAGCTGCTGCTCATGGCCCAAAGAGAATCTCACGCGTATGTCTCTCTCTATTTCTCTCTCTCCGTGTGTGTGTGTGCGTGTGCGTCAGCTAGACGTAATAACAACGATTATAACAACAGCAGCAGCAAAAAAATAATCCAAGTGAAAACAGATCTGCCATGAGTGCAGGATCAAAGGCTTTTGGACTAGTTATGGCTGGAGATATCGAGCACAGGAGGGACTATCGCACCTTTCTGCGCAGCATTTCAAATGTGTTTACCATAAACAGCAAGAGCAGCAATCAAGAACAACAACAAACACAACACAGCGACAGCAAACACAAGAGCAACAGCAACAGCAACAGCAACAGCCACAGCAACAGCAACAGTAGCAGCCCAAAAATCAAGAACAAGAAGAAGAACAACAACAACAACAACAACAATTCCATCCTGCCCATTGTTCGTATGGTAACAACACCTGATATCTTCAGCGATTGCCAGCATATCAACAAACCAATGGACTACAAAGTGAGAGTCAGTTCCATGTACGACTTCAGTCGGGACAAAGAGATATTTAGACGTAATTCGGTAAGTGCTATTTCTGTTCCTAAAGATGCCTATAGAGGTACTACAATATATATATAGATAATATGTGAGCTATACATACTTTCCCTACACTAAAGGCCATGCCTGGCTAACTACTCTGAGCTGATTTGACTTGATTATTCAGAAAATTACTTTGAAAAGCCCATTTGAATCTACTTCAACTGCTACTTGAAGCAAGACTTCAAAATGGACTTAAAACTAAAACTAAAAAAGGTTTTAAAGCTATTAATAATGTCGTATAGTTAGAAGAGTATTTGAATGCCGCAAATATATCATTAGAGAGTTGCATTAGGCAGTATTACGTGATATCAATGTTTCTCAATGCAGATCTCAAATGCTATATTTTGGGAAAATCGTTTTGGTTTGCCTTGGTTTCTCCCTATAAATCTAGAAAACTCTCAATTGATTTGCTGCGTTTTGTACTGATGAAACATAATTTGTATGCCCTGAACCCATTGAAATGGGTATAATGGTTTTGTTATTTCTTAAAATTTTATTTTATTTTATTTTTATTTTGCTACTTCTTATTTTTGTATGGCACAAGTTTAGGGCGTGGCCCAGAAATATTTATAGCTAATCATTGAATATTATAAAGAAATTCTCTGACGTTAATTGTGGTAGTCATATAAGAAATTGAGGTCAGTTTATTCATTATTTTGCGGTTTTAAACAAATCATATATAAATAATAGTATTATAATACGATATTAATTATATATATAGATATATATTATTTTTAGTGATTCGCGTAACCTGAAGATTCATTTTGTTAAACTGATCCCAACTAAGCTACATGCATATGAAACTCTTTGCCATATTCTTCTGTCAAGTTATGCCTACAGCTAGATATCGCCTCAGTTAGAGTTCCCTAGTTCCTAAACTCTAGTATTATATATAAACTCGATGTCTAGTTCCCTTCTTTAGCTTCCCTTTAGAACTCTTTTCATAACAAAATCATTTCTCTCACGTCATTATTTCCACTTATTCAAATACAAAGAAACGCTTTTTAGCCGGCGAATTCTTGAACTTGGAATCGTTGTTGATGATGACGATGATGATGATTATGATAATGATATAGTTGACCATAATCGAGGGCCGTTGTAAAATTTCACTGCATGCCTTTTCCGATTCGTTTTGATTGTCTCTTTATAAGTCGTGCTATCGTGTTATTGGGCTCGACAAAATTTGCATAGCCGTTGAGAGAGAAAGTGAAACCGAAACACGTTTCCGTATTAATGCGACCTATTGTTCCCCAAAATGAAGTGTTTTCCAAGCGATCTCAATGGATTTGTCACAGGCTAACAAAATTCATTAAAAGAAACCATATCCAAAATGAACTCGTTTCGTTCTCTGTGGCAATCTGTTCGGGTCGTCTGTATTCTTAATGAACTATGTATATAAATACTGGGTTGATCAAATGAAATAGGCCTATTTAGCGAATGGGCTATATTATTAAAAGTGAGCGCTAAGAGCATAAATTGGATCGATTGCAATTTAAATAATAAGAAAATATGATATTTTTGATTGATTGACTATCGTCATTATTACTATTGTTATTATTATACTGATTATTGTTTTTATACCCTGAACCCATTGAAAATGGGAAATCAGGGTATAATGTTTTTGTGAAAATGTATGTAACAGGCAGAAGGAGACATGGCAGACCCCATAAAGTATATATATTCTTGATCAGCTCGACAAACTGAGTCGATATAGCCATGTCCGTCTGTCCGTCCGTCCGTCCGTCCGTCCGTCCGTCCGTGTGAACGCAGTGATCTCGCAAACCACAAAAGCTAGAGATCTGAAATTTGAAATGTATACTCGTGTATATCCTACGCAGTACGAGTTTATCATTTTTTTTCGATAACTCATCCCATTTCCTTATTATCGATAAAAATCGATAACTTTTCTTCGTTTTTGAATACCGTTAAAGCTATAGATTTCAAATTTACTGTGTGTATCCGTGTAATGAATACAAACATTTTGCATTTTTTGGATTTTGGATACCACGCCCCCTTCCCCCCAAATTTGAAAAAAACGTATTTCAAATACTAGAGACTTGTGCTTTGGCAAATACATACATATGAATGGCATTATTACGCTGTAAAAGTTTGATTACGAAAGTCCATCTAGAAGCAAACCTATTCAACAAAAAAGTGTCCAAAATATAGCCCATACTGCAGCCCAAGCGCTGCCCGCGCGCAGTCGCTGCGTAAACTGCGCAGTAGCAGAGCAAGTGCTTGTGCGTGCGTGTGCATGTGTGTGTGTGTGTATGTGTTGTTTGTATGTATGTATATATAAAAGAAGCGTAAAATGATTTGAATATCGCATCTTCGCAGGGTTCAGGGTATCTCTTAGTCGAGCAGTCTCGACTAGAGCACTCTTACTTGTTATTACTACAATATTATTATTATTATTGTCTGTTTGATCAGCATTAGTATTATCAATGGTATAATTATTATTAAAATATTATTTTGATCATTCTCATTGTCTTTGTCATTAGCATTAACATTATCATTGTTATTATCATTAACATAAGCTTTCACATTGGCATTAGCATCAGCGTTAGCATTAGCTTTTGCATTAGCATTAGTATTAACATTCTCATTAGCGTTAGCATTATCATCGTCATAGGCATTGTCATTGTCATTGTCATTGCCATTGTCATTAGCATCAGCGTTAACATTATCTTTAGCGTTAGCCTTAGCATTAACTTTTAATGTTAATGCTATGGCTAATGCTGATGCTAATGACAATGGCAATGACAATGACTATGACATTGATAATGATATTCATAATTCTAATCTTAATGCTAATGTTAATGCTAATACATTAGCATTAAGATTAGAATTATGAATATCATTATCATTGTCATAGTCATTGTCATTGCATTACCATTTTCATTAGCATTGGCATTAGCATTGGCATTAACAAATTCATAGTTATGACTATAATCATAATCATAATCGCAATCATCATTTTAACTATAACTACAATATAAATATAATTATAATCATAGTCATAATCATTCTCTTACTAATGATAATAACCATTCTTATTATCATTATCATCATAATACGCAATATCATCATTGCCATCCTACTCAAACCTACATATGTACATATATTGTCATTCACATGCGGAAAAGTGCATTGCAGTCGCTGGCACAAGTTGGCCGGGCTTGTTAATTGTGAGTGTTATGTAAAAAGCCGTTGTCAACACTGCAAATGAGTGTTGTAATGTTATAAATGACGTTCGCGTGCAATTATATCAAATAAATTAACAGAATTTCGGAAATGTGTAATAGTAGCAAAAGCAACAGCAAAAGCAAAAGGAAAAAATAAAATAAATTTAAATCAAATTGATTGCAAAGAACCGCCCAACCGCACACAGTGGCTTGCATTGTGTCGGCCTGGCGCCCCCGCCGACCCACCTTGGGGGCTGTGCACTGATGCAACATGCAAGAAAATGCATTGCGCATGTTGTGCATTGCGTGTTTTGCTTTGCTGAGCGTTGCAGCAAGTGTTGTGTGTGTGTGCGTGTGTGTGTGTGTGTTGCTCTTTGGTTTGCTGACTTTGGGGCTTTTGGGGGCAGCTGTGTGACTAATCGCGTTTGGCTGTCGACGTGCTGCGCACGCGTTTTGCGCGCGTTTTTTGTCGCCCACAAAAGTAAAGTAAAAAAAAAACTATCGCAGTGGCACAGTCAAGAGGCAACTGCTGCAGTGGGGCAATTGCATATAAAGTACACACAAATAAAATGCATTGCAAATCTAAGCAGCACGCAGCACACAGTAGCTTTATCAGCTGCAGTCGCTGTTGCCGTCGCCGTCGCCGTCGCAGTCGACGTTAATGCAATTTGAAGAGTCGTGCGCGTAAAACAATTTTGTCATCAGTTTGCATAGTTTGCTGCAAGCGTACACTGACACACTTACACAAGCACACACACACATACATATACATATATGTATGTATGTATGTATGTATGTATATATGTATGCACACAGACATGTGCATTATGCATTACTTCCATTTCCAATTGGCTTTATTTATGCCGCTCATTTTCTCGCTCTGATTTGCTTGACACTTTTTGCTGCAATGGAAATTTCACTGCTTCTTCTGTGCTGTTGTTGTTTTTGTATATTTATTTTCTTTGTTAATGCAAGACAAGTAGCTGCTTGATTGACACTTGAGCTGCCATTACACATGCAGAACTATCAATATATACATATGTATGTGTGTGTGTGTGTGTGTGTGCCTCAAAGCCTTTTGTGACATGTCGAAAGAGCTTGACATGGGCAGCTAAACTTGTTCACTTTACAGACAGTCTCCATAGCAAAGGATAATTATTAAACTGATACAGCTGTGGTCATCAAAATAGTAGTGCTGCACCCCACAAAAAACATAAAACAAATGAAAAATTATTATTTCCGCTGGAAAATAAAAAAATGCCTACATTTTATTTAGAACAGAATTTAATGAAGAGAATTGTGAACCAAATACCGTTACTTTCGCTCTAAATTAATATGTTTTTGATGATCTTTAGAGAAATGCAGTGCAAATCGACTGTTCATGGAAATAGTAGTGCAAAAAATGAACAACAAAAGTAAATTAAAAAAAAAGAAATATATAAAAATATATAAATATACATATACATATACATATAAATATATATATATTTTAAATTTACTTTTGTTATTAATTTTGTTGCACTACTATTTCTATGAACAGGCGATTTTATAACTTTTACTACAGCAACATTAAAATAAGAAAGGGCGTCAGAATTATTTTTAAAATATGATATAATCTGAAATTAATTATTTATTTCCATTTAATCATCATTATATATAAGTATATAATTATAATCCATGACTATATGACTTCCTGTGGCTAATAATATACATATGTATAATAATGCAATTATAGAATATCTAAATCTGAAACTGAATCTACATATGTAGCCCTAAGACATTAGTCAATTTACAAATTTGATAAACCTGAACTGGAGAAGAACTATCTACATATCTATGTATCTATATATATTTATCGCAGTTTCTTATCTGACATTTGTTTACGACACTCAATTCTTAATGAGTCATCGGCCAATGAAGTATGAACTCTCTTCAGCTGCGTTGCTCTCGCTTCATGTGTGCCGCCATCTCGCTTGCACACAGAGTTAACAAATCCAATCAGACATCTTTTCAACTGCCATATACATACATACATGTATGTATATCTTGCAGTGGATCTCTTTCGGCTGCTGCTGCTGCCGCGCTTAATAAACTTCATTAAGAGCGAAAAAAAGAAAATAAATAAATAAATAAGAAGCGAGACACAACACAATAACCATAATCATCATATGGCAAGCGACATTTTTATTGGACTCTTGCAGCGACAGCAGCGTCGCGTCGCTGCCAACTTATTACACAGAAATTAACTGGGGCCCCGAGACACCCCTTTCTGACCCGCACGAAAAGCGGAAATTGAAAGCGAAATGAAAAAAAAATATGATATTTCTTGAGATTTGATAGTTTTGCTATATCGAATGTGGCATACTCTTTGCGCGACGACACACACACACATGTACATGTACTGTTATCGATAGTGTTATCGATGTGATATGTTTATTGGGAATAGGGTTGAACAGCTATCGATACTATTATAAATTGCAAGTTGAATTTATATATCGATAGAAATTTGTAATGAAAGAGTGTTTATATCGATATTAATTACCATTCATTCGAATATTTTTTAACAAATATCGATAGTGTTATCAATTTAATTAATTTGTGGTATTTCTTGAAATGGCCGCAGGTGCTATGAATAATTTGATTCATCGTGCTATCGATGATGTTATGAATAATGTTATCAACTTTTAATTTATACAAATAGTTACTGCAAATATGCAGCAATATTTCATATTAATTTAAATATTTTATAGTATTAGTATTATTTATTCTCCGATAAATTTGTTGATTTTTCGATAAATAGTAACTTGAATTTCTTCAACCACAAACGTCAAACGTACAGAAAGCAAACGCCTATTTATGTATCAAAAAATGTTTGTATATGCTTATCTCGATCACATATCCTTTAAGGTCAGATGCTATGCATTCATTTCAAATTTGTATTTTAACAAATGA
>JAWNPC010000306.1:1922500-1925000 GCA_035045365.1 Drosophila leonis | reverse complement strand
GACGGACGGAAGGATGAAAGGATGGACGGAAAGACGAATGAATGGAAGGACGGACGGACGGATGGACCGATGGATAGATGGACGGTTTGCTAGACAGGTGGACTAACGGAAAGATGGACAAATGAGCGAACGGATGAACGAACTAACAGATGGACGGACGAACGAACAGACGGACAGATGGACGGACAGATGGACGGACTGAAGGATGAATGGAGGGACAAACGAGCAGATGGACAGACCAACAGATGGACTGATAAAAAGATGGACAGATGGACAAATGGATGAACGGACGGAAGGATAAATGGATCGTCGGACGGAAGGATGGACAGATGGACGGACGGAAGGATGAAAGGGTGGACGGACGAACGAATAGATGGACGGACAGACAGATAGACTGACGAAAAGAAAGACAGAACGAGCGAACATACGGATGGCCAGAACCAATATACCCTTTTCACATTGTGAGCGAGCATACAAAATGAAATGCATTTCATATCTAGAGATAGAGCCCCATCATCAAAGTCAGAGCAACAAGTAGGAGTAGTTTAGTGGGGTATGCCCGACTAGAAGATACTCTTGCTACTGCACTCTTCTCTATAGATGTACTCCAAATTCTCTAAGTACTCTGAGCTTTGCATATGGGTGCTAGAAGCCTAACCTAATAGTTATCAACTTAATATTCTCGTTAACACTGTCTATACATACATATGCGAGGTTGGCCTGAGAAGTTGTTGAGCTTAAAGTGAAGTTGAACAGATGTTTGAAGGAGAGAATGAATTTTGAATTTTTTTCTTTATATTTGATTTATAAAAAATAAATATTTGTATAAAAAAATAAAAATAAAATTTATTTGAGCAACTTTTAAAATGTGTTACATAATTTATATAAAATTTATAATACCCCTTTGCTAAGGGCATAAGAAGCAACTCCTTTGCTGCTGCTGCTGCTGCTGCTGCTGTATCTGTTGGATACATTTAGCTGAGGGTTGCTGTCGTTGCTGTCGGCGTCATTGCCTCTGCCTCTGTCGCTGTCGCTGCTGCTGCTGCTGTTGCTGCCAATAACAACATCAAGAATCAACAACAGCAACAACAGCAACAACAACAACAATTGCGTTCATTGTGCTTAATTAATTTAGTTCAAAGATCAAGCGTTCGCGATGCCGTCGCGATTCCCCATGCGTTTCATGCACCCAACTCCACATACCTACGAGAATATACAATATATGATGCATGTTGCATGTAGTTCTTGTTGGTGCTGTTGCTGTTGCTGTTGCAGTTGCAGCTGCATTTTGATGTGCAACGTCTGTTGTTTATTTGTGCTGCGTTCCAGTTATAAACTTCCAACATTTTCATGTTGTCCCGATCTCCAGATGTTGACCTACGATCCACAATTTCGATGCAGCGTGCAGGTGCTGCATTGCATCTTGTGGCATGCCACAAGCCACGACTAGCTATTGGCTGCCAAGCTTCTGCCTTAATCAATTGCTGTCCACACCCAAAATGCCCGCAGTGGCGATATGCTTAATTAGGCAAACGGGCGTTGAGCATAAAAAGCGTCTTTTGTCGCTGCCACACCCCATACGCCCCCACCCCCACTTGCACACACACACACACACACACACACACACACACACACACACACTCGCACACACACACACACACACGCACACATAGATGCAGACAGACACATGTTGTCCATGTTCATTACACACATTTGGCTTTCGAGTTGCGCCTCCCCATGTGGATCTGTTGCTCTTACACTGTGCAACAAAAAGTTAAGGCCCAAAGTGTTGTTGTTAAATGATATATATATATATATATAGTATACATATAGAGTTAAGTACTATATCTAGTTATTGCCATCTAAGTGTCTATATAAGATGTGTTTGGGAAAGCAGTTGCCTTGACAGTTCGAGTTCATAAAACTGATTTTTAATCAAAGTCTGTTTCTATTCCATTATGAAATTGTATTGAAATTGAATTCTTAGACAAGCTTGAGATTTTTAAAAACATTTAAAAAACATTTCAAAAGAGTTTCTGAAACAAACTCTTGACACAAAAATAATATTTAATAAAAAATCTTATGAATATGCAGCTGTGTTCATGAAAATAGTAGTGCAACTGCGCACTAAATAATAACAATATTTTGAAAACAATTTGCTAGGAATATTAAATAAACATATTTTTTATTAATTTAAATTTTAATATTTAAAAAATTAATAAAATTTAGTTGTTCATGAAAATAGTAGTGGCTGCTAAAAAAAAAGGAAAAGAAAAATATAAAATATATAAGATATAAATAATATTAGTCTAACTTCATATATTATGTTTTACATTTATTTGGTTAGTCTAATACTAAATTGTTATTATTTTTCAATTTTTTTTTCTATTTTTTTGTTGTATTTTGTTGTGCACTGTTTTGGCAGCGTCCGCGTCGTCCGCTGGGTGACCGGGTCGGCTCCGTCGGCGTTGATGTCGACGTCAACGTCGACGGCGTAACG
>JAWNPC010000306.1:1815000-1917500 GCA_035045365.1 Drosophila leonis | reverse complement strand
GTGATCTACGAGAATCTGTGCCACGGCTGCGGCTATGGCGTCTTTGCCGCACAAGGTCGCTATTGTCACTTCTGCCAGTGCATTGTCAGCGGCAGCGTCGTTGCTGCGCTGCAACAGTCGCAGCCTCAGCCGCAGTCAGCGTCGAGCGGCAGCGAATGCAATATTTATGAGAACATTTGCGAGCTCTGCCGCGGCATCTACAGCGACAGCGAGCAATGCGAGTGCAATGCAAGAAGTGCCACGCCCACAGGCGGTGCGGCCGCAGCTCAAATTGAAAAGACGTCGCTGCTGCCGCCGCAGCCACCGTCAGCAGCGCCCGCTGCGGCCAAGGCTGGCAAGTCACGCACTCTGCTCGGCTACTCCAAGTCCAGCGCAGCGACGCTGACGCGTCTGTTCGGCTCGCTGAAGCAGCTGAATCGCTCCGGCTCGCTGCAGCGACGCCTCTTCCAGAAGGAGGCGGCGGGCAGTGGGAAGGCCGCTGCCGGTGGCGGCCGCGTCGGCGGCGGCGGCTCATTGGAAATCATTCACAATGTGGACGAAGTGTTCCGCACGCAGGAGACGTTCGATATGCAGCGCATCTGCGAGCTGAAGCGTCAGCTGCAGTGCAGTCGCAGCGAGCAGCATATCTATGGCCGGCTGCGCGGCGAACGGGAGCTGGAACCGGAGCCGCCGCTGGAACCGGAGCAAGAGAGACAGCCAGAGGGCGAGAGCGCCGCGGAGCTGATGCGCAAGAAACCGCGCATATCGCGCATGCGTCTGCTGCGCCAAGACGAGCAGCAGCCAAGCAGCGAGGCAGCAGCAGCAGCAGCAGCAACAACAGCGGCGTCGACGTCAGCTCTATTTTTGAATGAAAGCATTTGCCAGTGGATGAGCGCGCTGCGACGCGAGCTGCACAGCTATGAGGATGCAAACGGTGGCGTTGGCTGCCAGCAGCCCAAAAGCGTGCCGCCAGCCTATGAGAGGGAGCGAGAGCGAGAGCGAGAACGAGAACAAGTGGCTGAACTTGTAACGCTGCGACGCAGCGAGGCAACAGCAGCGGCAGCAGCAGCAGTGGCAGAGCCTGCTGCGCAGCAGCGTTTGGTGAACGACTTTAAGCGCAAACTGCTCGCCAAACCGTATTTCCAATTAGACACCCAATTGGAAAGCCAATTAACGCCAAATGGGCAGCAGCCGCATGACGATCGACGTCGACGTCGCTGCGGCATCAATGAACGGCACGATGCGGCCTTTGTTACTGAATTTCTCAGCGGCTTGGCGGTCAGTGAGAGCGCAAAGCCAGCGACAGAGCTTGAAATAACTGTTACAACGCAGGCAGCATGCACGGCAGCGCTGCTCGCTGTACGTTTGTCGCTGCCGCAGCTGTGGCTGACGACTGCGCTTGCGGCCAGCTTGCATCGTAGCGTCATTTGCTACTTCGGCTATGACAAATTGCTGAGCGACTTTTTGCAGCGACGACAGCGACTGCGCAGCGACAGCGATAGCAACAGTAACAGCATTGAGCGCTGGCTGCGTCGCTATCGACGCTACTGTGAGAGCAACAACAACAACAACAATAATAAGGCTGAGTGTGAGTCAGCGTCACAACGGCGTCGGCAGCGGCGACGCCTATTGGGGCCGCCGACATCGGAGCTGGCAGTTGTGTTAGCGACGCCACCGAGTGACGACGTTGCTGCGGTCACATGGCATGTCGGCAGCATTAGCAATACGATTGAACTGAGCGGGCGAGAGAGCGTGAGCGCGTTCGTGAGCGTAAGCGTAAGCGTGTGTGAGAGCGAGCAACAGACGCGATCGGTGTGCGCCAGCGGCGACGACGGCGTCGTTGTCGGCAGCGTTAGTAGCAGCGCGCTGATGGCGGCACCCAAGCAGAGCGCTGTAACTGAGCGCTGCAGCAGCGACGACAGTGAAAACAATAGCAATAATAACAACAACAACAGCAACAGCAACAGCAACAATAGCGACAATAATAACAAGGAGCGTGACAATGTTAACCAGCAACAACTACAACAACAACAACAACAACAAGCAACAATAACACAGGTCAATAGCCATTGCAAGCAAACAGATTTACAACAAATTACAAATTATAAAAATAAATTAAAATAACGAACAACAACAATTTGGGCTCACTGCCAGCTGCAATTGAGGCGTAAATTAATACAGCAATACAACGGTAGTTGCGCTAAGTGCGCGAGCGAGACAGCGATAGATATAGATAGATAGAGGGCGCCGAGTGCTGAGTGTGTGAGCAGTGTGAAAGAGCGCAAAGAGAGCAACTCAGCAAAAAGCAAAAACAACAAGTGAGCGAGGGAGCGGGAGGGAGAGAGCAACAGTTTTATTTACATATAATTTTAAAGCTTTTTAAAGGGCATTTTGAACTGTTATGAAATGGGCTAAAAATCTGAAAAATTCACAATTAAAATAAATCAAATTAATAAGAAATGTGGGCATAGATTTATGCAAGTATAGAAATATATATGAAAAACATCTTAGCAAAATAATTCAATAATAAAATTTGCATAAATCAGATTAAACAAAACTCAAAGTTCGCCAATTATAGAAAATACTTCTATACACACATATATAGTATATAGTATGGGAATAATAGGCATAACACATGTTGTGAGTGATCGGGCTTAATAATACTCTTAAAGATTACGAGTCAATTAGCGATAACCAAGTCGTTTTCCATATGCAAATTATTTTTACGATCGATTCTTACGAACATATAAAAAGAGAGAGAGGGAGAGAGAGAGAGAGGGAGATAGAGGTAGAGCTAGGGAGCTATAGCTGACTTGATTTACATTTTATTTTGTATGACAAATTGTAGGTAACGCGTAGAAGTAACGAGTGCAAAATAACGAATTGATTGCAAAATATTTTATGATTTCACTGGAAATCGAATTTATTAATAAAAAAATAAAATTTAAAGAAAATTTACAAAATAAATAAATAAAATTAAAATAAATATTAAAGAAATTTATTTAAAAAAAAAAAAGTAAATAATTCTTAAATTTTAAATTAAATATTAAAAAAATTAAATTAAAAGCAAATTTAAAAATTAAATAAATTAAAATTTAAAAAAAATGTATTTAAAATAAAAAAAAACTAAATAAAATTAGATGTTGAATAAATTAAATTGAAGACAAATTTATAAAATATGAAATTTAAAAAAAATTTAAAAAAAAATTATTTAAAAAAAGTTAAAAAAAAAAATGAAATATTAAAAAAATTAAATTAAAAAAATATTTAAAAAAAATTATATTAATATAAATATTAAAAAATGTATTTAAAATAGGTTAAACAAATAATTAAAATATCTTTAAATATTTAAAATAAAAATTTAAAAAATAATTCAAATAAATTAAATTAAAATAAACATTAAAAAATTTAAAAAAAAATAAAACTTAAAAAATAATTAAAATAAATTAAATTAAAATACACATTAAAAAAATTAAAAAAAAAAGTAAAATAAAATTAAATATTAAAAAAATTTATTGAAGAAAGTTAAAAAAAATTTTAATTTTTTAATATTTAATTTAATTATATTAAAAAATTAAATTAAACAAGTATTTAAAAAAAAAAACTAAAATATAAAAAAATTAAATAAAAAGCAAAAATTAAAAATGGATAAATATTATAAAATATTACAAAAATTTTGTTTTAAATTAAAAAATAAATAAAATTAAATACAAAAACAAAATTAAATTTTTACAAATATATAATTTAAATTAAAGCTTTAAAAAAAATTATTGAAATTAATATAATTTTAAGAAAAAGTTTTAATAATCATTAAAAAGATCTTATATGAAAGATAGATGCATATTGGAAATACGAAATTCTAGTTGGACTTGTTGTGGGCAGAGGCAATATTAGTGAAATTGAAAGTCTAGAACTTGATTTATTGTAGACGCAAAATCTTTAAACAAAAATTGTTTAAACTTTTAAAATTTGTTTAAAATTTTTTAAAAATCTTTAAAAGCTAAAGAAAATTTGGCAATAATTCTAAATGGAGCATTTATTTTGGATGTTATTTTGTAAAGAAGAAATTGAGTTTTTTCATAAACAACAAATTTTAAAATTAGTTGGACAACCAAATTTCAAATTTCTTAAAAAAAATAAGTTTTTTTAGTTTTTAAAATTTTTTAAAATTTTTTTAAAAATCTTAAAAGTTTGCAAGTTGAGCGCATTTGAGTAGAGAAAACTTGAGAATAATTCTAATTGGAGTATTTATTTGTGATGTTAAATTAAGCTTTTGCTAAGAAGAAAAAACTGACAAAAAAGTATTAGGATTAGTTTAACTTAGAAATTTCCAAAAGCTCCAAACGAAAATGACGATTGAATGAAATCTTATAAGAATTCCAATTGGCTGTTAACGAAAAGCTTCAATTTGAAACAATTGCAAAAGTGAGCTGAAATTGTTGTTGTTCCATAAATCAGTCTTTGTGGAATGCGATTGTGACAACAAAAAGTGTTTTTTTTTTTTGTTTATTTTTGTTTTCTTTTCTAACAAATTGTAGAATTGTGTGATAAAAGTGCGTCGACCGGCGCCGCAGGTGCCCGTGCGTAATCCCACCACGGCGCTTAGTAAGACCCAAAATCAGAAAAGCAACAACAACAGCAGCGAAGCAAACGTTGTGATTGATCAAGTGACAGAGCAGCGGGCAGAGTCAGAGATGGAGAAGCAGCAGCAGCAGCAGCAGCAGCAACAGCAGCAGCAGCAGCAGCAGGAGGAAGAGGAAGAGGAATCCATTTATCAGACCATCTGGCAGTTTAAGACGTTGGAGCCAGTGCCAGACGATGAGAATGATGAAGACTTTGAGATCATCGCAGCGACTGATGCGACGGCCAGCGATGACGATGCAGACGCTGAGTTTTACGCCGATGCCGAAACCGATGTCGATGCCGATGCCGACGCCGACGTCTACGTCGACGCCGACAATGCGCAGGCTGAGGAATTGGCGCTGCAAGCGGCGGCAGCTTTTGCGGCCGGCGCACGTCACAAGCTGACTAAGCAGACGACGCCGGCGCCGCTGTCGCCGCTGCCATCGCCAACGGCGTCCATGGATCAAGGCGCCTGGGAGACGGATGACGAGTTTATGTTCGCCAAGGTGGATGAGCAGCAGCAGCAGCAGCAGAGGGCGCAGCAGCAGCAGAACGCAGAGACGCTTAGCGTGGGCAGCACAGTGACCAATAGTACCGCGACGCTGGGCTCCATCAGCAGTGCGGGCAGCGCTGGCAGCACGGGCAGCAGCAGCATGGACAGCGCTGCGACTGCGCCACAAACGCTGACGCATCCACTGCTGCGCAACATCTGCATTTGCTACAGCCTTAAGGAGCCGCAGAAATATAGCGTCATCTTCTACGACTACGAGCGGGCGCAGATCCATCAGCGATTCATGACGCGCATGCGCTGTCCGCCGCCGCCGCCACCGTTGCAGCTGACGTCGCAGTTGACGTCGCAGCTGACGCCGAATTTAACCAGCAACGATGACAGCGGCTGCAGCTGCGAAGCGGATATGGACGAGCTGCAGGATCACATACCGCATCCACTCAAAGAGGATTGGGCTCTGGCCGTCCTTGCGGCGGCCGCGAGCAGCAAACGCGGCGTCGCTGCTCGCGCCGGCCGCAAGCTGCGCGTCCATTCCAGCGGGCGTCTGCTCATACCCACCTCGGTGCTGGCGTGGCGCGAGCAGCTACAAGATGTCAACTACTGTGAGGATGAGGAGGATATGGTAAGTGGAAAGTGACAGTTGCCACGCCCCGCCCCCGCCCCCGCCCCCGGCCCATCCCTTTTCCAGTGGCCGCCTTTCAATGGGAACTGCAATTGCAATTGCATTGTTTTGCGCTGTGGCCTCATCAATTAAGCCCAGCAAATTGCCAGCGTGAGAGCGAGAGAGAGAGAGTGAGCGTGCGTACGTATGTGTGTGTGTGTGTGTGTGTGTGCAACGGTTGTTTCGATTGTTTGTTTGCTTTGACTTTGCGTTTGCTATGGGCACGTCTGAGCCGCAGGCCTCGGGTACTTTACAGTTTTGGCGTTTGCATAAAATTTTACACACAGCAAAGCGAATGCCGAAAAGGGGGGCAAATGCACTTCAAATACTCTGCATCAGCAGTAGACAACATAGAAAACAAATAAATGTTGATATTATGCATTTTTGTTGCAGTTTAATTCAAATTGGAATTCGATTATTAGTTTCAGTTTTTCAATATGCAAGTGTAGAAAATGTATAGAAATTTATTTGTACGTTTTTAAATGATATCTTTAAATGATCTATATATGTATATATAAATACATCTATGATTTATCTATATATTATCTTTTATATATATTATTTCATTGATTAATTCATTTTAGGCAGAAATAAAATTGTTTGTCGCTTTTTTGCTGCTTCAAATTCATTTAGCCAATAATTATATATGTAAATATTAGTTTTTTGTATGCTTTATTTTATTTTTATTCAATTTGAATTTTATTTTTGCTGCTGCTTCAAATTCATTTAGCTAATAATTATATATAGATATATGTATTTTAGTTTATTTTATGCCTTATTTAACTTTATTTTTGTATTTAGTTTTATTTTCATTTAATTTTACTTTTGTTTTATTTTCATATGACTTGCACTTTATTTTAATCATTTTTATTTTTTTTATTTGTATTTAAAAATTTACTTTTTTGTATTTTATTTTTATTTAGTTTTGTTTTATTTTTATTTATTGTTTTATTTTACTTTGTCTATTTTTATTTTGATTTGTTTTTTTATATTATTTTATTTTTTATTTTATTTATTTTTTATTTTTATTTGTTTTTTATTTATTTTTGTTTTATATTACTTTGCTTAATTTTATTTTTATTTATTTTTTTTTTGTATATTATTTTTTTTTATTTTATTTTTTTTTTAAATTTTATTTATTTTTTATTTTTATTTATTTATTTTATTTTATTTATTTATTTTTTTTTTTATTTTTTTTGTCTTCTTTCAATTTTAATTTCAATTTTTTTTGTATATTATTTTTTTTTATTTTATTTTTTTTTTAAATTTTATTTATTTTTTATTTTTATTTATTTATTTTATTTTATTTATTTATTTTTTTTTTTATTTATTTTTGTCTTCTTTCAATTTTAATTTCAATTTTTTTTGTATATTATTCTATTTTTGGTGGTGATTTTATTTTTATTTTACTTTTGTAATTATAATTTTTTATATTTGTATTTATTTATTTATATTCTTATTTTATTTTAATATTATTTTAATTTTATTTTATTTTTATTTCTATTTTTATTATTTTTTTATTTTATTTTAATTTTATTTGATTTTTATTTATTTGTATTTTATTTTATTTTTGTTTTATCATAATCTGATCATAATTTCATTTTCACTTTATTTTTATTTTGTTTAACTTAATTTTGTATTTTAATTATACTTTTGTCTTTATTATAAAATAAAAGTAAAAAATTAAGTAAAATAAGTTTTATTTTGATGTTGGTCTTATTTTTTAAAAATTAAAATTTTGTTCTTACTCTTTCTTTTTATTTATTATTATTGTTTATTTTTATTGAATCTGTAATTGTATTTGCATTAATTTTAATTTAATATTTATTACTATAAAATTTTTTTTCTGTTTAAAGTCGCATAAAAATTTCATTTGAAATACTGCGAGGTTGAGCGAGCTCGCGCACAGAGAACTTGATAATTAATCTAATTGGAATAATTTATTTGACATTCAGTGAAATATTCGAGTTTTGTTAAGAAAAAGAAAATGATTTTGATTATTATTTCAACAAATTCCCTTCAATTTACAAATGGAATTTTAAAAGACTTACAAATGGAATACTTCTTACACTGGTGAACAAAAGTGAGCTCCAATCTAGTTTTTCGCTATGAACACGATCAAAAAATAGAAAATTTGATTAGTTTTACACATTTCTCTAGTTAGTGTATTCAGCGCGTCGACTTACGACTTTTCTGAATGTGCCTCGTGTGTGTAGTCGTAATTTTTATTGCGCTTTGTTTATATCATATGTTGCTGTTGTTGTTGTTGTTGCTGTTGTTGTTGCTGTTGTTGTTGTTGTTGTTGTTGTTTTTTTCATTTTATTCTCTTTTGCATAATGTATTTTTATTTATTTGCCTCTCACGTTTGGATGTTGTATTTGTTGTAAATACGTGTTGTTGTTGCTGTTGTTGCTGTTGTTGCTGTTGTTGTTGTTGTTGTTGTTGTTGTGTTGATTATTTCCCTTTTTGCATTTGTTGCATTTGCCGCTGCATGAGAAATTCTATGGAATTTATTTTTGGGCAGCCCAAAAAAGTTGATTCACATATTGCTACAGTCCCGCTCGCACCACGCCCCACGCCCCACGCCCCACGCCCCACGCCCCACGCCCCGTCCCGTTCTATATACCCCCACAGAGAGACAATTATTTTTGCATACAAACAAGTCGGCAAAGTTTTTGTTGTTTGTTTGTTTGCCATCAGCTTTTTGGAGAACCGGTTTCTGATTTTTATGCTGTCGTTAATTTCCTGCGCCCCCCTCGCCCTCGCCCAGCCCCGCCGCCCCATGCTGGCAGGGGGCCTCGTCATCATCGTCGCGCAGCATTTATCAGCATTTAATTGGTTAATCATTAGTCAAATATTTTTGTAAACTCGCCCGGATACCCAGGCGTTCGAGTTCGAGTTCGAGTGCGAGTTGAGTTTTCTGTTCTGCTCACCTTTTTACATAATTATAGGTGGGCTGCGCCTCTTGACAGCCAACGGTTGAGCGTCGAGCGTCGAGCGTCCAGCGCCTAGCGCCTTCTTTTTCCCTCATTTTCGAAATTTGCTTTTATCGCAAAGAAAAAACTTAGGCTTGGGCTTCATACGCAAATAAAGGGCCGGATATTACGAGCAGCATTTGGAGAATTACTTCGAAAATATCAAATTAAAAAAACAAAAAAAAAACAAAATTGCTTATCGCATTTTGCATGAAAGTTCGACTGATTTTTTTTATGGCAAACCTAATGTCACGTAGCCAACCTTGGGTTGGCTCTTTATGGCAAATGCTTTCTGCTCATATCTAATTATATGTGTATACGAAAATCAAACTAAAAATATCTTGCGGAACTATATATAGCATTATATATATATATATATTTCCTGAATTTGCTTATATATATTGAATTGGTGCCTCTTATCGCGCGTCTACGATATATTACATATTTATAGCATTTCAAGTCTATAAACCTAATTTTTAGACTATGTCACAAGTAGAGCTGCTGCTGCTGATAGCTTTGACCATGACAGCGTTAGCTGCGAGTACTCAATTTGACTGTAGGAATGTGTTTTGTAGTCATCTTGCACATATATATATATATATATATAAATATATATATGAGCTTATATCGAGCTTGGATATAGCTAAGGTTGGCGCAAAATATCATTGAGCCGAACGGATGTTTGGCTATTGTAGCATTGACTTGGCCTACGCAATGTTAAGTCAACAGAGTGCTCGACACTTGGCAACACAAGTGTGAATATGTGTCTTACAGACAAGTCTCTCTTGGCTTGTTCCATGGACAGAGCGTCCGTGAGGCAGCGCATAGGGGTCCGGCGGTGAACCGTAAGCATTACCTGTACCAGCTATCGACATAGGCGCAAACAACTCTTCAGCAATATGTGAACAGTCAAAACACAATTCCAACGGGTCAAATACGACGCCTTTGTTTGGGTTATTTCGGTTTTGTTTTCACTTGTGAATCAATGAACGAGAGATGTTTAGATGTGGCCACACAGAAAGATACAGTTACAGATACAGATACAGATACAGATACAGATACAGATACAGATACAGATACAGATACAGATACAGATACAGATACAGATACAGATACAGATACAGATACAGATACAGATACAGATACAGATACAGATACAGATACAGATACAGATACAGATACAGATACAGATACAGATACAGATACAGATACAGATACAGATACAGATACAGATACAGATACAGATACAGATACAGATACAGATACAGATACAGATACAGATACAGATACAGATACAGATACAGATACAGATACAGATACAGATACAGATACAGATACAGATACAGATACAGATACAGATACAGATACAGATACAGATACAGATACAGATACAGATACAGATACAGATACAGATACAGATACAGATACAGATACAGATACAGATACAGATACAGATACAGATACAGATACAGATACAGATACAGATACAGATACAGATACAGATACAGATACAGATACAGATACAGATACAGATACAGATACAGATACAGATACAGATACAGATACAGATACAGATACAGATACAGATACAGATACAGATACAGATACAGATACAGATACAGATACAGATACAGATACAGATACAGATACAGATACAGATACAGATACAGATACAGATACAGATACAGATACAGATACAGATACAGATACAGATACAGATACAGATACAGATACAGATACAGATACAGATACAGATACAGATACAGATACAGATACAGATACAGATACAGATACGGTTACAGTTACGGTTAAGAATACAGATACAGTTATAAGTACAGGTAAAGATACAGATACAAATGCAGGTGCAGATGCAGATGCAGATAGAAATACAGATATAGTTTCATTAACAGTTACAGTTACAGATACAGATAGATTTGCATTTACGGATACAAATACATTAGCTGGTATTTCGAGATGCAGGTGAACAGGTGCTGCCACATGCCGAGGCAGTATCAATTAAATTTGTTATAAATTTATATATATAAATAATAGTGGAATGAATAGAATCAACAAAGGAAAGGCAACAGAAATAAATAAAATAAAAACATATTAAACAACAAAGGCAGCCAGAGGCTCGGTGCAAAGTCGCTCGTGCAGCGCATATAAAAATTCTATTTTAGTTTCGGCACAGCAACAGCTACAGCTACAGATACAAACACAGATACAGATACAGATACAGATACAGATACAGATACAGATACAGATGCAAGTGCAGTCATAGATACATTTGTGCGAGTATGCAAATTTGCCAACTGATGGCCAACAATGGCAACAACTAATGCGACGCATATTCTAAACATGCCCAAAACCGTGCTCAGCGACTGCTGCCACGCTAATTGCAACAACAATGCCAACAGCAGCAGCAACAACAACAACAAAATGTATAACAACAAATTAAATAACAACAGCAGCAGCAGCAGCAGCAGCAGCAACAACTACGCAATATTTGCCTTTTTGTTTATGCTCAAACAAACAAAAGCAACAATAACAAATTAAGCTAAATGAAATTAGAGTTTAATCTACCGCTTTTGATACCCTGTACAATAGAAGTGTTTGAATTGGGGTATATTGATATGCATGGCAGGCGAACATATATGTAGACTTATGTTATTTATTATATAAATATGAATAAATATCTTTATATGCATCGAAATACAATGGATACCACGGTGTTCATAAGAATAGTAGTGCGACTGAAATGTTGCACACCAAAAGTTTTGTGATAAATATAATATTTTGAAAACCATTTGAAAAAAAATAATTATATATTATATATAAACTAGTAAGAAAACTCTAGTCGGTGGTGCCCGACTAGGAGATCCCCTGAACCCTGTCCGATCTGCGGCTTACTCAATCCTGACTTCATTAAAGCAGAAAAAATTTGAGCTTGTAAAATTTAATGATAAAAATAAAAAAAAATGTTTTTTAGTCGGTAGTGAAAATATAACAAAAATCAAAATTGTATAAAATATAAATGAATCTAAATCCAAATTTTGAGACTCTAGCTTCAAAGATATACGAGATATAATTTAATAACTTGATTTCGATAAGGTTTTTAATTGATAACAATAAAACGGGAATAGTTTTCGAATTTTTTAAACAAACTTGATATTTTCGTGATATACATGGACCCACAGAAAAATTTCAAGTTTCTAGCTGTTATAGGTTCTGAGATCGACGCGTCCATACATACGGACAGACGGACAGACGGACAGACGGACAGTCGGACAGTCGGACAGTCGGATAGTCGGACAGTCGGACAGTCGGACAGTCGGACAGTCGGACAGTTGGACAGTCGGACAGACGGACAGGGCTAAATCGACTCAGTTTGTCTCCCTGATATATATAAATACTTTATGGGTCTGCCACGCCTCCGTCTCCTTATCACAAAACTTTGCTGTCATACTACTATTTTTATGAACATTTTCTATATATATAGTTTATCAGTTCTTTGATGCTGAAAACAGGCATAAAAGCAGATTTTAATTAATAAATCAAGTTAAGCTTTAACAATTTGAATCAAGAAAACTATCTTTAAGTTGTATCTGTCACTGCGCTGATTCCAGTTCAATAAAGTTTTGATTCAAACTTGAATGAAATAGTTTAAGATTTATATTTTCTATATACAAGGTGCAATTCAAAAGTTCCAGGACTTTATAAAAAAAATAAAAAATAGATTTTCTTTGGCAAAAATTTTATTGGTCGCCTTCGAAATAGTCCCCTTCGGACTGAATACAACGATTTGCACGATCAAGAAGATTATCAAATGACTTTTTTAGGTCATCCTTCGGTATGGCGTTGAGTATGGCGGTCGAAGCCTTTTGAATAGCATCAATGTCAGCATACCGTTTTCCTTTCATGCGCGATACCAAAGTGTGCGGAACAAATTGGGCGCAAACCTTTCTGTACCTCAAATTTTCGGTTAAAATACGATAATTCGACGCTGCGGATATTCCTAATTCCGATTCCATGTATTTCAGCGATGATTTCGGCTCTTTTCTGATGAATTCACGCACAATTTCCGTGTTTTCTTCGTTTTCGAAAGTACTGTCACTTTTAGCGCGATATCTCGGCTTCTATACGTCCGAATGTCATGAAAATTTGACACAACATGACAGAGAAATAGACACTAGAAAGCGCGAAATTTAAAAAGGAACTTTTGAATTGCACCTTGTAATTATATTTTCTCTACTGGCTGCTGGGTAACTCTGCGTTGATCATCCCTGACTAATGCACTTTTCTATGTTGTTTTAAAATTTGCTAGCGCAAGTGTGTATGTATGTGTGAGATGTATGTGCTTCCCTCTTTTTTAGATATCCTTTACTCAAAGACTAGTTATAATTAAATCTGGTATTTACTAAATTTTGAAATTATAATAAAATTTTCATTTGTGTTTATAATTATAATAAAATTTTCATTATGTTTATAATGATATAAGTGCAAGTTTTGTTACAGTGTGTGAAGCATGGTATAAAGAAGGTTCTATCTAATTGGAATAGATTCATTAATGAGTATCTTAGGGAAGACTCAGCTTTTGGTATTGTTCTGGAATATTTAAATATATATATATATAAAGTATATACTTATGTATATATTATATATCTTTAATTGGAATAGATTCATCAATGAGTCTGTAATGGGAAGACTCAGCTTTTGGTGTTATTCAAGAATATTTAAATATATATACTTATATATATATATATATATATATATCTAATTGGAATACATTCATCACTGAGTAACTTAAGGAAGACTCAGCTTTTGGCTCTGGTCAGGAATGCTCAAATCTATATATATATATATATATATACCTGAACAGTATCAAAAGTTGAGTCTTCCATAACTTACTCATTGCATTACAAAGAGATTCCAATTAGAATCTGCTGCTCACAATCTACTCACAATCATCACTATTGTTTATTGTAGTCTAACAACTAAAGCATTAAAAATCGTTCTATTTCCAAGAGCTTTGACTCACCTGGAGATAATACAATGTCTTAATGGGTATTTAAACGGCGACACGCCCTCCCTCATGCTTATTGTTATTGATATCTTTTGTCATATTCTTTGTGTTTGCTCGCTTGCTTTGAGCGCCTTATCAGGCTCGATAGTTTTTTGGTACTGTTTCAGGTGCATGCAACCAATGCATTTTCTAGGGTATTCCTTGTGTATTTTTTGTGAATTCTTTTATGTTTTCGACTGAATCGTGACAGTTGTGCTATGAAAATTATTTACATTTGTTGGCGGAACAGCAGCTGTTTGGCCAAGTTCCTGGAATGCGAAATTTATTGCCAGACCATGCTGTACATATATATATATATATATATATATATATATAGATATATATATAGATCTATATATGTGTGGCATGGCTGGCACAGACGCCACAGCGCCTGGGTCGTGTAACTTAAGCTGGCTGCGGCGCGTGTTTACAGCTGCTGCTATACTATAGGTTTCGTTTCTAGCCAACTGGCCCGGACTGTTGGGTGCGTGCGGACCAGTATTGCTCGCCTTTCTGTTTACGTGTGGCCGAGAGTTGAAAGAAAATATCTGAATTATAGCATGCACATGCTACAGAGGTGTGTATGGACAGCGCACATAATACTCGAGGCCAGCCGGCACAGCCGATAGTACTTCAGATGGACGATGATGACGAAGAATACGAAGACGACGAAGACGACGACGACGACGACGACGACTGAGGAACGACTGAGGAACGACAGTAACGGAACAGAGCGGCGGTAGATACGATAAGACGATAAATAGAAACTAGAATCGAACAATACTTCATTCCACTTGAACATTCCGTTATCTTGGGACGCATTAACCGTTTGTGTTTGGCATTGCACGCGTCGGTCTTGCTTTTCCAGCAAATCGAATTCAATTTCTTATCAATTTTGTGTGTTTCATTTTTGTATTTGTATTTTCATTTTTAATACATTGCTTGTTCTTGTTGTTCTTTATTTTATTTTTTTCGTTTTGTTTTTTGTTTTTCGTTTTTCGTATTTCGGGGCGTCAGCAGCAGCAGCAACAGCAGCAGCAGCAGCAGCAGATAACAGATGTCGGGCAAGGGCAAAGCCAAGCGTAGACTAACAACGGTGAGGGCGAACCCGAAAGTGCAAAACAAATAGTAAAACTAGAGAAAAATCTGGGAAATCGCCGCATCGACATCAGCACGAAAAGCTGCAATTAATTTGCAGTCGTTTGCTTCCAAATTGTATCTCAATCTCAATCGCAGACCCCTTCATACCCCCCACCTCCCCCAACCCCACAACTGCATAGCCGTAATCTCATAGATATTGCATCTTTTTCTCTTTTACGTTTGCTCATCTGCTCGATATTTATGCGCGTGCTGCGTGTCTTGTCTGCTTGCTCCACAGATTGTGCCAGTGAGTGATATTTTGCGCGCCCAGCAAATCCAGGAGGACAATGAGGTGCAGCAGTCGCAGCAGTCGACCATCTTGCAGCGCTTCAAGAGCGCCTCCATCGCCAATCTCGATGACCTGCCCGGCGAAGAGGACAAGAAGTCGATCAGGAATCGCATGCGTATGAAATGTAAGTGTTATGCAAATTCCATTAAGTATACGCACTGGGGCTGTCCCCAGTGGGCGGATGTAGCTAGGTATAGCAATGGATGGAATTTTATTTTCTGGTATAAAGAGAGGGAAAAGGGAACGGAGCTAGAGAAGCAGAGAGAGGTGGACAAAGGTAGTGGGAGAATTATATATAGAGAGAAAGAGAGTGAGAGGGGGATTGAGAAGTAAGTATAGGTAGAGAAAAAGAGGGAGAATGTGAGAAAGATTGAGAAAGAGTGAGATATAGTGTGAGATAGAGAGTAAGTGAGAGACAGAGAGAGAGAGAGAGAGAAAGAGAGAGGAGAGATAGCGAGAAGGTGATTGAGAAGTAAATAGAGGTAGAGAGAAAGAGAGTAAAAGATGTCAGAGATAGTGAGAGATAGAGAGAGAAATAGGGAGAAAGAGAATTAGTGAAAGAGAGAAAGAGAGAGAGATAGAGAGAAATAATGAGAGAGTTATAGTGAGAGACGGGGGAGACTTACTGATAGAGAAAGAAACAGAGAGAGAGATAGTGAGAGAGAAAGTAAGAGAGAGAAATAGTGAGAAAGAGTATAAGCACGCAAGAGAAATAGTGAGAGAGAGATAGTGTGAGAGATTGTGATAGAGAAAAAGAGAAAGTGAGTGAGAGATTGAAAGATAGAAATTAAGTAAAAATAGAGAAAAAGTGAGAAGTGGCAAGAGAGAGAGAGATGAGGACTATACAGATCAGGATAGAGAGATACAGTGAGAATAGAGAGAGAATAGAGAATATATAGAAAATAGAGAGACAGAATAGAGAATAGAGTGAGAATAGAGAAAGATAAAAGACAGACGGAGAAACAGACTGTTGAAAGCTAAAGAATAGAGAGAGAGAGAGGAAGAGATCAAGAGAGTGTTAGATGAACTAACAACAGAAGCCAGCCAGCCAAATTTATCAAAAGATTTTCTAATCACACATCGTCTCAGCTAGTCTCTGCCAAGGGGAATTCCCGCTGCAAGATTCGATGTGATAAGTTATCAGTGCACGGGGCTCGGCCTCACCTGAGACAGGCAATGGCAACTGGGTCGCTCTCGCAGCAATGACAAATCATTTCAGTAGAATGGAACGTGCTCCAAGTAGGCCCAGTTATGTGATAAATTTTGAGATTGAGTGTGACATTAGTTTGTTATTATATTATTATAAAAATTATCTTTGATTGGGACAGCCGACTCGCCCTGGTGGTCCGCTATGGGTCTGGGCGCCCTGATGTCTTTACCGTTGGCAAGAGTCAAGACTGTGTGTCTTGACCAAACTGGTAAATACCAGCCTCACAGCTTGGCCTTAAAAGGTGGCATACGCGCCCACACACAGACACGCCCACACACACACCAACACACACACACATGTGAGAGCTATGAATGGAATTGGAATTTGGAAATGCGAATGCGAATTCGAATCGTGGAATGCGGTTTCAATTGTACAGAGAGTGGCCAGGTTTCAAGAGCTCTCTCGCTCTCTCTCTCGCTCGCTCTCTCGCAGTTTTAGTTAATGAAAGTCTCGGGGATTTCACTTTTTTGTCTCACTGCGAGCGTCACAAATGATTCACTGCGGGGAATCTTGGAAGGTGGGCATTTAGCATACATTATTGTTGCTGTTGCTGTTGCTGCTGCTGCTGCCGTTGTCGTATTTGCATGGCGTAAGCTTTGCTATTCCAGTCAGCGGCTTTGCGCTGAGATTCCGCATGCAAAACGCCCGCATGCCCAAACAAGGCACATCGAATGCAAGCGATAAAAATCATATGAAACTAGAAACGCAGTCGCATCGCAACGACAGTAGAGATTCAGGTAGCTAGCTGAGTTGTTGCTATCAATATTATTGTAATTATAGTCGCTGTGGGTGGCCGGCCAGATGATTGATTGGGTGTGGGATAACAAATCCATGGACAGACTCTTAGCAGAAAGTAGGCCAAGAATCCTTATAGAGCTGCATACTATACGTTGAGCACTAATTCAAATGACATTCTTTGACTTCCTTTCATGTATCGATGGATGTATCACCAAACATTGCTGAACAGTTCATATGTAAGTTGCAAATATCTATATACAATAAATTAATTCACATTTGATTAACTCTGAACTCTGGGCAATTGCAGCAATCGATCGCCGAAGAGTGAAAAGAAATCGCGCACACGTCGCAGCCAGGTGAACAGCCTCTGTCTGGATGAGCAGTCGAAGTATCCGCTGTTTGCGGCACGACTGAATCTGCTGGAGCTGAACATGTCGGATCATCCGTATGTGCCGCGCTTTGTCGTCGATGTTTGTGCTCACATCGAGCAGCCCGATTGCATCAAACAGGATGGCCTATATCGCGCTAGCGGCAACAAGCTGCTCGTCGACGAGCTGAAACGCAAGCTGACCCACTTGTATGATCCACGTTTGCTGCAGACCGACGACATTCATACGCTAACCAGCCTGCATAAGCAATTCTTTCGCGAGCTGCCAGCTCCGTTGATCACCCAGGAGGCGTACGATCGTCTGGGACGCAACTTGACAGACGATGCGGCAATTGAGCTCATGCATTTGACCTTCGATGAGATGCCCGAACCGAATCGTTCGACACTCCGTTTTCTGATCAAACATTTGACCAAGTGAGTGGCTAGCAACAAGTTGCAGATTGGTGTTTAAAGAGCATGGAGCACAGATCAGCTATGATTGATTGATGTTGAAATATGTTGAGATGAAGGCTTAGCTATATGCATGTATTAGATTGTGTTGTTAGTTATGGTATGAATTAGTTAGTTTGGCTAAAAGGCATAAAAACAGCTGTGTTCATGAAAAAAGTAGTGTTCATGAAAATAGTAGTGATCATGAAAATAGTAGTGCTCATGAAAATAGTAGTGTTCATGAAAATAGTAGTGTTCATGAAAATAGTAGTGTTCATGAAAATAGTAGGGCGACTGAAATGTTGAACGACAAAATTTTGTGATAAGCATAATATTTTGCAAGCGATTTGAAACGAGTATTATGATTAACATATATATATATGTATATGGTCGATCAAACAGCTGTATATTAGTATAATTAGCTGAGCATGTAACATGCTGTTAGAATTTGGTATATAAACATAAATTTTATATAAATTATATAGATTTTAGCTCTGTATCTGTAGGGCTGTTCTGTTTAGGCTAGTGATCTAAGTACAAAACTTTGTCAATTAAGCGCTCAAACTATAGAAAATATAGTAGTCAGGCTTACAAACTACTTGATATATAACTTTAAGTCAATCTGTTGAGGAGTTTAATCTATCAAACTGTAGGAGAAGCAGCTCTATAGACGCATCCATAAAACATTGATTATATGTAGCTCAAGCTTGTTATGATAGTCATAGCAGTTCGACTAAAAAGCATCAGAAATAGTTTAGTTATTGGCTGCAACTGCTAATGTAAGGCCAAGCAACAGTCAGTGCTAGTTTGGCTTGTTGACAGTTGATATATTTACAGTTCGGGTTAAAGTTCAAGTTAAATACAAATTCTTGTGGCATATGTATTGACAACTAGCTTTATCATAGCTTAACTTGACTTAGCTTGCATCTTTGATTATTTCAATAAATAAATTGAACAATATTTGGTACCTAAGGTGCATGAACTTGTTGAGCTTAAACATGCTTCTGCACAGATTGACAAGGCTTTAGCATATTTGATTTCAGCCAACAACTATTTGTTTGTAATCACATGGCATGGAGAGCTCTAAGCGAATGTTTTGTTGAATTAATTTTCGAAATTTGTACTTGACTTATGAAAATCTTTTGCGTTTAATTGCAGCGTTGCGGCATTTAGCAGCGAGAATCGTATGGTTGCCTCCAATCTGGCCATTGTCTGGGGCCCCTGTCTGCTGGCGGCCAACAATATCGATTTCAATATTGGCCGCATGAACATGTTGGCCAAGGTGCTGATTGAGAACTACGAGCGCATCTTTCGTCCAACAAATGAGCGTCTTGTCTGCTAAATATGCAAATATTATATATGTATTCATTCACATACAAACACACACACACGCATATAAATATATACATACCATAAAGGAGGACAGACAGACAGACAGAGAACAACAACAACAACAATAGCAACAACAATTTTGCAAGGGAAAACATCACAGAAATTGTGGCCTTTGATATCAGAGAAGCAAAAATTTATCACAATTTTCCATCATTTATTGTAATAATTATTATTATTATTAATATTAATATTAATATTAATATTATTATTATTATTTTTGTCTTGTTTTTACATTTGTTGGATTTAGTCGAATCCCATTTTGTGCTTATTTTTATTTTTATTTTTTTTTTCCCTAATTTTTATTTATTGTTAAACAAAGTGTTTGAGTGCAAACATTTCATGTAGTCGAATTCAGCAAACACACGCAAAATACTTACCAAAAAGACAGTAGACTAAGTTGAACTAGCAGTACAGTGAACGCTAACTATGGCTAATTATGTAACAAGAACTCACAGATATATATACATACATATATATGTTATAGATTCTATAAATAGAATTTTTTTTTTTTTTTTTATATACAATATAATATATTTGATAGAAATTGGTTTTGTGAATGTGACCAAATAGTAAGCAGCATACTCTAGGCATTATCTATGCATTAGCGATATATCGAGAAATATTTATCATAAATGTCGTGTCTTCTTTTTTTTTTAATTATATATATATATATATATGATATATATCGTATATACTAAAAATAACTATAAGCATTGTGAATGTTTTTTTGGTATTGCCAAAAGGACAGCAAGATTTACATATGTTTCACTTGCTTGATATTTTAATAAATCTGAAAAGTATTTCAAAAATAAATATATAGAGTGAAAAGTTGTTTATTATTATTGAGCTTGGTACGAGTATACCCTGTAAATGGTAAATGCAAATATATTTATACCCTGAACCCATTGAAAATGGGAAATCAGGGTATAATGTTTTTGTGAAAATGTATGTAACAGGCAGAAGGAGTCGTGGCAGACCCCATAAAGTATATATATTCTTGATCAGCTCGACAAACTGAGTCGATATAGCCATGTCCGTCTGTCCGTCTGTCCGTCCGTCCGTTCGTCCGTCCGTCCGTCCGTCCGTCCGTGTGAACGCAGCGATCTCGCAAACCACAAAAGCTAGAGATCTGAAATTTGAAATGTATACTCGTGCATATCCTACGCAGTACGAGTTTATCATAGAGCACTCTTACTTGTTTTATTATAAAAGAAGCATAGAATGCATGGAATATCATATACAGGGTATCTTCTAGTCGAACACTACCAACTGTAGCACTCTTACTTGTTTGTTATCTAGATCTAAAAACAATTATTAAATCATATTATACAATGATTTATAGCAAAGTGAAGACTTATGTACCTATGCATGCGCTGAGTAGGCTTTGCGTCCTTTGACCTCAGCAGTTGTGGTCCAATGTTTAGCTTTGTAGGCGACAATTTCACTGACTTTCGTTTTCCTTTTTTAAATAAGATTTGTGGTCCATTTAATTGATATTGAAATGCAAATGGAAATGGCAAACTGTTGGACCAATAGCGGCAGAGCTTGAAGCTGAAGCGGATGTTGATTTTGCAGCTCGGAGCTGAGCCCTGGCAATGCACTTGTGGAGGTGGCCAGCTGGGTGTTTCCGTCTGCAATATGTGCTTAGGTTCAAATTTATTTTTGATTCTCTTTCCTTTTTCTTTCTTTTCATTTTGCTTAAGAGTTAGGGCTAGGCAACCGCAAAATGCAATTTGGCCAAGCAAATTATACGTAAAGTTTTGTGAGCGACTCCAAGAGCAGCGGGCCGTGGTTAGCCAATGTAATCAGCTGAGCATGTGACGTGTCCTTTCAGCGAATGTTGGCTCACACACACACACACATAGGACGGCATCTTCTTGGCGACGAAAAACTTTTGCCGGCCAATCAGCTGAAGCCATGGCCAAAAGCCGCAAAAACCAAAGACAGTTCCAATTCGCATTTGCGGCCATTTCAGCCAAAATCTCTAACAAAATCACAAATTATGCCGAGAGTCGAGAAAGTGGGCGTTGCGGCAAGTGTTGGACAAATGAAAGGGTCACACACACACACACACACACACACAGACACACACACATGCATGCGGCAAATAGTTGTGGACACGGCACAGACGAATGTGAGGCAAATGCAATTATGAGTCGCCAAATGACAGCAAAAACAGAGTCCGCATTTAATTGAGAATGTAAATTGAATAAACATTTGCAAGTTGTAATCAGGTTAGTTGACTTGAAAGGCGGCAGCGAGCTAGTCCAGTGGGAGCCACGGCCAAAGCCAACGTCACTCGGCTTATAATTAAATTGTTGCTGGCCACAAAGGCTTCTTAGCGTCTGTGCATCAGCCAAGGATTCTGTCTTCATTTTGCAATTGGCTTTCGGATTGGGTTTGGCAGCTTTTGGCATTCGCATTTGACTTTTTGGGTTCAATGCGAAGCTGCCAATTTGCCAGCCGCTTCATTTGCTGGCCATGTTCTCGACCTGTGTGTGTGTGTGTGGGTGTGCTAAGCCTTCAGTTACATACCCTCGCCTAGCTGCAGAGTTGGTTATCAAAGGATTCAGAGGATATTCAAGTAGCTGAAGTCAATTATAAATTGAGAGTTCTTCCTTCTTCGCTCTCAATATTTCAGAATAATGCAAATTAAATTCATTTGATCTATTACATCAACTGTTTACAGGGTATTAGCTAGTCGCATACGTATTCCTATAGTATATACCTCTTCTTTTTTTGTGCTATTTTGTTCGGTTTTTTTGTTGTTTTTTCTCCTTCGTCTCTTTTTGGCAACACTCAGCAAATAAATTTTGCGATTTCATTGCGGCCAAGCAGTTGACTGCAGAACAGAATAACTGAAGACCAGTCATTGGATGAGTGGAGCAGGATTACCACTTGCCCGACGAGCGGCCTGACCACTGAAACGTGCCTTAACTTATAAAATATGGCAAGTGCCAGCTGCCAATTGCAGTGGACCGCAATAGTAACAATTTGCCTCTTGGCTGAAGCCAAAATACTCTACTTCCTGCAGCCTTTCAATGTTGCTCGATCAATTATTAGAAATAAATAGGTAATTTTGTATATGTAAATAATAATATTTATAAATAATGTAGAAAACATATTCAAATAATTAGATCGAATTGCATTATTCATGAAAAATAATAACTACTGATCATGATAATGATAATGATGAATGATAATGCTAATAAAATGCCAATGCAAATACTAATAATAATGCTTATGCTATTGCTAATGCTAATAAGAATGATACTAGTTAATCGTTGATCAATGATCAATGAAAATGATATTGAGAGTACAAATGCTAATGACAATGCTAATGCTAGTACTAATAATAATGATAATGATCAATGATAAATGATAAATGATAATGATAATGAGAATGCAAATGCTAATCCTAGTACTAATAAAAATAATACTGATCAATGATAAATGATAATGATATTGAGAATGCCAAAGCTAATGCTAATGCGAATGCTAATGCCAATGCTTATAATAATGATAATGACCACTGAGCAAATATCGTGACAATAAGAATGGCCATGCTAATACAAACACTAATGCTAATACTAATGCTTATGCTAATGCTAATAAAAATACTAACGATCAAATAATGACTAATGATAATGAAAATGCCAACAGTAATGCTAATGCATATGCGAATGCTAATGACAATGATAATGTTTTTGCTTTTTGTGGTTGAGGTAGGTTAAATTGGTTTCTGCACCGTCAGTCAGATCGATTGTCTGATAACAAACCTCTTCTTTCTTAAGCTGCCTCACATCTTGGAACCAGGTGTTATCCCGCATTAATTTCAGATAATACTTCATAAAGTAATATGTAAAATATTTAATAAAGTTTTTAAATATGAGTAGAACATTTTATAAATAAATCAGAATTCATAGAACACATAGTGTATTATACTACATTTTTATACATATATATATATTTATACACCACTTAATTACTGTCACTGTAGAGCTCTGCTGGGTAACATGTGTAAGTCACTGTCAGCTCTCAGTAGCTGCGTTACAATTCCTATGCCATAGTAATGAGAACTTGAGCTTACGAGAGAAGAGAAGAGAAGAAACAGAAGTAAGAGCAGCAGTAGCAGCAGCAGCAGTTGGCAGTGGCACTTGTTGTTGGCCAAGTGGTTGCTGTTTGGATCTTGGAATTTGCCGGGTCTCAGCTGTCGGTGAGCGGGGGTCACGAGGCGCCACCTGTTGGCGAGAGTTGGGTTAGGCAGTTATGGCCACAACCAACGCATTTTCTTCAAGTGCTCGCATGCCACAGCCGCAGCCTCAGCCGCAGCAGCAGCAGCAGCAACAGGAAAAGCACTCGACATTAAGATGCCGGCAATGCGTAATAACTGGGCGGTGCTAAAGCCATAGTTGAGCCTGAGAGTTGGCTGACAGGACGCTGAGCTGGCAGCAGTCAAGGATGTGACAGCGCTGAGCCCATTTGACACAAGCATAATATAATAAAAACCGCAAACAAGTGATGTCAACCCGCCCAGAGCGCCCATTCAAGTGAATCAGGCTGACGCTGAGGCCGTAGCTGTAGCTGTAGCTGTAGCTGAGGTAACCTCCACATGGACTTCATGGCTGAGGTCCAAACGGACTGTGAAGTGATGTCGCCTGTCTGTCTCGCTGCGCCTAGGCCATGAGCCGGCCTGAGCTGGGGCCTGGGCGTTATCCTTTAGGCGTGATTAAGCCACAAGTGCGTGACATTTTAATGCGACATTTATGCCCAAGACAAGAGATTATTATTGAAAACGCGCCACTGCAGTCGCGTGACAACAGCAACAGCAACAGCAACAACAACGACTAAGAAAATAATAATAACAATGATAATAACATCAGCAAGGATAACAACAGCAGCCGACAGCAGGCAACATCGTCAGTTGCTTAACACCACAGCCTCTTGCAGCTTATTTATTTATTTTCTCATTTGACACCTAAGTGACACATTTTGCTTGACGCCACCACCAAGGGGCGTGGCATGGCCAACAATAACTGAAAGCTGGCCAAAACATGCACAGCAACGGCAGAAAGGACCGAGGGCAAGGCAATGGAAGCAGGCACACGGCCCAGCAAATGCTTGTATTTTTAGCAATCTCTATTGTCCTCATATTATTTCAACAGCTACGTGCCCAATTGTCAATGAATGACTAAAAAAACCAAACAGAGGCAATGGCAGCTAAGCTTAGTATTAGTATATATAGTAGTATATCAAAATATCAATAAGACTTTCTTGTAGCTACAGAATCAATTATCGTTTAAGTCTGATGCAAAACTGAAGTTTATAAATGAGTTTTCGAGCTCAGAGATGCCTGAAGTAGTTTAGTTGTTTTATATTTTATGAACTGCCTAATCAAATAGATATCTCTCTCTCTCTCTCTCTCGCTCTCTCTCTATAAGATACAACAACTTGATGTTTGTGGGCTTGACTAAAGTTTTCTTAACAGGAAACTTGAAGATATCTATGTATATTTGTGATATATATAAATATTTATTTAGTAAGAGATTCATGCATAAAGAAATAGAAATAGTTTTCATTTATTAACGGAAGTTATAATGAGTATTACATGATATATGATACAATTCTATGATGATTCTATTCATTATATATCAAATAAATTTGGAGTGCAAAACTGCATCAAGCTGAAGAGCATAAAAATCTGACAAAGTTATGTTCGCTTGCAGCAGGTTGACTGGGCACTTTGAAGCATTATTAGACAACATTTTTGTGTTTTTTTTTTTCCAAATTTAACAGCTCTGAAACTTAACAGTTACCTATTAACATTTTGCTTCTTTTAATGCCAAAAAACTGTTAAGCAAAATTGTTTCAAGATTTTTCAAATTGAAATAACAAAAGTCAACCTAAACATCATGAGCTAATCATCGTAGCTGGAAACTCTTCAGAAATATTTAACATTTTGCTTCTTTAAATACTTATTTCAAGATTCTCATTAGAGAAAGCACAAGAATCAAACGAATCCAGCCTATGATGACTAAAAGTCAAATTTAGAAATTTTCAGCTGAAATTTAACAGTAAAAGTTTGAATTTTGCTTATTTCTTAAGCAGAACTACTTAAGTTATAATATATAATTATTATTCGAACACAATTATTTAAATAAAAGTTAATAATTTAAATTCGTAAACTGAAATAAAATATAAAAAAAATATTTTTAAAAATTATTATTAACTTAATTTATATAATAAATAATATCATGGATTATAATATAAAATATTATTTGCAGCTGTGTTCATAAGAATATTGTAGTCTAAAATTTCAGTCTCACTACTATTTTTATGAACACAGCTGTTCATAGAAATGTGTTCAGAAAAATGTTGCTGTTCAACATTTCAGTCGCACTACTATTTTTATGAACAAGGCTGCATATAATATTTTACATTATAATTAATGATATTATTAATTATATAAATTAGGTTAATTACAATTATAAAAATTAAAAATAATAACATTTTAAGTTTTTTTCAGTTTGCGAATTTATCAAATATTTTTTTTATATAATTATTTCAGTTTATTAATTCAGACTTAAAATACTCAATAATTTTTCAGTTTTGTAAATGTGCATAAAGTTTTAAATAATTTTATATTTTCTATAATTTATTAAACATATAAAAAACAAAATAAAATATATGTTTTAACTGTGGAAAAACTCTATAATTTTTTTTATATTCAACTACTGCTGTTTTTAAGTGTGAATACTTTTTTTTAGATCTGAAATCATTAAGAAACGTTTGAGTTTAGGAAAGTTCTATAAGTTTAAGGTCAGCTGACTACAGACTAAATTTTTCTTACTTAGCTGCTGTCCAAGAGCAGCAGAAGAAGCCGCACAAACTCAAAGATATATTTATTTTGATAGTTTTAATTGGTATTTGGACATGGCGCTCAGCGTATTGGCTAGTCGTTCATTCCTTGATGTAGCTTGTCCTTTGTATTAAGGTTTATCCAAAAATGACAATTTAATTAAATTCTTTGGAAAATGCTTTCGCTTTTGTTCTGCTTGCATGAACTGCGCTCTTTTGTCTTATTATCCAATCCAATTTCCTGCCAAAGTCCCAAATCGTAGCAGCGCCCCCCCTGCAGCGCGGCACACACACACACACAGAGAGACAAACATACACATGTGCATGTATATGAACACCCTGGCATTTGGCCAACATGCAAGGGGGCTGCTCAGCTGGCAGAGAGTGGGCAGCCGAGCAACTGCCCTGACTACTGAACAGGTGTGCCATTATGTAAAATCTATGCAAAGAAATGTTCTATGTCTGTGTGTGTGTTTTGGCGTTATAAAAACGTAATAATAAAGTTGGCGCTTTGCTTTTATTGCCTTTTGGCTGCGTTTGGGTTTGTGGCTGTGCCGACAGTAAAAACTATTTACACACACACATAGACACTTGCAGCTGGTGTAGAATGTTTACAAACAAAATGGCAATGGACACAGATGCCATGGAGTGTTGTCATATCAGTGCTAAATTTCCCGCATGGCGCTGCAAAGTATGCAACGCCGCAGCGCAGTAACTAAAGTTTGGGCACAGGAAGCTGGTCTCTCTCTCTCTCTGTGTGTGTGTGTGTGTCTCTGTCGCTGATGTCTGCTGTCTGTTGGCTGACCCCTTGCAAGCTGCATCGCCGCATAGCTGGCTTTCATTTCACATTCAAATGCTGTTTGCATCAAAGACGTCACGTGACGTGGCGACGCCCCACCTTAACTCAATTGGCGTCGTTATTATGACTGACTGTGCCGCGACCAACATGTGTGCGCTGGCCAAGTGACAAAAAAAGAGAGGAGAAGAAAATCAAAGGCAAAAAATGAATTCGACGTGTGTCCTGGCCAAGAGGGCGCTTCATGGTCGCGGGCCAAATCGAAAATGAAGTCAAATTGCCAAAGATGCCACGTTTGGACAGCAACAGCTGCCAGTTGCTATGCTATGCATGTGTGTGTATGTGTGTGTGTGTGTGTGTGTGTGTGTGTATGTCCTCCTCCTCCTCTATGTGTATGTGTATGCTCTGTTTGGTTAAATGGATTGTTTACTTTGATTACAAAAATATGGCAAATGTTTGCACGTTTGATGTCTCACTGAGTGTGTGCGGATACGTGTGTGTGTGTTTGTGTGTGCGTGTGTGGGCATGCAGCTGCTAGAGATGTGCAAATATCGTGACTTAATTGACGTCACATCAAAATTGGTTGTATAAGAAATGCCGCAAAGAAACATTAAAGCAAAATAAGTCTAACTCTATGAAAGCATCTTTATAATTCTCAATCAGTTAAAGTATTATTTAAATATTTCTTGCGAACATTTTCATGAAACTGGCTCTTCGATTTATTTAGTTAAATAATAATTCATGCATAAAACTTTTATAATTATAACTTTTATAATTAATTATAAAGCTTTTTGAACTAATAAATATATTAAGATTTATTTATATAAGTATTTAAAATATTCTTTAAATAATTTTTACTAATTTAAATTTTCTTTTTATTTCTATTTAATCTCAAATATCAAAAAATATATTTAATAATAAAATAAAATTTAAAAAGTATTATTTAGTTTTATTTATATAAATTTTATAATATTTACTATATATTTTTTACTAATTTTTATATTAATTTTCATTTCTATTTTGCTCATTTATTAATGAAAGAATTAAAAAAAATATATTTCATAAAATTAATTTGTATTCATCTAGTTATTTGTTCGTCTCATCTCATCACTAATGCAGTTATTGCATTCGTAGTGCCAAAACGAACACCGAGTGGGTGGATAGCTCAGTGAGGGTAGAGAGCAGGGGCAGGCAGATAGAAAGAGAGAGAGAGAGAGAGAGTTAGAGACGGGTCAGTGGCAGAGAGAAAAACAAATGCCGCTTGTAAAATCCAAAAGCTAACATTATTGCAAAAAATCTGCTCGTATACATTTGACTTTGGTTTATTTTTATGAATTTTCAATGCAGTCGTCCAGTTGGGGGTCTCCGCTGCAGTTAGAAGCTAGGAGCAGGTGGTGGCACAATGTGGCACAAATCGAATCTCAAACAATAGCGTCTGACTATAGGCAGTGATTGAAAGGTTTTTTTTTGAAAGAAGCGCCGACAAAAGCAGCTCAGACAGAGAGAGAGATTGAGAGAGAAAGAGAGAGAAAGAACAGCTGATCAGTCCATTAAGATAAGAGAAGCAGCAGAAGAATCAATTAAATTGCTAAAAATAAAAGTTAACTGATGGAACGACTGAAAGCTGCACTGTAAACAGAGGCAAGCAGCTGAGTCTGGCTGTCTAGATTAGTTAGATTGGAATTTGTCTATATTTATTTATAATAAATTGAATTTGTATTTGGCACTGACCAGTGTTTTAAATGCTCTGTTTGATGCGGCTCAATTGATCAATCCAAAATTGATCGCACGAATTTCTCTATCGGACAACTTTGCTGTCAGCCCTCTGCCCTGACTCCGTTTGTTTGCATTCGTTTAGTTTGTGCGCTGGCCAAATTTATTTTCAACTAAAACAAATGAAAATATTTGGTGAGTGCGTGACCTGCAGATACCCTGTAAACAGCAGTGATATAGAAGTTGATATAAAATTTCAATTGGAATTGATTTCTGAATGCTGTAAGAAGTCTAGCAGCAGAAACTATGTTTATATATAGGTATATAGACTTTCAATAGACTGCACTTTACTAGACCCTGGCTGTCCCGCCTTATTCATGTTAGCAGCTACAGGGTATGCCGAACAAAGCTAAAACGAAAGAATAAACGAGTAAAATAACATTTTTATTAGCTTCTCTTTGTATGGCAGACGACCAACTGCTACAATCACTGCGTGCCGGAAGACAGCCCAGCTGCCACGCCCACAATGCCAAATAGTTTTACACCCCATGTGTGTGTGTGTGTGCGAGTGTGTGGGTATATTTATTTTTAGTGAATTTTATTTTATTAATGCGAATTTGTTTGGCCAACGCCAGAGCCGGCGGCAGGGCCCCTGGCAGGAGATGTGTGTGTGTGTGTGTGTGTGTGTGTGTGTGCCCGGGACGCCGCCTGCTCGCTATTATGGCAGCTATTTGTTTGCCAACCAGAGCGGCCATCGACCATCGAGCATCGACCAGTGCCGAAAACGGCAGCCAGCCAGCTAGCTTGGTGCCCCTGAGAGGGTTGGCCTATGGGGCGTATGCGCTATGCACGCTCGTATAATTATTCTCGCGCTCGGCGGTCTGACCAGCGAGCCAGAGCGAGTGAGAGAGAAAGAAGGAGCGGACCACATGTCGCTCATGATTAATTGAAAGATTCTCTCAACTGTTTCGGTATGTTTGTCCTTTGTTTTTGGGCGCTGCCATAGCCATAGCCATAGCCATGGCTATAGTTGGTGCCATCGCAGTGGCCCATGGCGTTTTGATAAATTGTCGCAGCCTTTAAACTTAAACAAATTTCTACGATTGTCGAGTGGTTTGCATGGCAAATGTCAACAAGAGTCCCAGCTCAGTGCCAGTGCCAGTGCCAGTACCAGTGCCAGCTGCCGGACAGGATTAGCATATGCTGCTTGCCAGGGCAATAACCTGTCTCTGCTCTGCGCCTGACTCCTTCACTGTTTTTCCTATTAAATAAATATTTACTGTAAAAACTTTATACAAATTATGATATGGCTCAAATGATTGAGATATTTTGCTTCAATTACGCTTGGTACGCTTTGAACTCTTTGATTTGGCTTCATTTGTTGAATGTGATGACGAAAATCTTTGTTTAATGTCAATATACTTATTTATATTGTTTCAGCATATTTATTGTGTTTCAGTTTAAGTTATATAACAAAGTAGTTTAACTCACCTGGCGAAAGCACATTCAAAAGAGGTACTATTAACACGAGACACCAATAAATTACACTGGCTACTCAATTACAAATCAAAACTATCATTACATTCCATAGTTACACTTTGCAAATCATTACTTCGGACTATATACGTGTGCTCCATTTGGTGAGCAGCTGCTCCTCAGCTCATTAAGAAACTTCAAGGAACTGAACACCGCATTATAAGACGTTTTATTGGTTTTCCATTTGCCAGAAATGATGACTTCATGAAATACTTAAAGCTTAAATGCATCGCTAAGATTATTCAAGACTCTTCAATCATACAGAACTCTAGACACTCATCTCACCCAAATCCTCTAGCTCAATTACTTACCTTTGCTACTCTACATCCTGAAACACACAGACTTAAAAGAGTCCAACTTGAACAACTGCCAGACCACACACTTCCTTCAGCTAAACCACTTACACGACTATAATAAACATATTCAACTTCATGATCTTCATTCTTGAAGCTCACAACAGTTTCCACTTACATATTTTATAACATTTTCACACACACATTATATAATAATTGTCATGTTTTGTCTAAAAAAGTTCAATGTTTAGTTATATATAAAAAAAAAGAAGAAAAATCATCTAATTATTTGAATTTCAAGCCAAAATCTTTACTTTTATGTGGCGTATACTTAATATTTCAACTGTTGTCAGATTCAAATAGACAACTTTTCATGCCTATTATCTATTGCAAAGTTCATATCATTCAGAGTTTTATAGCTCAAGTATTCAGACAGTGTAGTCTAATTCCAAACATTTCTCCAAGCACAAGCTCAAATACTCTTTATCTATATCTATACAAATTACAGTTTGAATACCACTTTATAGTAAAGGTCTTAGAGTCACTTACACCTACATATTTGAACATCTTCAACTATATTCACACAGTATTGCGCAGTCGTCCACAGCTGTTTGCTTATCTTGAAATATCGAGACATTTATCAGCCCTTGCTATGCTCGCTGCCCTGGTTCAATATCCATTACTGCTGTGTCGAACATGGCACAGTTGTTGCGCGATAAGATGCCACTTCAGTGGGCAACACGCTATCTCTGTGTGCATCAGCCACGGCAGCTGGGCTATAGCCAGTGCCAACATGTCCGAGCACAAGATCACACTGGAGCAGCTGCAGCACGAGCAGCTGGTGCAAGTAGTCGGATCCACGCCCAAGAAACGGGATGAGCTGCATGTGCTCTTGACTGGCACTCGACCCACTCTCTATCGGCTATCGCGACGTCATCTGCTTGTCATTGGGCTGATCTGCAGCTCGGCCATGATTATGGCTTATGCCTACTGGGATGTCATGATGCTGACGGCGCTGAGTGCTAAGCGTGATGTGGCGCCACAGAAGTCGAGTCAGCCGCTGGCCGCGCAGCTGGAGCGAGAGGTGCGTGTGCTCTGCTGGGTGATGACCACGCCCAAGTATCACAAGACGCGAGCGGTGCACATACTGCGTACGTGGGGCAAGCGTTGCAATAAGATCTATTTCATCACCTCGGCCCAAGACGACGAGCTCGACACAATTGTGCTGACCAAAGCGGACTCATACGACGTGCTCTGGGGCAAGACAAAGGAGGCATTCACCTATCTCTACGAGAACAAGCGGCACGAGGCGGATTGGTTCATGAAGGCCGACGATGATACGTACGTGAACTAGTATGATGCAAATGAACTTTTGCCAGAAATGAACAAAATTTGAATGGGCTTCAAGATGATTCGCAAGCAATATTTCTAAAGTCAATCTAATTGAATAATTTAGTGAACTAGTTCAGCTAGTGAACCAGTTCAGCTAGTGAACCAGTTCAGATAGTGAAGCAGTTCAGTAATTAAACCATTTCAGTAATTGCATCAGTTCAACTAGTGAGCTAGTTCAGCAAGTGAACCAGTTCAACTAGTGAGCCAGTTCAGAAATTGAACCAGTTCAACTTGTGATCGAGCTCAGCAAGTGAAGCAACTCAGTTAGTGAACCAATTCAATAAGTGAACCAGTTCAACTAGTAAACCAGTTCAACTAGTGAACCAGTTCAACTAGTGCACCAGTTCAACTAGTGATGCAGTTCAGCAAGTGAAGTAATTCAGTAAGTGAACCAATTCAATAAGTGAACCAGTTCAACTAGTGAACCAGTTCAACAAGGGAACTAGTGTTCAATATGTCAGGCAACAAAATATCTCAATTTTCTTGAGTTTCATTCAGTGAGTCTTGCAACGATAAGAACTTGAATGAATGAACTCTGTGCCTCGTCTCAAGCTCTGCTCTGGCTTTGTCTCTCACTCTTATCTCTATCTCTGTGTCTATTTTTCACTTTCTATCCCTGTCTCCCTCTGTCTTATGCTCGTTATCTTGCTTCCCTCTTTCTTATTTTCACTAGCTTTTCTTTCACATTTCATGCATTCCTCAAAAGGGACCTTTCTCGCCGATTCTCATACCTTTAGATTTTGTTCTCTATTTCAACCTCTTCAATTCTCCTTTTCAGCTATGTATTCGTGGAGAATCTGCGCCACATGCTGTATCCTTACTCCCCAGATATGCCCATTTACTTTGGCTACAACTACAAGCTGTTCCACAATCCATTTGGAAATGCAGTAAGTGCCTCTATAATGTATTTCATTATATTATCTTCATATTATTATACTTGGTCAGTCGTACATGTCGGGGGGCAGCGGCTATGTGCTAAGTCGGGAGGCACTGCGCACGTTTGTGCACGGCCTGAATGATAGCAGCAAGTGCCGGCAGGAGGACAATCATGCCGAGGACGTAGAGATGGGCGTATGCATGTACAATCTGGGCGTGCCGGCCGGTGATTCGCGCGACTTAACACTGCGTAATCGCTTTTTCCCCATGGCACCATACTCCCTACTTATGTCGAAATACAATGGCTTGGACTTTTGGCTCTTCAAGTACGCCTATTACAATCCGCGTGCGGTGAGTCCAATCACAGATACGGCGCGAGTTATTTTTTTACGATTTGTTAATCCACAGTGCCGGAACTGCCTCTCGGACTATCCGGTCGCCTTTCACTATGTGGCGCCCGAGGAGCTCTATGTGTACGACTATTTCAACTATGAACTGGAAATCTACGGCCGCACACCGGTGGAGGAGCAGCTGCCCGAAAAGATTTTACCTGGGCAGCTCTATATACCTCCATCGGACAATAAGTACTATCAATCATAGATCCAAAGAGAATCTGAGCTGCTTTTTTTTCGTATATTAAATGAAGTAAGAGAAATAAATTAATTTACTTTCGAACTCCATGAGAAATCACTCAACATTATAATCTGCATGAAATACTTGCCAAGTTATCGATAATATTTCATGATATCGATAATCAAGAAAGTTATTGAAGCATCAGACACTTATAAGCCATTCAATTTGGATTAAGGTTGCCATTGAAACTCAATTTAGATAAACATTTTCGCAACAAATTGCCAATGGCCTAAGAGCCAAAAAGGAGAGAAATGTTGTTCGAGCACTTGAAAGGCGAAGCCCAGCACAACAATGTGCAACGGGCAACTCTGTGTGCCCGGCTAAGTAACTTACATACATGCAGGCGATGGAGTCCATTAGGTCGTAGGCCAGGACAATGGTCATTAGTTCTGGACGTTCTTATTAAGCTGTGGCTGCAGCTGCAGCTGCAACCAGTCGGTCCGTTGTCCCGGCAACAGGAGGTAGAACAACAAATACAATAGTAGCCACAGCAATAGGAACAGCAGGAACAGGAGGAACAACAGGAACAAGAGGAAAAACAGGAACAGCAGGAGCAATTGTAATCAAATGAAGTTGAGCAAGACGATGATGGAGTTGACTTGATGCCCATGCTGTTGCCCACAGCACAAAGCCAAAACTCAAAGCATACTGATAGCTGCCCACGCAACGAGACAAAAAGAGAGAGAATGAGAGAGAGAGAGAGGGTGAGAGAGTGTGAGAGGAGCATTTGAAATTGTAAATTATGTTGTTATGTTTTTTGGCCATGGAGTGACGACAGTGGACAGTCAACGCTGCTGCCATTGGCGTTGGCCAGTTGATGGAAATGTTGCTGCTGCAGGACGATGAGCGATGAACAATGAACGATGCACATTGCCACTGGACTGAGCATCGAGAGCTGTCTGCTCTGGCAACCGAGCTCTAATTATGCAAACTACCTGCTGTTACTCAATTAATCTTGATTACGTTTGTGTTATCCAAATATAATTATGTTGGTATTAATTACATTGGCCAAAAGCATCGGTGGCCATGGACCACGGCCTATGCAGCGGCTGTCTGCCAACATGAACAATTTGTGCTGGCTTTTAGCCCATTGCACACTGGCTCATATCTGCCGGTGCCAACATGCTCGATGGCGCCCCCGCATCTGGACGCGTCCTCTAGGCATTAGGCCAAAGTGTTTGGCATTAGAGCAGCAACAGTGCGACCTCATCATAATCAATGGCAACATTTCACGTGACTTTGACTTGCTCCTAATTAGGCGGCCAGCCAAGCCAAGTCAGGCGAGGCCAAGCAAATGCCTGTTCATGTGGGGCCAAGGATGGCGTCAATAAACTGGCCAACTATTTGCCGGAGTTCGGGGGGAACCAGTTACCAAAACACCTCAAACAATTTGGCCAAGTCGTGTTGTCCTATTAACCTTAATGCAGCGCACGTTGAAATTTATTGGCCTTGAAAGCAAAAGTTTGAGCAATTCAGCTAATCTATATAAATGACATTCATATAGTATTAGTATTAGTATTATTATTGTTATTTGTATTAGTATTAGTAGTAGTATTAGTGTTATTATAAGTATTATTATTAGTATTTCTATTAGTATTTGTATCAGTATTAGTATTAGTTTTAGTATTAGTATTAGTGTTAGTCTTAGCATTAGTATTAGTATTAGTATTAGTATTAGTATTTGTATTTGTATTTGTATTAGTATTTGTATTAGTTTTATTATTAGTATTAGTATTAGTATTATTATTTGTATTATTATAAGTATTAGTATTAGTATTAGTATTTGTATTTGTATTAGTATTAGTATTAGTTTTCGTATTAGTATTAGTATTAGTATTAGTATTAGTATTAGTATTAGTTTTCGTATTAGTATTAGTATTACTATTAGTATTAGTTTTCGTATTAGTATTATCATAAGTATTCTAATTTTTTGTTATTAGTATTAGTATTAGTACTGATATAAGCATTATTATTAGCATTATCCCTAGTGTTAGTATTATTATTAGTATTATTATAAGAATTATTCTTTTATTATTACAATTAGTATAAGTATTATTATTGCTATGACTATTAGTATTAGCATTAGTATTGATATTAGTATTAGTATTGATATTAGCATCAGTATTATTAGTATTAGTAACCTTTCAGGCTTTCAGCAACTCTTTTGGCCCACTTTTAAAGCATTTCAACCGAATTGAATTTCGTTTTGCGTGCCAGCAAACTGACCTTAGCTTTAATTTGGGTAAATTGATGTCAACGATAAAGCAATTGCCGTTGATGGAAAATGCATTTTCATATTACAATTGCAAAAATTGAAAAATTCGAGTAAAATTGATTTTTTTGACAGGATTTTTGCATTGCTTTCAATTAGCTTGATATATATTTTATTTGATTTTTTCTAGATGCTATAGAAAAACATAAAATCATTTCAATAAAATGGCATCAACTGCAGCTGCCGCGAGAGGTCACTGAACCGAAAAACTATGTCACACAGCCATAGACTCACAGCGAGCCGGAGCGATTGAGCGATTGAGGCAAAGGGAGATGCAACAAAAATGAGAATTGCTGTCCCATGTGTCATTTCGTCTCCTAATCGTTCAAGCGTCAATGCAGGCGATTTATTTGATTTGCTATGAGCGAGAAAGTGTATGTGTGTGTGTGTGTGTGTGTGTGTATGTGTGTGTGAGTGTGTGTGTGCCTGTGTGTGTATTTTTGAAAAAAGTCTTGCCTGGTTGTAGGTGACTCTGGACCCCACAAATCATTTTCAGTTTGTACAATTTTTATGTCAACTTGTGTTTTTTTTTTTGCCAGAGCTCGTTGCTTGCTGTGTTTTTTGTTTAGCCGATTCACAAACACACACACACACACACACTCACACACACACACACACACACACACACATAGACACACATACATACACACCCAATCACACACGGCACGCTTGCATTGCTGTTGCTCGGCTGCACTTCCGGCCTTTCGGCTGCACCGCCATTGACTGTTCAACCATGCCGTTGCACACACACAGATATTCTCTCACACTCACACACATACACCTATTCACACTCACTAGCCACATATTCACACACACGAACAGTATCAGGTTCGCCGGCATATCCGGGCTATGTGCCAGGCATTGGACATTGCCGTTACCGGCTGCAGCCAACATCGCACAGTGGTTAACAGTCTATTGCCATGTAGCTAAATTTAGATTAGTTCAAGTAGTTGTAGATATGTCTTAGTATGTACAAATTATTGGCTTATTATATATAAATATTGATGTAGCTATGTAAGCTTTGAATATACAAATAAATTAATAAATAAATAAAAATAAAAAATAAATAATAATTTAAAATTTATATTTTATATATATATTATATATATTTTTTTAAAATAATATTTCTTTAGTTTTTTATTTTTTTTTATTTTTTGCAATTGTTTTTAAGCAAAATTTTGCGCAGTTTCAGCCTACTGTGCGGCATTATTTGTGCCCTCTCTGGGTTGTCAGCTTTTTCAGCTTCAAGCCATTGAAAAGTTCTCAGTTGCAACTGCAAATTATGTTGCCTGGTGTGCTGATTGTTGTCGTTGTTGTTGTTGTTGTTGTTGTTGTTGCTGGTGTTGGTGTTGTGATTGTGATTGTTGTTGCTGGCAGTGCCTGATAATGGCACACAATGTTTATTTACTTGCTTTAACATTTTTGCTGCTGCTGCTGTTCATTTTACTTTATTTTGCCCAGTGCCCCGATGGTGCAGTCGACGGCGTGTTGCATGCAACATGCTGACAATGAGACACTTGAGCATTTGGCGCCTGATTGCATGCTACACTTTTACTGCACTGCACTGCACTGCACTGCACTGCACTGGCCACTGCCCGCGTGCGACAGAGATGTCACGACATTATGTTTGCCTCCCCCATCTCGTTCGCACGCAATGTTTGTCTGCCTTTCTGACTTTGACTTAACTTATTTGTTGTCTCTGTGACTCCCGCTGTAAGAGTGTGTGTTTAAGCTCTCTCACACACACATGCATACACACACGAGCGCTTGAGGTGTCCGGCTGGTTTGTCGCGACGTCCTGTCGCTGCCTCTGTCTCTGCCTCTGCCTCCGTCTCTGTTATTGCTGCTGCTGCTGCTGCTGCTGCTGGCATCGCAGTCAACGCTGTAAAGTGTCGTGTTGGATTTGCGTAATTTATGCTCTATTTGCTTTTCGGCTTCATTTCACTTTTTGCTACTGCTACTTTTTGCAAAGTATTTCGAGTCTTACAACTCCCCTTGCTATCAGTGTGTGTGTGTGAGTGTGTTTGGGTGTGCGTTTTGCAGTAGTTTGTGTTGGTCGCGCCACAGCGACCTTGATATCACCTAGAATATAGAGATTGCTGATTTTTGTGGCTACTAACGAAGTGAACTAGTTCCGAAAACTAGTTCTGTTTATATTTTTGAATATTTTACACAAATTGAAATCGTTTATAAGTAATTCATACAAAATGGTTATCTTATTGTTTAAGCTGGTTCATATGAACGAACTCAACTAATTTGTTAAGCTGGGTTAGATGAACTGTTTAATTAACTTGAGTATCCGGCTTAAATGAAGTGTCGTTTTGTGAAACTGGTTTATATGAACTGCTAAGGTGACTCATGAAACTAGTTCATATGAACTGTTAAACTGACTTGCGTATCTGGTTTACAAAAGCTGTTCAGCTGAGTATTGAAAATAGTTCATATGTGCTGGTTAGTTGTTTTATAAAACTGGTTCATATGAACTGTTCAACTTACTTGCGTATCTGACTTGCAAAAGCTATTCAGCAGACTTTTGAAGATGGTTCACATGGTCTGGAGAATTGTCTTATGAAACTGATTCATATGAACTGCTGAGGTGACTTGCGTTTCAGGCTTACAATAGCGGTTCAACTTACTTGTGGAATGGTTACATATGAACTTCTAAGCTGGCTAATGAATACAGTTTATATGTGTATGTGTAAACTGAACCATAGTTCATATGAACTGTTTAACTTAGTCATTAGCCTGGCTGATTAGAACTTCTTAAGCAATTCGTAGAACGAACTCTTAAGAAGACTTTAACTGACACATGAAACTAGTACATATGAACTGTTCAATTTTCTCACTGTCTTCAAATTCGCTCAAATCGTTCTTCTCTTGGAGTTATGTAACAGAGCCCATCAAGGCAAGTGTAGCGCACTAAAGCTTCAACACCCAACTCCAACTCCAACTCCAACTCCAGCTCCAGCTCCCATTACTTAGTTGAGTTTTATTTGGTTGCTGTTGTTGTGGGTGGTCGGCTTTGTTTGCTGCATTATTCTTATAACGTTGCTCAATATGAGAACTCAATAAATTTGCCTTACTTTGGCGGCTGTGTGAGCCATTTCAACAGGCGATTAGTTGCCAGGTGCCTGGAGCTCTGGCTATTGCCTGGTTCAGCGTCAGGCTATGCTTTCGACTTTCCAACCTCGCTCCGTCCGCCCGTCCGCCCGACCGCGCCTGTGGCCGCTCTTGTGCAACAGTTGAGCGCCCCGAGCCAAATTGAATGGCCGGCAGTAGCACACGTGAGCTGAGCTGAGCTGAGCCTGTTGCCTGGACCTGGAAGTGGCCAGGGGGCAGGGGCTGGTTGTGTGGCTGGGCCTTGAGCCTGTGCCTGGAGCTGTGCTTGGGCAACTGGGCCTGGACTTGGGTGGCGCTCTAATAGGTTTTACATAACACACACGTCGCAAATAAATCTAAATGCAACAGCAGCAGTAGCAGCGACGGCAGCAGCAGCAGCGACGGCGGCAGGAAGCTTCATGAAAAATCCTTTAGCAAATAAAATTTACATAGACCGCACACCACTACACACACACACACACATACACATGGAGGTTTTCCTGTGAATTTATTTGAAAATTTATTGAGTTTTCGTGTTAACCATGCATAATTAAGTTTTGCCAGCCGGCGACTGATGTTGGCACGGAACACCCAGTGGCTATGGCTGGGGCTGGGGCTGGGGCTGGGGCTGGGCATGCAACATGAACTGGAATCTATTGGCCTGCGGCATAAGCCAACAAGTTTTTGCGATTCAATACCCTATGCCCACCGGCCAGCTACACGTTTTAACTTATTGTAAATAAAGGATTACCAAATGTGAGCTATCATTTAATTTATTCATCATTGCATATTTCAGAGCCATCATTTACATTCGATTGAGAGTGACAACAGTCGGAGTTCAAGTTCAACATTGGGCTTAAATGTGTGCAACAATATTTGCTGATCCCAATGAACTTTAAATAAATGATAATCAGGCCGGCAGTGGAGCATCTAGAATAGATTCAATTAAATCTGATTTATACAAATTTATGCATTAATTGAAGTGAGATTCTCATGTGAAATTTGGCAGAGCTTTAAAGGCATATTAACATTTGCATTGGAACTTCTTGATTAGATTTAACAATGTTTAATTTATGCAGATTTATGCATTAATTTCTACTGTGACATTTTATTATAAGTGATATATTTAAAGAGCTTTCAAAGCACATTAAAGCTTGCAGTGCGTCTTACTGAATTGCATTAAAGAACTTTATTTAATAAAAATAAATTGCTTGCATATACATCTTTTAGAGCTTTTAAGGCACATTAAAGCTTTACGTGCGACCTAATGAATAAAGTAAGTGAAATTTATGTAATTATTATATTTATATTTTATATTATATTTATATATTATTATTATTATTATTGTATTAATAGTTAGTTTTCAGAGCTTTTAAACCTCATTAAAGCATTCAATTCCACTGAGCATATGCAGTTCATTTTATACCAAACAATAGTAGTCCAAGATAGTTTATAAAGCTTTAAAACACACATTGAAGCTTTCAGCTTTCATTTATCAAATTGAGCAAATGAAATACATACATCGCTTCTATAACTTTTGAATAGAACAATTAAAGACTCTTCAAAGCTCATGAAAGCTTCAAGCGACGTTCAGCTGCGAAATTAAGTTAAGTCTTCAATAAGCTTTAAGCTGTCAAAGCTCACTTTCAGAATACTTTAAGACTTCATATATGTTACTTGTATATATAACATATATCATTTTTATAATTAATTTTAAAAGCTCAAAACTTGTTTTAAAAGCACTTTTATTAAGTGGCTGAAAGCTCTTGACAACACTTTTAAAATATATATATTTTATATATTCCCAAATATTCACTTTACTGCACATGTTGCGATTAGATTTTGTTCACCCTACTATTTACAGGGTATTTTTAGTGTGGAGCATTTCATGTTTATTGCATATTTAGTAGCCGCTGCCAGTGTTGTGTAATTTTAAGCATAGGCTTTGGCTTTATTTACGATCGAGCCTCGAACCCTTTGACAAGGTGTTCGTGCAGTTCTTATGCTTTCGCCTGCTATTTTTAGGGGGCTTACGGCCTGACAGTGCCGGGCTTAACGCTGTAAATGTTATTAATGCGTCGCAGGCGCTGAACGCGTTGGAAAATCAAGTTATTTGACTGCTGCTCGAATTATTATTCCTGATTGCATTTATTTGCTTTATTTCTCGCACGGAACTTCATCTATAATGCGAGCAAGTTGCCAGACAGCACGGCGCCCAGTCTCCGATTGCGTGCTCCAATCCCATTCCCATTCCCACTTTCAACTCCAATTCCAAGTTCCGACTCCAGCTCAGCTTCAGAGCTCATCCATGTTGTCGCCTCCCTTGTCGCCCGGTTGCTCTTTTTGCTGCTTAAGTGAAATGCATAAAAATCAAATAATTTTCCTGTTTTTCATTTGCTTCACTTTGCTGCATTTACCGCCCCTGCCCCTGGCCCCGCTCAACCCTAGCAGACTGCTCCTGACTGCCGACTGCCGACTGCTCTCTTTTCTTCTTCATCTTCTTCAGCTTTTTTTTAAGTATACATATATATAAATATATATATATATGTATATACTTTGCAGTCGACTGCCGGCTGGCGTCTCCGGCCTGCCCTCTGCACCAACTGGCAGCCAGCATTCGAAATGTTAAAAGTAATTTCCTCGACTATAGTTGATAGCTACTGTGCCGGCAGCTGTTTGCACCCGGCTCCCCGTTGCCCATTGCCCGATGCCCGATGGCCTTAACTCCGGGCGCAGCCTCAAACTGTGCCCTGAGTAAGCTACTACTACGCGCTTGTCCCAGTCGAGGTAATGGAATGTCCCTCCGGCTGTGCCCCCGCCTTGCCCGCCTTTTAATACCTATTACATGCAGCCCATGCCCGCTCCCCTTCCGCTGGCAGTGACTTTAGCATGCAGCAGTTAGTATAGTATTGCACTTCGTGGCATTATTCTTTTGGAAAGTGCTCATCAAGGTTCATTTAACATTGTTTCAGCATCATAATCATAGTTTAGAGTCTACACTTACCGTATGAACTAGTGCTGTATACCCTGTAAGCAAAGCTTAAGCTCTTGATTGATAAAGAAAGAGACAGGGCCAGAGAGAGAGAGAGAGCCTCACAGCACAGTAGGCTGCAGTTCCATTTCCGTAGCAAATTATAAATTCCAAATGACTCTCAGAGTTGATTACGAAGCGACTAGACAGAGTCGCAGTCACAGTCACAGTCACAATCACAGTCACAGTCACAGTCACAGACACAGTCGCAGTTACAAAGTCACATTGTATTGAATATCTTCGATAACAATGCAAACTGAAATCATCTCAATGGGACAATAAAACATTATCTTGCGATTGACATTTCCATTAGGGCGCATTGGCTTATTTAGTGACATTTGTGTTGTTAGTTTGTCGTTTTCCCGTCCGTTCCGTTCCGTTCCGCCTGCTGTTTCTGTCTTTGTGCTCTTGGCCTAATGCTCTTAGTGCCCGACCGACTAAAGTCGTCTACAGTCCATATTCAATTTATTGTTCATTTTCCTGTGTAATGCGACAGCCATGAAGGTCAGTCCAAGTTGTTGACATTCCTGTTCGCTTTCATGCCATCTCCGAACATCTAATTAGCCCCAAACCGCAATAAAACACAAATTTTTTGTATCAGTGACCAGCAGTTTTGCGTGTATTGGAGAAACAGTTTACGTGTAGAGTAGCATAAATAACGTATGTGTGTTTGAGGTATAAATGAAAATTGTCAATCCATTTTCATTTTATATATCTATCTATATATATATATGTGTGTGTGTATTAAGTGTATGTTTTTTGTAGAACTATTTGATTTGTATGAATATTAAAACGTTCATGTACGCCTTTGATGAGTCGGCCGATCTAGATGGAAATGGATATGGTTATTATATATTGAAGTCTGTGTATACTATATAAGTGAGGTCGATCCACTTACCAGTCACCATCTCAGCTGATCGGCTCGTAGCATATATAAATAAAAAAGTAAAACTATATACTCATATGAATTCCATCCTAGCATAAAAATGGAATTATATGGCATATGTATGACTATGTATATCATTTTTATGATATCAATAGTACGCTAGCTCTATACTAAGTGTTAGTTTAGTGAGGTAAATATATTCTAGATTCAGTTGTACTGTGAATAGAGAAGAGTTTTATATAAATATATATGAAAGAACCATTTATGATATGCCAACTCACCTGCAACACATTCGTGTAAGTTTGTGTTTGGGTTTGAGCTCGGCAAGAGTATAAGTGTTCGCATACCAAGATTGGAACCAGAGATATGCTAGTGTATATCAGAGAGTGTGGCTATTCTGCAAAGATAAGTTGTGGCAGATTGTGGCAGCCAAGCACAAATTCACTATTCACTTACCCATTTCACAACAAAAAAATGGATATATATGTGTATTTGTGTGAAATTTTATACACCAAAAAGCTGCCTCGTGAGCATAACAACTAGTTAGGATCGCAGTTTCACAGGCAAATTGCGATGAGTCATCTAGAGTTATGCCCCTTGGCAAATGCTAGAAGAAGAACAGTTAGTATAATTAAGAGTTACCAGGTAACTTTCGCTTACCAAAAGGTTCCTTAATATGTTTTGCAGGCAAACAAAAAATTTGTATTTAAATTTTCGCCGAATTTCACAAAATAAACTATATTCTTTTTTTTCAGAATCTCACTTATAATTTGGGAAAATTATTTATTTTTTTACAAAATGTGTATAGAGCTAGATTTGTTGTTTCGAGTGTGGTGCCTCGAACTAAACTGAACTAAACAGAAAAAATTCCTAGGCATATGGCAAGAAAAATGGCAATGCCTACTTGGATGCAAAAAAAACTCGAAATCGAAACAGAAATTGAAATGGCAAATTCATGCGCATAAGACATCATGATACTGTTGCATTATATGTCAGCTATAATAAATATATAATAATATAATAAATATATATATATATTGTATATATATAGTAGTTATTGCCTTAAGTTGTGCTGTCACAACAATTTGCTTCGTTAAGAGCTTTTGTTGGCATTGAAGCTGCTTGTTTTCTGAAGAGTTCATGAGAAGCCATTTTGGCAGAGGCGAAGTAGATGCTGCTGCTGCTTACGGTAACTGTTAATAGTCCTTGGCTGAGCTGTGGCCACTAATGGTGTACTTCAATTGGAATTCATAAAGGCTCAACCAGTCGCTTTCTAGTTGCTTTCCCATTCAAGTCAATGTCGAAGGCTAGACGGCATTTAAAACTATGCAAAGGATTTTGGGCGTGGGCGTGGGGCATGGGGCGCACGCGTCGTATGCGCAATGTCGAGTGCCTCGATTTACATTCCTTTTATGTTTGTGCCTTTTTCTTTGCGGCCAGATAAAGGGGCAACTTGGGAGTGGAAGTGGGTGGCTGGGCGAGCATTGCGGGTGTTAGCTGGCTGCATAATTTGTGGCATTTGGCTCGGTTTGTCATACGGCAAATCGAAATGTTATTTATATGCCGTACGTGTGCGCCCGCCAAGCCGAAGCTGATGACGACAAATGCGACAATGTCGTAGACGTGCACGGCTTATCGCTGGCTGCCGGCAGCGCCCCAGTCCGCCCAGTCTACGCATTTGTGATAAGGTTTTTACGTGTCCGCAGCACAGCGAATATCACTGGCTGCCAGCCAGTCTGCCAGCCAGCCAGCCAGCCAGCTCCTTCACCAAGGTGACCAACTGCCACCTTTAGAGGCCAATTTGTAAAAGCCATAAGCTGCGAGCATTCATGAATATAATCGCAATTTAATTAAACACATTCATCCATTGGCTGGGCCACGCATCTGTGTGTTAGGCTGACAGTCGACTGACAAGCATTGCTGCATATAAGTCCATGATTGCGTTTTAAGCACTAAAATTAAGTGTTGGAAAAGACAGTCTGTTGCAACGTGCACTAAATCGCAGATGAATCTCTGTCGTGAGCTACGAGCTCGTATGACATGCGAAATCTGAATATGAAAAGGCAGATGAAAATGAAAATTTATATCAAGATGAATATGAATTTGTGTGTGAGTGTGAGTATGTAACTGAATATGAATATGAATATGAATAGAAATATGAATTAGAATGTTCATACGAATATGAGTATGCATTAATATGCATCATATGAATATGAATATGAATAATAATTAGAAAATTAATATGAATATGACTATAAATATGTTTATGAATATTTAATGAGAATGTGAATATGAATATAAATATGAGTATGAGTACTTAAGTATAAATATGCATATAAATAGAAATGAGAACTAGAATGCTTATATGAATATGAGTATGAATGTGTGTAGGCCAATATGAGTATGCATATGAATATGAATATGAATGTGAAAAATAATTATAAACTTAATATGAACATGACTATAAATATATATATGTATAATATTTAATGAGAATATGAATATGAATATGAATGTGAATACGAATATAAATATGCATATAAATATGAGTATGAATGTGAATAATAATTATAAAATTAATATAAACATTACTATAAATATATATATATATATATATGAATATTTAATGAAAATATGAATATGAAGATGAATATGCATAGGAATATGAAATTTAATATGAATATGAATATGCATATGAATATAATATGAATGTGAATGTGAATATGATTATAATATGAATATGAATATGAATATGAATATCAATATGAATATGAATAGGAATACAAATATGCATATGAATATGAATATGAATATCAATATGAATATGAATATAATATGAATATGAATATGAATATGAATATCAATATGAATATGAATTTGAATAATATTTATAAAATGAATATAAATTCTTACTATAAATATATATATGAATATTTAATGAAAATATGAATATGAATATCAATATGAATATCAATATGAATATGCATAGGAATATAAATATGCATATGAATATGAATATAAATATCAATATAAATATCCATAGGAATATGAAGGATTAGAAGTATGAATCAGAATATCAATACGAATCTGAATTGAATATGAAAACGTAACTTATTATGAATATAAATATTAATTTAAATAATAAATAAGCAAAGGTGTGACGTATGCCATTACGTATCACTCGTTCAATTGGGCTATTCAAATGGAAGTCAAGGCAACTGCAGAGCTGTCTAATGCGAACCTGTGTTCATGAACTATTGAATTGGCAAATTAGTGAATAAAATAACATATTTAATTGCAACTCTCGTAACCGAATGAATCAACAAATTGAACTGGCATTTGCAGGACTAATATTCATATTTGATATAGAATTATGTGTTCAGATATAATAGGAATGCATTTGGAAATATGAATTGAAGCATAAATATCTGATGCACATTAGCATATTAATTACGTATATCCATCCCATCCCATTGTGTTTCGATGAAGTAAGTAATTACACACACGACTGATCCTGAGCTCAAACTGTCTGCTAAACTGGCAGTTAGCAGATAAGCAGAGCAGAGCAGAGCTGACTGCACCACCGACACAAGGTGTTGCCGACAAGTTCATTCACTAATGCTACAAACTTATGAACGTATGAATATCCGAAACGTATGCCAGATCATATATTAGTTTGGTAATGACATCGCAAAGTTGGGCTTGTGTCTTGGCACAGCTCATCAAATAGCTAACGTACTTTCAGCACTTGCCTTCAACTATGCTCAGAACTATGCAAGTTTTCGTTTACGCATCTGTGAACCTCTCGGCCCAACCTTTGTGGGGTTGCGCTTAGCATGGCTACCTGCCTGCCTGCCTGGGTGCCTGCAAGCCTGTTGATTAGAGCATCCACTTGACTGTGGCTGGCACTGCTGTGCCTCGCTGCATTGTTCTGCATACTCCGCTTTCTGCCCTTCCATCGACTGCAATAAAAATGTGTGTTTATTGATGCAAAACTTGGTTGCTGCAGCAGCAACTGGCAACGACAAAGCAGCAGCCGAGAATGGGTTTTGTTCCTGACATCAACAGCAGCAGCAGCAGCAGCAGCAGCAGCAACAGCAGCAACCACAGCCGCATTCACAATCGACAGCAGCAACAATAGGTAGCAACAGTGACATCGACACCTGGCACTAGCGCTGGCCTCGTTCATTTTTCAGCTAGTTTTTGCTCTTAGCCAAGTTTTTAGTTGGTAATGAGACCGCAGCGGCCGCAATGTTTGAGCAACGAGTGCATAATAAATATGCAAACTTTGTGGCAAGTGGCAGCTGACGGCGCTAATCAATGCGCAAAATCAAAAGTAAACAAATGTTTGCCAACCGCACCAACAGCCATTTGTGTGGGCCAAGTGGGGCCTGGCTGGCAGGGCGGGCGCTACAGCCAATGTCGAAAGTGGCGCCCGCAGCAGCCATCACGTGGCTGCCACTTGACTTTAGCGTCCTTGTCACAATGGCAACACTCACACTGATACACACACAGAGAGAGAGAGAAAGAGTCACACAGACATGAGCGTACGGACGCGTTTTCATTTCTATTTCTATTTCTATTTCCAACTTGCACTTCATCGTCAACGGGCCATCAATGGCAACGTGTCGCATTACTCAACATGGCTACGTGACTTAAATGCCATGGCTGCCTGGCCTGGGCCGGTTGTGCGCCGGTTGTCATTCTGCGGTCTTCGCCCAACTCCCTATCTCTCTCTATGTAGCTCTTCTGTCCCGCTTCTGGCCAAGACATAAAACCCGCGCCACATTACGTAATGAATGGAAGCGTCCAACACTTCGACGCTCAAGCAGCTCAACTTGGTTATGCAAACAGCAAAAAAATAAAGAAAGCAAAATAAATAAATAGAAATAAAAAAGAAACACAAATGTTTGTGTAAGCGAACAGAAGGAAGCGCTTCGAGATGGCCACGTGACAATCAAATTGCAAAAAAAGAAGAAGACAAAATCCGTTTACTTACGACAGCCGAGGATGAAATATCTTTAAATGCAAAAGAAATTAATTAGTTTTTCCCATTACATAATAAATGTTTATTCAAGTATTTTTCTCTTCATAATGTATAAAATTGGAATACAAATAAATATATACATGAGTTATAAATATATATATATATATATATATTTGTTTATATAAATATAAGTATCGATTTTCAGCTTTAAGAAACTCTCTTAAATTTCAACTTAAATTCGTATACGACTTTCGGGCTCATGAATGGGCGGGTAGACCGAAAATAATCTAATTAGAAGGGACCTTTTCGCAACGTGTTGACAGCGCTAGCGCTGAACTCGTGAGCAAATCTATTAGCCAGGCTGGCAAGATTACGTGTGGGCAATAAAGAAGTTAAGCTCTTATGCATAAAGATGGGCTAAACCATATATAAAGGAATAAGTGTCATTGTCATTATCATTGCCAATGTCGATATCTGTGTCATTATTATTGCCATGATTAACAGACATTGGGATTGTCATTATCATTGTCATTGCCAATGTAATTGTCATTATCATTGTCATTGCCAATGTAATTGTCATTGCCATTTTCATTGCCAATGTCATTGCCATTGTCATTGCTATTATCATTGTCATTGCCATTACCATTGCCATTGTCATTGTCATTGTCATTATCATTGTCATTGTCATTGTCAATGTCGATATCTTTGTCATTGCCACGATAATTTTAACTGATATTGTAATAGGCATTGTCATTGCTATTGCCATTGTCATTGCCATTGTCATTGTCATTGTCATTGTCACTGCTATTATCATTGCCACTGTCATTGCTATTGTCATTGTCATTTTCTTTGTCATTGTCATTGTCATTGTCATTGCCATTGTTATTGCCATTACTCTTGTCGTTGGTATTTTAATTGCTATTATTATTATTATTGTCATTGTCCTTATCATTGTCATTGTCAATATCACGCTCTTATCATTATCATTGTCATTGTCAATATTACTGCCATGCCACTGTCATTAGCATTGACATTGTCATTATCATTGCTACCACTATTATCATTATAATTGCCATAATCATTGTCCTCTTCATTTATATATACTTATTCTTAATCACGCTCAATAGCTGAGTTGATCTAGCTATGTGTGTTCGTAATGTTAACGAGGCAATCCGAGAGTCTTTAAGAGACTTACAATTACAGTCGAGTCTCGATAATTCGAAATGGCAAGGGGATCAGGTTTTTTACGAATTAGACGGAAATTCAAATTATCGAGACTCGACTGTACCGAATTTTTTTCAAGGGGATAGATTTTGTTTCGATTTATCGCGATTATCGATTTAGCGGGGTACAAATTATCGAGACTCGACTGTATATTGTAGATTATTTTGTATAGTTCTTTATATACCACGCGCAAACAATCAACTTAGTTTCGAATCATCGCTTATTGTGCCATAGAAATCCATACTTCAGTTATTTAGGCGAATATTTTGCCTTGTTTTGAAATATATATATTTGTAAATGGTGTTTACTGTTAAATATTATCAGCTTTCGCATTTAGCTGCCACTCACGATACGCTCACGCTGTCAGCACTAACTGGCACTTTCTGCTGCAGAACTTTTCCACTTTTCATTGCATACTTTTCAGCTTGGCGCACGCAGCTGTTGCTCGCAAAGTTGTTCGAGCGTCCGGCAATGTGCACTATAACTAATCCTATTTACCGGATGTTGTCATATCACGCGCGCGTCATTTGACCCACACACGCTCCACATACACACACACACATAAATAAATATATATATATATATATATATATATATATATATATATAGATTGGGTGGATATCTCACGTCTCAGTCTCAATAGCATTTGCTTGGCTTGACCATGTGTGCCGTGGTTGGGATCACAGCATCGGTGTCGACATCGTGCCACGTTCATTGCCATTGTCAACATCTTGTGGCCAGCAGGGACACGTAGCGACACGAACTGTGACAGGAGTGGCAAGTGGCAAGTGGCAAGTGGCAAGTGGCCAGTGGCACGACCCTTCCCGTCCCCGTTCCAGTCCCCGTCCCAATCCTATGACCACAATTTGCATTGGCTGCTGTCAAACGCAGCGAGGCGTCTGCCAATTTATGAAAGCGACCCTTGAACCGCCAGCGCCGTTTGTTATGCAATAATTTATAAATTTTTTAAGCACAATAAAAATTGAATTAAATATAAATCAAAGCGCGCGCGCACAAACAATGACAGCCAAAAGGAGTAAAAATATAAATAAAATGAAAATCAAGCAAAAAGGCGCCCAAACTAAATACTTTCCGTGGCCAGGGGCGGCCCATTAACAGGGGATAGATCGGTGCTCGGCTGTGTGTGTGTGTGTGTGTGTGTGAGTGTGTGTAAAGTTTTTAACTCTTGCAACCGCAGACAATTGCCACATGTTTGTACGGCGCCTGTGGCAGACCCTTGACCACGCCTCCAGCCGCACGCTGCTCAAAATTGGCCACAGACCAAAAGTGCCAAAAACGTTTGCAGCAAATAACAACAACAACAACAATAACATCAGCAGCAACAATAGCAACTCTTTTTTTTTTGTTAAATTGTTGCCACTCGTTGAACAAGCCGCCCACAGCCTGCACCACAGTGCGAGCCACTCGACACCATTCGAACGCCACCACCGCCGCTCGCTCGCTTGTGTTTTGTCTTTTTATTGAACTCGCAGACGGTTGACAAAAAACCGCGCACAATTCCCTTTTTTTTTTTTGTATTCACAATTGTTTTTTAAATAACTTTATACGAATGTTCTGTGAGACGATATCGCCTGCATTTCAGCCATATAACTTTAATTGAATTAAAAATAATATACAAAGACATTTTTATGCTAAAGCCGTACGGATTAAAAAATAAATAAAAATTAAAGCAAGAAACTGTTTTTTTTTTAAAATTTATATTTATTTGTTGGAATTTTTGAAAACGTTTTGTTAGTTTGTGGAATGCAATCGCTGTGTAGCCCGCTTGAAGCGCAAATGCGTTTCAATGAGCAGCAGCAACAGTAGCAACAGTAGCATCAACAGCAGCGGCAGCAGCAGCAGCAGCAGCAGCAGCCATCGCGTATGTCCTGGCATGGTCGTGAATCCTGTGCACTGGGTCCTCTGTCTTGTTGTCCGCTTGTCCCATGTCCCATGTCCCATGTCCCATGTCCTGTGTGTCCCGTGTCCTCGGCCTGGTCTTTGTATAAAAGTCATATCCATTGCGTGTTGTTGTCGCGTTTTTTCAAGCGTGCTGTAATTTTTTTATGCGCTGATTCTTGCACAGCCCGCCCTCGCACTCGACAGCGCCCTCGCCACTCATCCCAGCCAGCCAGTGTGTCTACGCCTGTGCGGCTAGACGCATAAATATTCTGATTTGGCAAAAATTATATGCCCGTACGTGCTGCAGCCCTGGCAACTGCCGCTTGCTCTGCGCTGGTCGAGCCTTTGTCTCGATCTCTGTGCTTCCCTCCCAGCCAGACAGACCGGCGAGCAGGCCCACCCACCACACCCACTACACCCAGTCCACCACCCAGTCAACTGGCTCGATAATTTTTCGTCGCCAAGCGGCGCTATCGAACCCGGTTGGACATTGTGCTTGTCCCACTGCTTTTGCCTCTGCCTCTGCCTCTGACTCAGCTCCTCTCTCTCTCTCTCTCTCTCTCTGTGCCAGTGAGCTGGCCAACTGGTGGCCGTCGCCCGTTGCGCTGCTTTATGACAGCGCATAATTTACAAATGGGCCAAAAGCCTGTTGCATAAATTTAAAACTCGCGCGCGACCCCTTTCCAAGGCACAACGCGGTGTTTGCCACGTCAAGCGGCGCTTCGTTCGAGCCGCTCAAAGCCGCAATTCGCGTTCGCGTTCGCGTTGCGATTCATTTGCATGTTGCGCGCTGCTTGTGCTGTGTCCTGCCGATGTCCTCGGCGTAGGCGTCCCTCTCCAGCCAGTCCGTCTTATCGCTGCCCTCATTGCTTCAGTCGGCTTGTCGCCCTCTGCTTTCTCTTCGGCTTCTTCTTCGTCTTCTTCTGCTTTTTTGGCCTGGAGACGCTTTTATCTTGTGAATGGCCCAAACTACTTTTAAGTTGTTGTGTCCGCTTCACAGTGGACGTTAACTGGATTTATAGCGATTAAAAAGCGGCTTTTATGTAAATGCCTCAAGCACTGCTGTCCCATGCAGTGCAGTTCACTCAAGCGCTGCGGCTATCTGTTAAATGATTCGATTACTTTATTTAATTTGATACTTGTTCACGTAGTCGAAGCGTTTATTAAGTAATCGAATTAAAAGTAATACAAAAAATTGCACAAATTTACATATTAATTAAAACATAAATTATGAAAAGTAACAAATATTTGGCGTACAAAATTGAAAGTGATTTATAATGTTGCAAAGCAATAAATAACAATTAAATAGTACATAATTTATTCAGTTAATTAGCGTAAAATATTTATGTCACAAAACATATTTTGATTTTGTGTTCAAGATATTTTTTTATATTTTTTAATTTGTTTAATAATGCCAAGAAAGTTGTATGAAAAGTTTTTTAAATTTAATTTTAAAAAATTAAATAAAAAAAAAATTAAATAAAAAAAAATTAAATAAAAAAAAAATAACTTAAAAAAATTAAATTCTATATATATATTTTTTTTTTAAATAAAATTTTAAAGCTTAAAAATCTTTTTTAAAGCTAAATTTTAAAAACCAATTTTAAAAAAATTAGAATAAATATTTAAAAAAAATTGAGTTTAAATAAAGAAAAGTTTTTAAATAAAAATAGTAAAAATAATAATAATAAATATTAAAATTTAAAAAATTAAAAATCTTTTGAAATTTTAAAAACTAAATTAAAAAAAAATTGAATAAAAGTTAAAAAAAAATGAATTTTAAATAATTATAGCCAAAAAATTATATTAAAAAAAAAATAAATAAAATTTAAAAGAAAAATTAAAAAATAAAAATGATTAAAATAATATTAAAAATAAATTAAATGCATTAAAATTAAATTTAAGAAATTTTTGTCAAAAAAATTAGAGTATAATGAATTTTTAAACATTAAGTGTTAAACTTAATAAAGAAAAATATAATTAAATTAATAGGAAAATATTTATAAAATATTTAAGAAAAGAAAAAAAAATCTATTTATTTACTTCTCGGTTAAGTTTCATTCATTGCCAATAGAATTTCTTACTGAAAATATTAAATAAGATACTGAAACGCCGCTAAGGTAGTAGGTTTTAGAAGATATTTAATCTATGCTTATTAAGCTAAAGATACAAGTTCAAACCGGTCTGTGTCGGCCGCTCATGATAGGCACCCAGAATAAGAGTGTTCCAATGACTGGAAATTAACCACAATTCTCATTCTAGCTAAGACTAGGATTTCACTCAATTTTGTTAATTAACTCATTAGCATCCGAAAGGTTAAGTAGTGTCCATTACCTAAAGTTTTTCACATTTTAAATTCCATTTTTATTTAAAAATCTATATTTGCCTCATTTAAAGTGAGCTTCGACTGGATTTCAATCCAATTAAAAGCGCGCAATTAAATCAGTTTTAAATTTCTAATTTATCCCATGGTATGACCTGGCCACCATCCGCTGCCTAGCTAACCCCTAGCTGCTGGCGTTGCTGCTGCTTTTGCATTATTAATAATTTTTTAGAGTTGAAAAGTTTGGCTAAAGATTTTCTATTTCGTTTGGCGTTTAGCAAGCGACCCAAACTTTGCGCAGCGCGTCCTCTCCTCGTGATTTATTTTTCTCGATGATTTATGTATAAGTCTATATGGCGCAGGCTGTTTGCCTCCGGTTTGCCCAAGATGCTCCACTTGATAGGCGACGCCTTTCATTCGTTTGCCTCATTTGTAGCCTCGAGATTTTTAGTTGGATATTGCGACGTCTTGCCATGTATGTGTGTGTGTGTGTCTGTGTGTGTGTGTCTTGTGGAGTTTGTGGCATGTTTTACTAATAACTTTTACGGGACATTCGCAAATTTTGCAATACAATCGACAAAATGTTTACTCTTATCCTTGTCATCTTAATCCTTGTACGCAATTTGCTGGGCTTGCCTTTTGTCTGCCTGGAAGTCGCTCACTCACTCTCCTCCCCCCTCGCTTTGTCTTTTTTTTAAATGGGTTAAATAACCTTTTACAAGTAATCTCAATGCAATGCCGGGTTCGTTGGCTCTCCACAAAGAAGTCAGCCACACACACACACGCACACAGATAGAGTTGCGCGCGTGTCAGCATCAGTTACAAAGCGCCAACCCCTCATTCTTGACTCTGGCCACACTTGCAGGCCCCTCCACGAGCTACCCCCAATCGCTGTCAGTGTTGGGTTGCTTCCGCCATTGTCGCTCTTATCAACAGCATAATTTGTCTTGGCGTGCGGTGTAGCTCGACCTACCCCTCTCCCTCTCTCCCATCCTCCTCTTTCAATCTTTTGTATGCGGCGCATCCCTTGGGCAAATAGTTGTTGTTATTGTTTTTCTCACGCTTTTGCTGTGGCAAACATCGTTTTGTGGCGCTCAACAGACGCTGCCTGCTGTCTTTGGCATTGGCCCTCAAGTGGTCGCACTCCTTTCTCCACTCTCTGGCATCACATACGCAAATTGGCGACATACTGCAAGTATTTCTTGTGTGTGTGTGGCAGCTGCAGCGGCAACAGCTTTGGCTGCCTTTTTCTTATATTTGTTCAATTTGATGACAGCCACAACTGCAACTGCAGCCCTGTTAAACAACAAATTGATCCACTTGTCGCAGACAAAAGCCAATTGCGGTCCGCAGGATAAGACAATAAAATGCAACTGAGTAGGCAAATCTTATTTGTTCTAAGGCCGCAATTCCAATTGGAATTTGTTGATTCAATTTGAGCGACGAGTGCCAACTGTGACGCATCTCAGATATGACACAAATACAGCTTAAAACATATGTCGATATATATAGTAGAAACGTAGTAAACTGACTAATATTGCGGAATTTCATTGTATATCCTATCAGGATATCATTATCATTGTTATTGTCATTATTAAGTTTGTCATTGTCTTTGTCATTGTCACTCTCCATTCATTCTAAGTCTCTTTCTCTTTCTCATTCTCATTCTCATTCTCATTCTCATTCTCATTCTCATTCTCATTCTCATTCTCATTCTCATTCTCATTCTCATTCTCATTCTCATTCTCATTCTCATTCTCATTCTCATTCTCATTCTCATTCTCATTCTCATTCTCATTCTCATTCTCATTCTCATTCTCATTCTCATTCTCATTCTCATTCTCATTCTCATTCTCATTCTCATTCTCATTCTCATTCTCATTCTCATTCTCATTCTCATTCTCATTCTCATTCTCATTCTCATTCTCATTCTCATTCTCATTCTCATTCTCATTCTCATTCTCATTCTCATTCTCATTCTCATTCTCATTCTCATTCTCATTCTCATTCTCATTCTCATTCTCATTCTCATTCTCATTCTCATTCTCATTCTCATTCTCATTCTCATTCTCATTCTCATTCTCATTCTCATTCTCATTCTCATTCTCATTCTCATTCTCATTCTCATTCTCATTCTCATTCTCATTCTCATTCTCATTCTCATTCTCATTCTCATTCTCATTCTCATTCTCATTCTCATTCTCATTCTCATTCTCATTCTCATTCTCATTCGCATTCTCATTCTCATTCTCATTCTCATTCTCATTCTCATTCTCATTCTCATTCTCATTCTCATTCTCATTCTCATTCTCATTCTCATTCTCATTCTCATTCTCATTCTCATTCTCATTCTCATTCTCATTCTCATTCTCATTCTCATTCTCATTCTCATTCTCATTCTCATTCTCATTCTCATTCTCATTCTCATTCTCATTCTCATTCTCATTCTCATTCTCATTCTCATTCTCATTCTCATTCTCATTCTCATTCTCATTCTCATTCTCATTCTCATTCTCATTCTCATTCTCATTCTCATTCTCATTCTCATTCTCATTCTCATTCTCATTCTCATTCTCATTCTCATTCTCATTCTCATTCTCATTCTCATTCTCATTCTCATTCTCATTCTCATTCTCATTCTCATTCTCATTCTCATTCTCATTCTCATTCTCATTCTCATTCTCATTCTCATTCTCATTCTCATTCTCATTCTCATTCTCATTCTCATTCTCATTCTCATTCTCATTCTCATTCTCATTCTCATTCTCATTCTCATTCTCATTCTCATTCTCATTCTCATTCTCATTCTCATTCTCATTACCATTCCCATGCTCACTCTCCATCCCTTTCTCATTTTCATGCTCCATCTCTTTCACATTCTCATTTTGATTATCATAATCATAATCAAAATGATTATTATAATTCAGCAATTGCCGAGTTTATTTCTGGCGCTGATTGACCTCTCGTGACCCTCGACCTTCAATAGTTTCTTTTCACGCACCTTTGCTCAGTTGCTGTAGCCAGATGAGTTACAGTCAAACTACAGACGTTTTTTATTGGCGCCCACTCAAGCTGCCAGGCTGTGCATTAAGATAATTGCCATTGTTATAGATATTGATTCAAGTGTGAGTATGACTTATCCTTGAACCTACTGCCAGCTTGAGCTATTTTGTGCTTTGTCATTGCACTTGACACTGCATTTGTTGTCAATGCAGCTGCTCTAACACCCCCTCTCTTTCTCTCTCTCACTCTCTCTCTCTCTCTATTCTCTAAGCTGCTTATAACTTTATAATGTAAGTTGACTTTGTGTGTTTGTTTGCCGCATGACGTCACAGGGCGAGCATCTAAGGCAGCGATATCTATCTACACGTAGCTAATGCCCTCTCGCCCACACACACACACACAGACACACACACACACATTTGCAAATAGCCATCCGCCCACTCGTCCCACACCTTGTAATTTCCTTTCAAGTTGGCGTTGCTGCCAATTTGGCTGATTGCTTAATCGCATCACGACGCTGCGACGACGTCGACGTCGCTGCCGGCGCTGTTGTATGCGAGACGCGTTGCGAAATCAGCTCACTTCCATATTAAAACAACGACAACAACAGCATTAGCTACAACAATAGCAATCTGTCTAAGACCGCCCAACACTTTCGCCAGCCACGCCCACCAGCCTCATTCAAGCTATCGCCGCCAACGGCTCTCGCTCCCTCTCTCTCTCTCTCTCTCTCTCTCTCTGTCTCTCTCTAGCTCTCTGCACGCCCGCCCGCGCTCGCACAAAAGATGTCGCGTATAATTTAATGACTTTGTATGCCTTGAATTTTAATGACAACAACAACACAACACAACACAGTAGCAACATCAGCAGCAACAGCAACAACAGCAGCAACAGCAGCAGCAGCAGCAACAGCAGCAGCAGTAGCAGCAGCTTCTATTCTGCTGTTACCCCTGCTGCTGCTTCATGCTATCCGCGCATCGCTGTTGTTAAGGATAATGGATCAAGTGGAGGCGGCGGCAGCAAACAAGCGACACCACAAATTGCAGCAGCACGCAAAGCCGCAACAGCAACAACAACAGCAACTAGCAGAAGACATTGGCATGCATGACAGTCGCCTATGTAGACAACGGGATTTGTTTGTTTGCAGCAACGATCAAGTCCTTCTAGCAGACACCCGAATCCACCAGACACCAACCACGCCCCCAGCCGCCTGCCCTTTACTTGGCCACGGCCAATGGCCAATGGCCAATGGCCGGCGCAAGCAGCGCGCATTACTTTAGTGGCAAAGATTTATGGCTTTATTTGTTTATTGTGCAGCCGAAGCTGGCTCTCTAGCTGTTGCTAGGGTTATTTTTTATGCCTCGAGAGCAGCACATCAACAGCGGATATTGCAGGACAGGCTCGAGCTGGAACTGGAACTGAAACTGGAACTACATTGGGCAGGCACTGCAGACCTCAGACACGACTCGCCAAATGCCCTGCTCGAAATGCTGGCAACTATGGAGAGTCTTTCTATTATGATAGACTTCAAACAGTTCGAATTCCAATTTTATGTGGATAAAGCATTCAAAATGTTGTCAATTCTAGAACTCATATATATTATTATTGATTATAGAGTTACACTTATCTAAGCATGCAAAAATGTTAACTACTAAGTTTGATAAGTTTGATAAGTTTGATACGTGGCTTACTAAACATACTTCCTACATGTATTTCAAGATATTTCCGTTCCATTAACTATTTTAGTCTCTTGAACTTTAGCTGTGCTAGTTACACCTTCCAGCTCTTTCTTTCCCTTAAATATGTATTCTGTATTATCTTTATTATCTAATTTAAAATTTAAAATTTCTATTGCCAGTTTATTGGGGCAGTTCAAATAACTCTGAAATATCAGCACAATGTTTGATTTTCAATGCAGTTCTCAAGGAGATATGATATAAGAGATGAAATTTGTGTTCTTTGACTATATTGACATTAGATATAAGAATATGTGATCTTTGTCTATATAATAGCCTCAGTAGAGCTATATTCGATAGCTTTAAGACATTGATAATTTTATTAAGTTGAAAAATTTTCATCGGTTCAGTTGTTATCTACAATAATTCAACGTACTGTCCCAGTTACTTATTTCGCGCACCTTAGCAATATGAAATGCAGCAGTTCCAGCTTAGAGTCTATAAATCTTGATGTTATACTCAACTAGCAATTAAAGGAAGCCTACCTAACAAAAAAGTAGTTAATAGTTTTTCACATAGCACTTAGCCTATTCGGTGTAGGGCATTTGATAACTGACTTGACCTGCTGTTCTCTTAGGCTCTCCCATCCCTCCCCTCTATCTCTCTCATATGTATTTCTTTTTAATTTCTCTGTCGCTCGCTCTCGCTCTCTCCTCTCCTCTCGCCCACTCAAGTTTTTTTTTGCTTTCTTTTCGGCTAACTTGTGATGTATTTTTGCTTTTGCTCGCTGTGACTTTTAGCTTGGCGCTCGCTTCCTGTTTATTGACTTGTCTCTCAATTAAGTTGGAAGCTCAAAGTCCGCACTAGCATAACCAAGCCGAGCATTGCCTTGCGCTCTTCACCCTGCGCTAGCTGGCCGCAGCTATAGCCGCAGCCGCAGCCGCAGCCATAGCCTCAGCATCCTTCACGCAGACAGCGGGCACTAACAAGCGGACGCAGGACTGTCGCTTGGCATTGCGTGTCCGTGTCCGTGTCCGTGTCCCGTGTCCTTTGTCCCGTGTGCCTAGTTGCCATTGTTGTTGTTGTTCGTGTCCCTTTTCTGTTCCTTACATACTTATTTTACTTTATTTTTTTCTGTTTGCTGTTGTTGTTGTTGTTGCTTCTTAGCTTGCTTTCTGCGTTTCCAATCTCAATTAATTTGCTCATAAATTTGTTGCCAACTTCCACTTCGGCCACGGCCAAGCACGTGGGCGCCCCGCCTTGGCCCGGCTGGACTGCCTGTCGAGTTGTCGTTGTCTTTTGGTCCTTGTTGGTTTTGCTTTATGCCCGAACAACTTATTTTTTATTGTAATGCCATCTTATCGCCCGCCCAGCTTCCAACAACAACTGCGTGATGTATGTGCCTCAGCCGAGCTATCTCTCTCGCTCTCGCTCTCGCTGACTATCAGTCGCTCGCCGTCTTGCTTTTTTGCCGTCTGTATCGTTGCGCCTTGGCCTTGTTTTTTAGCCGTTCGCATGGTTTATGTATTTTAATTTATGCTCCCCATTTTTGCGCGTGTTTTTTTTTTATGCCTTTCTTAGCGTTTCTGACGTTGATTTCTATCTATTGAGATTGAGCCAGCGACATTCTGTTTAAGCAGCAGCAACAACAACAACAACAACAACAACAACAACAACAACAACAGCAACAGCAAGCAAAATGTCGTTTTTATGGCGCTTAATTAACTTGGCCGCCATTTTCTAATTGCTTTTGCTGTTTGTCCAGCGTCCTTTTGTCAACTTGATTGTGTTTTGTTTATTTCTGTGACCCAAAAAAAAAAAAAAACAAAAACTAATATATATATATATATATAGAGAGAGAGAGAAATTGTTGGGCTTTGAATTTTGTTTGGCATTTTTTGTTTGTTTTATTCTTTTTTATAGAAATTTGATTGGAATTTGTGAAATGAAAATTTGGGAAATGTCTTGGATTATTAGTTAATTAAAGTGCTTAGCGCAACGCTAATGATCGTACCCAAAACGTTAACCAGAAAAACGTTCCAAATGCCTCTCGCTCTTCTTTTTGTTTTTTTTTGTCTCTGGTTTTCCGCCTTTAGCTGCCTTTTCACTTTTCACTGACTTTGAAATGCGCAGATTTATTGCGACAATTTGTTTAATGACAGGCATTTATTTTGATGGTCCCCCAGAGGGTGGCAGTGGGTGGCCACACACACACACACACATATATATTTATATGTGTGCATGGCAAAGGGTTTTCTTCTTAGCTCTCTAATGGCCTGGGTGTAGTTGAAGGTCTCGCACAGCTCGCTCAGCCCAGCGCCCGCTCGCCCGCCTCGGTTGCCACTGACAATTTAATTATTTTACGCTTACATCTTTCTTATGAGCCTGCCACGTGTGTGTGCGAGTGTGTGTGTGTGTGTGTGTGTGTGTGTGCGTGTGTGTGCGTGTGTGTGTGGCAAACGAGGGGCGCTAAATAAGCTAAATGACTGCGTCTCAGGCTGCCTCTTCTCACTCACTCACTCTCACTCACTCTCACTCTTCACGCTCTTAATGGTGCCCAATTTAAGCAGATCAATTTAAATTTTGTGTACTTTTTGAATTGCCAAAGTTGGCCCAAATATTCTTTTTCTCTTTTTATACTCGTTTGCTAGCCGAATAGAGTCTATTGGCTTTGTGCAATGTGTGTATGCAAAGCTAAAGACTTGAAATGCAAAACATTTACTGCTGCTTACACTCGTCTTATAAGGAGCTAAGAGTGGGGGCTTCGCAAATCGGAAAAGGCTATGGCTTTAGGTTCATCAATGGCGCTCTTGCTGCCAAAGGTTTGGAAATTGGGAATATATTGACTCTTGCAGACAATTTATCACAAAATATTTAGAGTATCATCTTCAGTTTAATTAGTTTATACCGGCATTCTGGCCCACTCAATAGTTAAGGATTCGAGATAATTGCTCTATAGAGTCTTAGTCAATAAACTGCAACAATAAAGAACAATAACAAATTTAAAAAAAAATAATAATAATAATAAAGAGTATATAAATCTCACCCTTTTGGCATATCGATATATACTATATCTATAACTAGACTAATATAAACAATTCCTCTCATAAAATACCTATATAGTATTTTTGGTAGCGTGGCATATCGAGAAATACTATATCTTTGAATACATAAACGTTTATACTTGACTTTGAAATTGGAATATAAACAATTCCTCCCATAAAATATACAGTATTGGTGACGTGGCATATCGAGAAATGCTATAACTTTGGTAATAATTAAGCTAGAGAATATATGTACAATGTAAACTTCAATGGAATACATATGTACATAGTATGTATGTACTTGTATAGACAAGTTGAGAGTTCTAATATATTGGACCCAGCAGCTGGCGCTTCATCTTACATACTAACATACTATCTGCTGCAACTTTAAAGGTCGAAACTATCCCCTTGAAAAAAATACAGTCGAGTCTCGAAAATTTGAATTTCTGTGTAAATCGAAAAAAAATGATCCCCTTGCCATTTCGAATTATCGCCACTCGACTGTAATAAGTAATTAATGATTAGTAATGAGAGCTGTATTTGTAGTTGGATTTTTGTCGCTCTTCCTGTGCATGCTTTCGCTGAGTTCACTCTGCTTATGTTCGCTCTCCCCATGTTCGCTCTCCATGTCTTCTGTACCTCGCACTCCCTGTGCTCGCTTTTACTATGCTCGCTCACCATGTCTTCGCTCTCCCTGTGCTCGCTTTCGTTGTGTTCACGCTCCCTGTGCTCGCTCACCATGTCTTCGTTCTTCCTGTGCTTGCTTTCGCTGAGTTCATTCCGCTTATGTTCGCTCTCCCCACGTTCGCTCTCCATGTCTTCTGTACCTCGCACTCCCTGTGCTCGCTTTTACTATGTTCGCTCTCCATGTCTTCGCTCTCCCTGTGCTAGCTTTCGCTGTGTTCACGCTCCGTGTGCTCGCTCACCATGCCTTCGTTCTTCCCATGTTCGCTCTCCATGCCTTCGCTCTCCCTGTGCTCGTGCTCGCTAACTGCAGCTGAGCAAATGAAGACTAAACGAATTGTTAAATTGAAACCAAAAGCAAGCAGTTGTACTTTGTGTTGCTGATGCCGTAAACGAAGAAGCTGCAAATTGGATAGTTTGGACCTTAAGACAAGACAATATCTTTTACAGTTCTGAAGAGTATTTAAGCTCCAAAATTTAACAGTCAAGCTGCTGTAGACCCACTCTTAAGGCAGACCAAAAGTTTTATAGTCACAGCTGCTGTTGGCTTGGCACATGAGCAAAGCCTGGAACTAGGCCTAGCAAGTGTTGTGTATTGTTGACATATATATATTTTATATATATTTTATTATACTTTACTGTAAGCTCTGTCAATTGTGACAAGGGAAGTCAGGAAAATTTCAAATCTCATAGTAAATTTCGCTGTTTGGTGCACCGCGAGCGAGCATCACACAGCAGTGCCTCATTTCTGTTTTTTTTCTTCTGTGCTTTATTTAATTTCCTCAGATTAAACTTTGCTCAAAAATATAATTGGTTTTTTTTATTACAAACATATATATTTTTTAAAAAACATTTTTGTCGGCAGCTTTTTCTTGCTAGTTGCGTTAATTTAGCCAATTTCGCAACGGTTTTTGCGTTGGGCGCCCGACGTGCCCGGCGTGGGGCAACGCTTATTTGTAAACGATCAATCATGCAGCGCAAATGTGGTGCCGCATTGGCTAAGAGGCGTCCCGCTGCTGCCACTGCCACGCCCATCGCATATGAGTGTGTGTGTGTGTAGCGACAATTTATGCAGTGTTAGGGCAACGATTGAGGATGGGTTGGCTGTGGTGGGGCTGAGCCGAGCGCGACGTATATGGCGCATATAATGATATTTTTTTACAACGCCAACTGAATATAATAACGAGCAGCAGGACAACGGCAAAGACGTCAGCGACTGGCATGAGGATGAGGATGAGGATGAGCACGTGGCTGTTGCTGTTGCTGCTGCTGTGGTTCGAAGACAAGGATATTGCAGACGACAACAGCGACGCAGATAGTTGTGGCACATATGAAGACAAGGGTCTGTCAAATACAAGTTTCTGGCGGGGCTCAACCCTGCGCCCCCCTTTCGAGTCCCCATCAAAGCTCCAAGGGGCAAGACCAAAAAAAGGAACAACAACAAAAAATATATATAGAAACCCAACGTGCAGGCAAGAAAAATTGAAGATGTTTTTAAAGGCAACACACACGCACACGCACACAAAGCAAATACGATTTTGCCTTGCCTGCTCTGTCTCCCTCTCTCTCTCTCTGTGTGTCTCTTTCTGTGTACAATATAAGCAGCAGCGTTACACACTTTGCTCAAATTGACAGTACACAAAACTGTCAAAAGCAGCGCCAACAACAACAACAACAGCAACAAAGTCTGTGAAATATATACGAGTGTTTTGTGGGTGGGCTGCAGTTATTTTATGATACCCTAAGCACACTACTCAATATAGGGTAGATATGCGCTGCATACAGCGTAAACTCTAACAATTTTGCCATATTGTTACGGCAAAGAGAAATCTATTTGAGGCAATTTATGATACCCTATAAAACCCCAAATGGGGTAGTTATGTGACGCATACAGCGTAACCTTTAAGAATATTGCATGCCACAAGCATAATTTATTCGAGAAGAAATCTTTTTAAGACCATTAAACCTATGCATACGTTTACAGGGTATCTGCTAGTACACTTTTAGCACATTCCTTAATTTGCCATGGCTGTTACATATACAAACAAGTTACGACAATGCATACTTCTCTTGATTACAGAGTATCTCTGAGTGTGCTCTGTTCAGCAATAGATTACAGGGTATCTGCTAGTACACTATTAGTATATACAGTCGAGTCCCGATAATTCGAAATGGCAAGGGGATCAGTTTTTTTCGATTTACACAGAAATTCAAATTATCGAGACTCGACTGTAACGAATTTTTTTCAAGGGGATAGATTTTTTTATCGCGATTATCGATTTAGCGGGGTACAAATTATCAAGGCTCGACTGTACCTTAATTTGCCATGGATGTTACATTTACACTTCTTTTGCTTACAGAGTATCTCTGAGTGTGTTCAACACAGTCTGTTCAACAATAGTTTACAGGGTATCTACTAGTACACCATTAGCATATTCTTTTATTTTATTTATTATCTATTTTTTTATTATTTGTTATGACTGAGACATGTAAACCATTTATGACATTCATACTCTTGTGCAATTGCTTACAGGGTATCTCTTAGTGTACTCTCTTTAAAAATTACTTACAGGGTATCTACTCATGCAGCTAGACTAAGTTTTGTAGTTGTTCAACTATAGCCACGAGTCGACCACTTTAGCTACATGCAGGGTAGTTTGTAGTCGAGCATTTCTTCTGTTTTTTTTTGCATATTTTTAAGCTTCTCTCTCGCTGGCGTCTCACTATTGCTTGTCGAAAAACTTTGCTAGCGCTTGAAAATATGCCAAAGATCAAGGATCAAGATTGTATGAAACCAGCTACCGGGCAGCTCTCAAGTGGACACACTCTCCCTCTCGCTCTTTCTCTCTCTCTCATTGTTATCTCTGTCTGTCTGTCTCTGTCTCGCTGCTGCAGTTGAGGCAATTGGCAAACATTTACATTAGCACTTGTTGGAGCTGCAAAAAAATGAATTTGCAAACACGAGCGAGTGAGAGGCAGACACACAGAGAGAGTGAGAGAGTGAGAGAGAGAGAGAGAGAATGTGCATAAGAGGGTAAGACTCTTGTAGTAAGAGTCGCCGTTGCTTTTGTTGTTGGTTTGCAAATGCGAAAACAAACGAGAAACTACGCAAAAAGGTATGCTACACAAATAAGCGCTGTGTAGTCAAGTGTGTGTGTGTGTGTGTGTGTGTGTGTGTGTGTGTGTTGGTGTGTGTGTGCAGTTGAGTGTTTACATATATTATAACGTTAGCTGGCTGCTACTGCGTTTTAGAACGCCACATTAACTACACAACATTGCACAGCGAGGGCGACACTGAAATAAAGCAAGCTCCAAGTCTGGAGACTCGAGACTCGAGTTTTGAGTCCGCAGTCCCTCTCAGTCCTGGCCAAGGTTCGCTCCCACAACTACAACAGCAACATAAGCTAAATAGCGATAAGAGAGGGGGGAAATGTGAAAAAAAGGCAACGTGGCTAACAAGAAAATCGCTGGCAAAAATTGTCGTCATCGTCAACAGCGCAGGGCAACGTCTCTTGTCGCAGGCAAAACAAGCGAAATTTAGATAAAAGAAAAGACAACGACTATGCAAATACTCTGCCGAGTTGAAGAGTTGTTGCTGGCAATACAAATAAATGAAGGAGAGCGAGAGAGGGAAACAGATAGAGAAAGGGAGAGAGAGAGAGAGAGAGAGAGAGTCTGCATATGAAAGACCCAGGCAATGGGAAACTGCAAGATAGTTGAGAAGTTAGATGAGAAGCTGAGATGAAAAGGTAAATATAGAGCAGCTGCATGAGACGTCAGGTGAGCAAAAACTAACATCACGATTCGAATCAGAAAAAGTTAAAGATGAAGCAACGTCCGGCAAATATCTAAAAATAACGAAATTCTCATGAAATTTGGTCAACATGAATCCGTCTTTACTTTTTGGCAACATATATGCTTCAGAAATTTGAAGTCCATTGAGGTATTTTAAAGTACTACACCTTTACCTCCCAAAGACCTTTTAAAACAATATACATATGTATGTATAATCTGTTGAAAGAAACTTGCCGAACAAAGTTAGAGTGAGAGCGAGAGAGAGAGAGATTAGGGTGCGTCAGTAGAGCGACTGTAGTGCAAGGTTGATGTGTAAACTCAATAGACGATATCTCAGTGACGGAAAAAGATTTCTTAAAAAATTAAAAAAAAGATTCGACATGCTATTTTTAAAAGATTTTTGTTTTGATGTTACAGCATCTGCAATGTACACAAAAAACAGTTTTTTAGTTATAATATCTCAAAATGTTGAGTTAATAGCACTCTATAGATTTCATATACGAGCTTAGCATATCAAAAGCATTCAGGAAAGTATAGTCTGATTGGCAGCTAAGTCTTCTAAAGTACAGTATAGTATAAGTATAGTATAAGTATAGTATAAGTAGTATATAAGTATAGTATAAGTAAAGTATAAGCATAGTATAAGTAAAGTATAACTATAATATAAGTATAGTATAAGTAGAGTATAAGTATAGTATAAGTATAGTATAAGTATAGTATAAGTATAGTATAAGTATAGTATAAGTATAGTATAAGTATAGTATAAGTATAGTATAAGTATAGTATAAGTAAAGTATAAGTATAGTATAAGTAGAGTATAAGTATAGTATAAGTATAGTATAAGTATAGTATAAGTATAGTATAAGTAAAGTATAAGTATAGTATAAGTAGAGTATAAGTATAGTATAAGTATAGTATAAGTATAGTATAAGTAGAGTATAAGTATAGTATAAGTATAGTATAAGTATAGTATAAGTATAGTATAAGTAAAGTATAAGTATAGTATAAGTAGAGTATAAGTATAGTATAAGTATAGTATAAGTATAGTATAAGTATAGTATAAGTATAGTATAAGTATAGTATAAGTATAGTATAAGTATAGTATAAGCATAGTATAAGTATAGTATAAGTATAGTATAAGCATAGTATAAGTAAAGTATAAGTAAAATTACTAAATCTTTTTGCTCTGCCTAAACAACATAGTTCAAATAATATGTATGTATATATTGTAGAATCAATCTTTTGCTGCTGCTTATGAAACTTTTATATAAGACATAAAGGTTGAAATGATATATGTATGTTTGGTTTCCAAGTAGATCATGCTTAAGTCTGTATCAAAAATTTAGATTTACTAAGAAAAATGCTAATTACTTCACAAATAGTCTCTCTCTCTCTCTCTCTCTCTCTGTGTCTCTCTCTCTCTCTCTCTCTCTCTCTCTCTCTCTCTCTCTCTCTCTCTCTCTCTCTCTGAAACATTCAAATTAAACAGTGGCTATGCCAGCTTTGGCATACCTCTTTAATATTTTTTTAGTTTTATATATCATTTTCTTACTATACAACTCACTTTTATCTATATATAATACACTTCAGACACTACGAAGTCCAGCAGCAAACTTTATCACGTAGCTAATGTGCTTGGCTAATAGATTATTCGTTAGCTTTCGGTCCGTCAAAATTTGCAGGGCAAATGTTGTTTGTATAATATCCGCTTCTATCTCTCTCTTATACACACGCCATCTCCCTCTCCCTCTCTCTCTCTCTCTCTCTGTGTTTGCTGGGATGTGGCGCATTTTTATGCCAGCATTTAGCAATTTTCACTGTTTTGCTTGGACTGCTTGATGGCAGCTTCTGGTCTCTGGTCTCTGGTCTCTAACTCTCTGGCCGCTGTCATTGTCCTTTCGCTTTTCTTTGCCTTGCTGCTGCTGCTGCTGCTGCTGCTGTTGGAAAATTCAAATTCTCATGTGCTCATATATTTTTCAGCTCGCCATTTGTCCACTAACTTCCTACGCTCAGCCCCAACTCGCAGCTCCACAACTTTTCGTTGGCGTAATGATGCGTTATGCATAGAGAGCTTAGACTGCTCTGCTGCTGCTGAAGCTGTTTGGCATTGGGGATGAGCGGTGAGTGGGTGGGTGAGCAAGTGGGGCAGTGGTGCGAGATTTGCCTTTTAATTTCCGTTTGATTTCTGCCACACCCCATGCCAGGGCACGAGGGGCATGCGTTAATGAGAGCGACTTTTTGCCAAATTTAAAAGCAATTTCATTTAGTTTGCATGTGTCTCTCTCTCTGAGTGTGTGTGAGTGTGTGTGTTTGTGTGTGTGTTGCTTGCACAACAACGGAAAGTGCCAAAAATAAAGTTATTTCATAATTTCTATTATACAAAAGTTAAAATGCAACTTTGTCCAGCAGCAAGAGCAACAGCAGCAGCTCAAAAATGTAAAATAAAATCAACGTATAGCAAATATTTTTGTTGGCCTAGTGGACAAACTGTCACACACACCCGCACACACACACACACACACACACACAGTCCCGCATGTGTGTGATTTTGGACTGGCTGCAGTTGCAGTTGCTGTTTTGATTTATTAATTACAATTTATTATGCCGGATGTGTTGGCAGAGTGAGAGAGCAAGAGACAGAGAGAGATAGAGAGAGAGAGAAAGGGAGAGAGCAGCCTGCAAATGACACTCTACAAGTCAAGTTTTTGATAGTCCGACCGCAGAGCAGCAAACGATTAGAAGATGAGCTTGAACTCATGAACAGCTTCTTTGACAGCCAACAACAAGAGACAGCAAGAGAGGCAGAGAGAGACAGAGACAAAGAGAGACAGAGATATTGAGACAGAGTGTTAGTCAGTGTCAGGTGGCAAACGCTTTCGATTTGCTGGCTGTGTGGGCTTAGCCACAGTTGTCATCCATGCTTACACATGTCCATTGTCCTTTGTCCGTTGTGCTTTGTGTCCTTTGCTGCTGCTGCAGCTGTCGCCCAAAAATATCTTTTGACTCATTGTTCACAGCCTTGCATCATTTTGCAATAACGTTTGCTCCTTTGATGACATCTGCATTTGTTCCTGCTCCATTGCACAATTGTCCTGCCAATGGAATCGAATGGAATTTAATCTAAAAAACATCATTTGACTTCATTTTGAAATTGAGTTTACATTTAGCCATCGAATAATTATATTTTAGGTATTGTTTATACTCGCTCACACTAATCAAGGAGTATATTGGCTTGTGTGCAATGGCCGTGCTGTGTGTGCGAGGACTTCAAGGAGTAGAAACGCTTTATAAAACGCATATGCTCCAAATTTCAAGCCTCTAGCTGCAATGGGTTGCATACGGATGGACGGATGGAAGGACAGACGGAAGGATAAAGGAACGAAAGCACAGACGAATAGACAGACAAACCAATGTACTCTCATCACTTTTTTTATACCTCGTTTAAATTTACGTCTTTTTGAAATACGAACACGCATGAAGCAGTCGCTTATGCCCGACTGCAACGTTTTCACTGCCTCAAATATGTGTGTAGCATTGTCAAAGCTGAACGTTTTCAGTTTCCAATTATTCCTTTATGAGCAGCAACAAGCATTATTAAAATTGAGAGTGCTGCAGGAGAGCAACGAGTGGAGGAGACGAGACGAGTCGAGTAGAGTCGAGTTGAGTCAAGTCGAGTCAAGTAGGCTGCCAAAGAAGAGATAATTACAAGCCGGGCTACTACTTATAAAATCATAATGTAAAGTAATTTGATGTAAGCCATTTCACACACACACACACACACACGCTTCTGTTGGTTGCGATCTGTGCGCAACATGTTCGAGTTGTCTCAGGTTGCAGCTCGATGTGCGGCCCACAAAAGTATGCTACAGTCTGAACAAAGTCAACTGCTGGCCTGGGCCCCTGCCAACTCTAAGGGCCAAGCTAAGAAATTGACGGCTGACTGCGGCGTATTTCGTGTTGCCTTAAGCCCAATGCCATCTCAATGGAATTTGATTTGTTTGCCACGGCTGCAGCAGCAGCAGCAGCAGCACAATGCAAAGAAGCGCGAATTTTTAATCTTATCAAAGCTTCAACCAGAGCCAGAGCCAGAGCCAAAGCTAGAGCCAGTGCCAGCAGCTGCTGCTGTAAAGATTGAGAACGCGTCGCATGGGAGGCTGGTGGCTGAGCGGGCGCGATGGGCTGGCCACAGCTTCATTTTCACTTTCTGGCAGCCTTTGGCCAGCGTCGACGCTTAAGTAAAACGTATGAACTCATTTCGGTGCTCGTTGGGCTTTTAATATACTCAAGGATTTATGGGCACAGGCCCACACACACACAGACACAGAGCTCCAGTTGGCATGGCGTCGAGTTTATTTAAAAATGTCGGACTGCGGCTTTTGGTCAAAAAGTTTGCCGTCCGCTGCCGCGCGCCACCATGGCCGTATTGCTCATCTTGTCGTTCGCTAGATAAATGGCCCCGGGGACAATTTTAATTTACTGGCAAGCCAAACGATAACATGGCCAGAACGTGCCGTGTCTGGGCAAGTGGCCGCTCGCCTTGCTTCTAATTATTAATCAGATTTGTCAAGGGAATGAGTGTATCTCTCTCTTTCTCTCTCTCTCTCTTTCTCTCTCTCTCTATCTCTTTCAGCCACCCCCTCTCTCTCTTTGTGCAGCATCAACTAGCTGTAATGAGCGCACATTGAGCCCATTCGGAGCTTGGAGCAATCAGTGTTGTGTTTTCTTTACTCTACTTTTATTTTCAGCAGTCCACATTTAGTTGTGGTCTTTCTCTCTCTCCCTCTCTCTCTCTCTGTCTCTTTCTGTCTGTGTGTTTAGGTAGCTGCACTCATCCAATTGAGTGCGCAACTGTTCCTGTCAATTTACAGCGCGTTTGCATTTCAATCCCATTTCAAAGGACTAGACTTAATTACAAAACCCATCCACTTGCTGCCCCACCAGCCCCACCTGCCCTACCTCACGCGCTCCACAAACAACTCCTCTAAGCGTATTCAATCCCGATTATAGTTAAATATTATGTTACGTATGTTGGGCCCACCTCTCGCCTGCCGCTGTCAATTCGTTTCGCATTCGATTCTGATTCAACTGCCTAAGCCCCATTCTAATCGCTTTTAGGTTCAATTGTTGAACGTGGCCCAACTGCGAATCGCAATTCCCATTCGCCTGCATTACCGAGTCAAGAGAATTAATGCGATTATTTAGTCTGCCAGCACTTGAATATTAATTTAACTCTACCCAAATGCCCTGCCCACACCATTTATATTGAAATGCGAACAAAAAAAAATGACGAACTATGTGGGAGCTAGCGGGCTGCATGGATGGGATTTTTAGCAAATCTATCGGCTGAGGTAGATTTAAAGAGAAGAAAGTATTTGAAAATGCATAAACATTGCTTAAGTTTCATATAAGTAAGCAAATAAAAGGTGGAAGAGATTGTGGGAGAGATTAGGAGCAATATAGAGATAACTAGAGTTTAGCTGAGAAATACAGATTGGCAAAGTTATCAAAGAAGCGATTCTTTGATCTATTTCAGTTGCTCAATAGTTGATCTCTGTATATCTCTGTATCTCTCTCATTGTTTTTTTCTTACTCTCTCTCTCCTTCTTTTCGACATAGCATAACTTAATCGAAACTTAATCACACTCACATGATCTATGGCATTTGCTCAATGTTTTCTCTTTGTCTTTCTCTCTCTCTCTCACTTTTACTATCTCTAACGCTTTCTTTCTCTTTTCATCTTTCTTCTCTATCTTCTTTCAATTTCTTCCTTCTCCTTCTTTTCAATCTATTTCATGTTCTGGCTCATTACCTTTAGCCATCAACTTCTCTCTACTTCTTAATCTCTGATTCCATCTCACTGCTTCTATCTCTCTCTTTGTCTCTCCGCTTCCTTCCTCTTTCTTTTTGAGCCTTTTCCTCTCATCGCTCAGAACCTCATACCATTAGCTTCTTTCCCTCTCTCTCTTTCTCAATTTGTTTTTCCTCTCTTTTTACTGAGCTCTCTTTCTCTCTTTATCTATCTCTTTTATTCTCTGTCCATCTTTTTTCTCTCTCTTTTCAATCTCTTTCATTTCCTTGCTCATTATTTCTCCCATCAACCTCTCTCTCATAATCTGTCTGATTCCATATCTATCATTCTCTCTCCGTTTTCTTCTTTCTCTCTCTAGCTCTTTCATTCTCTCTCCATCTTCATTCCCTCTCTTTTCGATCTCCTTCATTTCCGCGCTCATTACTTCTGGCCATAAACGTTTGTCTGTCTCATTCTCTCTGTCACTCTCTCTCTCCCTCTCTCTCTTTCTCACTCTCTCCCTCTCTCCCTTCCGTTCATCACCCAATTCCTCTTTATGCTTAAGCATATTCAAAACTTTTCAATCAATTTGCCCTCAACCACGTACGCTCAGCTTGCCTCACTTCCTCGCCCACCTCTAATATGGCTCTTAAATATGTAATTAAGTATATTGGACTTGAATCTTTGGCTAATGCTCGGGTGGCGCGTGCAGCTGCTTTAGTTAAGGAGGCTGTTAATAAATATTAAATACATTTTGGGCCACGTCAAAAGGCAACATCAAAGCGCGCACGTAAAACGTTTACGTTCTTTGAAGGCAGCGTGCTTTAGGATCCTCAGCCTCATCATCATCGTCATCGTCGGCACTGTCAACATCATCATCATCAGCATCGGATTTTGGCTTTAGCCGCGGGCGCGACTGCTCAATTAACGAAATGACGAAAGACGCAAGGGAAAAAAACAGCGAGAGAGAGAGAGAGAGAGAGAGAGAGAGGGAGCAGAGGGAGAGGGAGAGAGAGAGGAGTTTGACGGCAGCAAAGCAAATGTCAAAAGTGTTTTCTAATTTGCGCCACACTCGGCATGCCTGATGAACAATGAGAGCAACAACAAATGAAGCATGGGAAGACATATATATATATATATATACATACAGACATATAATATATATATATATATATATATATATATATATATATATATATATATATACTTGTATTTAACAAAGTGCCAAAAAATGCGGCGAGTCCCTAGGAAAGCTGCAGCCGCGGGCGCCCGCTCGCGGGCTCTACAAAAATGTTTAATTTATCAAATGTCAACGCCTAAAAGACGGCAACATTTGTCGTCGTCAATGACAATGTTGATGACGACAGCGACGCGGACTGCGGCAACGTCCAAAGCCAACGTCTGTCTTGGCATTGTTAATACATCGGCTACATGGCCATAGCCATGCTCCCAGCCCCCAGCTCCCATGCTCCGCCCACGCGCCTAGAACATTTTGTCCGGCATTCGCCCGCGGCAATGTTTTGAAAAATGAACGTAGATTTCCCCATACGGTATTATTTATTGTCGCCATCTTCAGCTACAGCCGCATCTTCAGGGGCAACCCTCGCCGCCGCACCCCGCTCAACAGTCGAGTGCGAGTCGTGCATTTGTTTAATGAATTTGACAAGTGAATTGTATCAGCAGCTGTTTTCTCTAATTGACGAAGACTAAGAGACAGCAATAAAGCAGCAGCAAGTCCTCGCCCACATTCCAATCTAATTCTGATCAATATTATCGACAGCGCTTAATGTGCACACACAATAGCTCACTTATCATTTAGCCAGGCATTAGGCAAGCATCAAGTCGAGCATTATTTGTGTAAGCATCAAGATGAGTGTGCCTTGAGCAGGCTGTATCTACATATATATAATTTGCATATGTTTTTGCTTAGAATTCTCAACTAGTTAAGGCCTGAAATGAGTTGGTAAATGAGCTATGGCACTTAGAGTAAAAGTATTATTCATAATACAGTTAACAGCTAACACGACGTACACAATGAGTCGACTTTAATTATGCCTATGAATGTGCTTAATTCATAGCTGAATCAATTCGAATTTGATTTGTTTTTTTTTACACACTCGAACTGCCGTTAATGATGATTAAGGTATTCGAAAGTCCTAAGCTTTGCTTCTACAATCGCGTTTATTTGTCATTGAAATAGTAGTTAGACTTTGCCAATCTGCTGTGCTTCGCTCTGTCTCCAACTCTCGCTCTCAGCTACATCTTAATCAAGTCTTTTGCAACAGATGATAGCTTGAAGTTAGGAAAAATGCATTTGGCATCATTTTAAAAGGGTTTTCGAGGCACAGAGATGCTGTACTGTTATTTTATTATTTTTATATTAATTATTAATAATTATTTATAGCTATTCATTCATATTTTTAGGAAAATTAATGTTTTTTTTAGATACTAGTTTTAAGTAGAGAGAGTAGGACGTGGCTCTTTGGAGCAGTGTTGCCAACTTTTTAAAGTTCCTACACGCAACTTGGCGGTAAACGAAACCAGAAAAACCTGTAAGCAATGTTAACGGCAATACAATACACTTTGACTCAGGTGACCTTGTTTTTTTTTTGCTTGAATATTCCTGTCAATATGCTAATATGAAGAAATAAAACAACTGATAAAAAAGCTTTTTCGTGTTTATAAAAATCTAGGATTCCCGCTTTCCCCTATTCTCTAATATTTCTCGCATTCGGACTTTGAAAAAAGCCAAATCTGATGGGAAAAAAAGCGGAATTAGCAACACTGCTTCGGAGTGACGATCAGTTCAGCATAGATCGCTGTAGCTCACACATCACTTTTTACCTTGACTATGAATTTGAGCTGGTAAACAATCGAAACGCAAGTTGTCCGAAAGTGACTTGACGGTAACTTGGTCTACTAATTGATAAAGGCTCTATAATATTCTATAGCTTAGTTGACGCCACTACGGTTCAGAGGATGTAACCTTTTTAGTAGTGCTGGGAAAAAGATCGATCTAAAAATGATACATCGATGTTTTGATAGGTATCGAAAATATCGATACGGCTAACTTCGATACTCGATATATGTCTTTATATAAATTAAGCAGAAATTGCGCGAAATTCTTGATAAGATTGAGTTCTGCGCTGTAACTACTGACGGCTGGACTTCAAGAGCGAATGAAAGCTATTTATCAGTTAGTTGTCATTTCATAAGTGAAGAGTTTGAAATGCGGACAGCAGTTCTGTCAACTAAAAAACTTAAGGATGAAACAAACCATTCAGCACAAAACATTGCGAATTCTTTACGCGATGTATTCAATGAGTGGGGAGTTACACAAAAAATCACTGCAATAGTTACTGATAACGCACCGAACATAAAAAACGCTTGCGAAATTCTTTCCAAAAGGAATGTTCCATGCGTAGCGCATACAATTAATTTGATTGTTCAGAAATGGATAAAGTGAATGATCTCATTAAATAATATAATCATTGTTACGTAGTTTAGTTTAGTTTATATGAAACGTTGTTTAATTTTAATAAGAAATTCATCTCTTGTTTTTTATATGAAAATTTTGTTTTTCTTTTTTTATTTTGGGAGTTAAAATATTTTTATGAAAAGATCGATACATCGATCTGAGACCCATACATAATATCGAAATATCGATCTAGGTAAAGATCGATCTTTTCCCAGCACTACTTTTTAGCCTTCGCCTGTTGTGGTTGTTAGCCAGATTAGATGCAGGAGGGTTTTGATCTGGAGCTGTGGTGTCTAATGAATTCAGCGACTGTGAGAATCGCTAGATCCTTATGTAGCACTGAGATTCAGCTTGAATCTTGCTTGATATAGTATATTATACTATATATAGTATTGCTTGATATACAATAATAATAATAATATTAATAATAATTTTATGCAAATTATATCTGATATTCAAATTTCATTCAAACTTGTAGCTATAAACAGTTTAAGTTTCCAACTTCAACATTTATATATATATATATATATATATATATATATATATATATATATATATATATATATATATATATATATATATATATATATATATATATATATGTAATAATCGATCTACGCTTCATAAATTTGCCGATTATCGCAGTTAGCATTGCTCTAGGTGTTGCCTCAGCTGCTGTTGGTCACAGCTGCTGCGTCTGCAGCTGCTTCTGCTTTTGCTTCTGTTGTTTTGCTTCAGCGCTTGGCAAACCTCCCACCTTCACTCCCCTCTCTCTCTCTCTCTCTCTCAGGCAATAAAAAATATAGAAAAAAAAATGCCAGCTAGCGCCATGGCATAAAATAAAATGTATCTGCAAATATCTTTGGCCCATCTTAATATTTATTTGTATTCGCATTTATATTGCGTCCATTTGCTTCAGCTCGTCCTCAGCTCCTCTCGCCTGCTGTTGTCCTTTTTGTTCGCTTGTTTTGTTTTTACAGCGCACGTAAAATTGACCACAAATGGTAAGCACATTCCTTCGACTGCCCCTTTTTGCTTGACTACTCTATGTCTATGAGGCGTTGCGTTGCGTTGCGTCGCGTCGCGTCGCGTCGCCGGTCGTCGCTGCCATCGCAAGTTTCATTCAATGTCCGTTCAATTACACGCACGATTTCCGCTTCCTGCGGCGGCGGCGACACAAGAAATAATAAAAAGCGGTAAAAAACAAGCAAAGAAAAAAATGAAAGTATACAGACATATCTACGTGTGTGTGTGTGTGTGTGTGTGTGTGTGTGTCGATACTTTCGTGTGCGTTTATTTGACAAATATAAAACACATTTTCACCCTGGCAGCGCAGATGCCGCCAAACGCCGGACTTCAGATCTAGATCCAGGTTCCGATCCAGACGACCGAGCATTAATAAAAATAATATTTTTGCTTGCCCTTAAAGTGTTGTGCGTGTGTATGTGTGTGTGTGTGTGTGCGCTGTAAAGTGGCAAAAACTCAGCGGGCGTTGCTACGAAAAATTGTCGAGCTCAGCAGGAAACGTTCGCTCTGCCAGCGCTGTCCTTGCCTTGCAGTTGCTGCCAGCCGCCACGTCAAGTTTGGGCCAAGTTTTGTTGCCACTTTGCAAATATTTGCTTGTCGTTTCGGCTGCGCGCAAAACACTTTTGCAACAAGAGCCCCAGCCCCAGCCCCAGTCCCAGCCCCAGCCCAGCCCCGGCCACGCCTCCTTCTGCTGCTGCTGACCCATCTTCAGTTTTGTTCCCTTTTTTTTATGTTTCATTTCCTCTTTTTTTTCCTCCTGCTTCGACATCTTTTTCGCATGTGTCAAAAACTTTGCAAACTTCATTACGGTTATTTGGTAAGAGCGCGCACCACAGACGGACACACGCCCCCTGCCACACCCACACACCCACACACGCACACACAGCCACACACATGCAAATGCAGCGCAAATTAGCAAACTGCTTACCAAGTCCAAGTTATTACCGTTAATTTTGTTTGCGTCAAAGTTTTGCTTTGCTTTTGATACCCATTGCTAGACGCTCAATGGGGTATATTATGCATGCATATCAAATTTCATATAGATCAAGCTAATATATATATAGTATATATATAATCTGCTTGCTTGACTCGAAATTTCAAACATATTTTCACACAAATATCTTGTTTCTTTTACAGGGTAACTTGTAGCTCATCAGCTCGAGTCTTGATCATTTCCTTTGAGTGACTGTTCGATAGTTGGCCAAAGCAATGGCAAGTCATGCTTGTGGGCGTGGCCAATCGTTTGCCCATCGCCTGCATTACTTTTAGCCAGTTCTGATTCTGTCTACATTTTCCGTTGCTTCTTTTTTTCACGTTCCGCCCAGCGGAATGATAAATTATTTTGTTTACTTGGCGTGTGGCAACTATTTTCGTTTCCACAGCCACATTGATGAGCAGAAACTGACTAGCGCTGGCTGGTAGAGAGGGAGGGAGAGAGGGGCCAGAGGGAATGCAGTTTTAAACAGTTTCAAGGCAAACATCTCTCGATAGAGAGAAGAGTGAGATAACTATGCTTCTTCTCTAACTATTTATGAGCCAGAGCTTGCTACTTTGGCTTAGAGATTCTTTAAAGTAGACACAGATATTAAGTTTTCATTTACGACTTCCCATATCATCAAATGCATAAGGAATAAGTAAGAAAACTCTAGTACTCGGTGGTGCCCGACTAGGAAATCCCCTGAACCCCGTCCTATCTGAGTTTTTAAATATAATCAGTTATGTATTTATTAACGCATACAAAATTTAAGCTTGTAAACTTAAATAATAAAAAAATATAACATTAAAAATATAACATAAATATATTTGAAATATAAAAAAAATCGAAATTGTATAAAATATAAATTAATCTAAATACAAAATTTGGAGACTCTAGCTCAAAAGATGTACAAGATATAATTTAAAAACTGCATTTCGATAAGGTTTTTAATCGATAACAATGAAACAGGAAAAGTTATCGATTTTTTAAAACAAAATCAATATGCGCGTGCTATGCAGGCACCAACAATAAAAAATTCAAGTCTCTAGCTCTTATATGTTCTGAGATCGACACGCTCATACATAAGGACAGACAAACAGACAGGGCTAAATCGACTCAGCTCGTCTCCCTGATCAAGAATATATATACTTTATGGGGTCTGCCACGCCCCATTCTGGCTGTTACATACATTTGACAGTTCAACAAAACCATTATACTCTGATTTCCCATTTTCAATTGGTTCAGGGTATAAAAATGCGTGTTTACAATACATGGCATGAGCTTCAGGGTATATTTTAGTCGTACGGTGCCTACATACTCACTTCAATCAGTTAGAGTACTGTAGTGGGGACTATTCGACTTAGATATACCCGGAAGCTTGTACCATGCTCTTCATATATTAAGAGAAATTGAGACGATTGTGACTGTGACTGGCAGAAGATGCTAAGCATGTAATATTCGAATGTGGACGGTTGACGGAGGTGAGGCGAGGCCTAAAGGCAACAGTCAGCCGCTTCAACAGAATCGTGAAAACCATGCTAAAGTCGAAGGAAACTTGGAACTTACTCAGTGCCTTCCCATGATGAAGCAGAATAGAACTGAGTGGAAGGCGACCTGAATCAATTGAATGTAGCGCAAGGCAATCTTTGCCTTCGTCCATAGTATTACTACCTATCTCAAAATATTTCCTTCAAGCTGAGCTTGCAAAAGGAAACACTTGAAATGTTCATATTCCATATGAACTTCAATCCATTTCCTATGGATCTACGCCCTTTTCCATACACTCTGCTCCTTAGATAATTAAATCTTAATCAATCAACACATTTCTTGCTGCATTATTTGAATATAATATCTTTTGGAAAGTTTCGTTGAAGTTAAGAATTTTTTGGCTTTAAGTTTCTTATGCCATGTTCCTGCACTGTTCCTTCTTTTTCCTGTGGAGTTTCGAGGGAAACGCGTTAACTGAATTACACACTTTGTGGCTGTTGCCAATACTTTGTTTGTTTTTGGTTGTTTTTTTTTTTGTTTTTTCTTCTTGTGTTGTTACCCCAACACCTCGTGCGCGAGCGCAAATCCTTTCACACAGCTAGCTGATTTTTCAACTTTTAATGATGCGCTCTTACCAAAAAGTAATAGCTGGAACGAATGCGCTGCGCTCCCTTCGCTCTGCTGGGCTGATGGAAGCCTGACACCCCACAACAACAGCAGCTAAGCGGGGCGGGCTGTGGCAGCAGCAGCGAGAATAGTTTTTATGCGTTTTTCAAGAAGCTTTTAACGTTTTAATGCATCGGATTGTGTGCGCGAGAGAGACTCTGAAATGGCATTGGAATTGGAACTGGAACTATGTCGGCAATGGCTCTAGGCTCTGTCTTCAGCGCTCTGGCTCTGGCTACTGATAAGTCTCTGCCTCACACACACACACACACACAGTCTGCCCAGTTTTACGAGCGAAAAGTGCTGACTGTTGTCCATTTAGTTGCTCCAAAAATTGTTGACATGAAACTGTCGCCATTGTCCTGCTTGCCGAGCGGCAGCCCACCCTACGGCTTGGCACTACGACTCGAGGCTTACACTGGCCGTATGTTTGTGGTAAATGCTAACAGTTTTTGTATAATTGTCAACAAGCAGCAGCAACAACAGCAACAATGAGATATAACGTAAACAAGCAAATGCGCATGAGGAAATTTGCGCAAATGTCAGCACAATTCCTAAGCACCAGACCGAACCACCCAGACTCAGCCAGGCCCAGCCAGGCCCAGCCAGACCCACCAACCGACCGACCACAAGAACGCAAACGAGCTGGTAACAAACCAAGTGCCCACAGAAAAGATTATATTATGTACCCCACACACACACACACACACACACTCCTCTTTATGTGTGTGTGTGTGTTTCCATTTATTGAGTTAACTAAACAGCAACAAGCAGCAGCAGCAGCAGCAGCAGCAGCTAACGTCGGGCTCAAAACTCGAACTGGACTTTGCTGCGTAACGTTATTTCCGCACAAGGATTAAGCACTTGGCCAGCGGCAGCCAGCTGCTCCAGCTCCAGCTCTAGCTACAGCTCCAGCTCTAGCTACAGCTCCTGGTTGCCACTTGGATTATCATTTTGCTGAAATGGCAAAGCCATTGGCAACGGCAACGGCAACGGCAACGGCGGTCACAATAAAAATGCAAAAGGTGCGACGACTCATCAAAAGCTGATGTTGTCTGCTCTTCACTTTTTCTTCTTCTTCTTCTCTTACTTCTTGGTTTGCCTTACCTGCCCGGCAGATTTTTCATCTTAGATAAAAAGTGTAACTTAAAGCCCAGCAGCATACGCTGAATGCACAGCTTAACGATCTACATCTATTTTCATACTCATTCACGAAGTGAAAGGAGCATATTGGTTGCTAGCTGATAAGTCCATCCGTCCGTCCGTCCGTCCGTCCGTTCGTGAAGCTTTTAAAGCTGGATATTGCTTCTACTACTTCTAGAAATTGGGCACCACTTTCTTTGTATCTGAAGCTAAGTTCCTGCAGATTCCTTTCTGCCTTCTTTGCCAAAAGAGACTTCAGTGTTTTTGAACCGCGAATGAGTATTATGCAGTCTGTAGCACCCGATTGCAACCTTCTTACTTGTTACTTCTTGTTTTGTTGTCGAGTCAATTTTTTTCCTATTTACATAGTTATATACATATATATATATATATTTATATATATTTATATATATTTTAATGCACTTGTTGTTGCTGTTGTTGTTGTTGAAGGTGCATAAAAGCTGCTTACAGTTTGACAAGCACTACCTGCTGCACCGCAGCCCAAATGATTGTCAAGACAACGTGCAACACACACACAGAGAGAGACACACCCACACACACACACACATACACATACACACACTGCTGGATACATTGTCTACTTAGTTAAGTTGTTATTTTTATTACGTTCCGCCTTTGGCAAAGACCTGTGGAGAGGTGGGTGCCTGTGATGCTTGTGCTATTATGACAACATAAGTTTAGAGATAGATGGAAGGAAAAAACAAAGGGAAGATGGCCATACACAGGTGGCAAGTGGATGAGGATGGGGCCAGCTTGATAGTGGAAATTTCCAGTGTTATAAGCGCTTTGCAATAACAAGAGACGGCTGGGTACTGCCGGGAAGCAGAACCGATGCATACATAGATAGAGAGCGGCAGCAAGAAGGAGAGTGAGGGGGAGAGAGATAGAGAAAAGTGACATGCCTAAAAATACCCTGTACATATGGCAAAATATACATAATCAAGCGTATTGCAAAGTTCTCTAAGTGATTGACTGATTGAGTAAGTGATGGACTGACTGACCGACTGATTGAGTGAGTGACTGCTTAGAAAACGGACTGATTCATTTATAGTTCAACTTTCTTAGTAACTGAACAGGCTACCTGCATAACTGCTAAAACAACCTGATTGACTGATTGACAGCTTAGCTTACATACTGATTGATATACTGATTGATTTACCAACTAACAGATTGACTGCTATATTGATTCAACAAACCTGCCTAACTGAACAACAAGCTGATTGCTTCGCTATATGAGCTGCCTGCATGATTGAAAAAGCCACTGAATGATTGACTGATTGATGTATGCACTACAGATTGATTGAATGACTGATTAGTTTAAGCACTCAATGCTGAATTGAATAAATGATTGCCAAGTTATAAATATTGTTAAGCTGATGACTGATTGATGTATTGGCTGACAAATTGATTGAATAATTGATGAAGGAACTCAAACTTTACTATTAAAATGTGATTTCACATAAAAAAAATGTTCACTAAAATGTTATTTTCATACGAGCCAAGACCTGAAGTTATAAATGTGCCAAAATAAGATTCCTAGGAAAAACCTGCTTAACATTCTAAAGTTTATTCAAATTGATCAGAACAGGTTAACGGCTGAGCGCTTAGGTCTTCAATTAAAAAAGAAAATTGGCTTTTTAGTTTGTAATTTTAACTCTCATATTTGAATGTAGATGAAAATATTCTTAGAGGGTATATAAATGTTATCCGATAGCAGACAGAAATGCCTCTGTTGCTGCAGGGCAACAATGGCAGCAGCAACAGCAGCAGCAGCAGCAGCAGCATAATACAACATTGGCGCGAACAAGGACAAAGAGCGTGGGCCACGATGAGGATATGCCAAGCAGGACAAAGCATTTGCAGTTCTCTGCTTGATTTCATTGAAATTGCTTGCCAGAGCACTAGATGGCAGATAAGGCAAGGGTATGAGTGGGGCAGGCGCCGATAGGGATGAGTTTTGGTCACAGCACAAAACAAATAAGCGAAAAAAAAGACAGTCATGGTAAGTAGCCATAACAGTTAGCCAGAGCTAAAAGAAAGTAGATCAGAAAGTTGACGATAGCTTAATAGCCAAAATAAAGTAGAACAGGAGGATAGCAGTCAAGCAGCACTCATGAATGCACTCATTGAATGAGCTTACAGCTGAAAGTGCTTGATCTTTTGTCTCCGCTGAAGAGTTAACCAAGCAGCTGAGTTAAACCAACAATCGACTAAAGGGTCGAAGTCAAGAAATTCGCTATTATCTTAAAATATGTCTTGCTGTGACCTTATTTCTTGTATTCTTATCACTATTAGTATTATTATTATCATCTCACTCATTGTCATTATAAATATTATTGTTTTCATTACAAAAAATATTATTATTATTATTATTACATTCATCAGTGTAATTGTCATTGTCATTGTCATTGTCATTGTCAATGTCATTGCCATTGTCATTGTCATTGACATTGTCATTGTCATTGTCATTGTCATCGTCATTGTCATTGTCATTGTCATTGTCATTGTCATTGTCATAGTCATAGTCATTGTCATTGTCATAGTCATTGTCATAGTCATTGTCATAGTCATTGTCATTGTCATTACTATTACTATTATTTTTAATGTTAATATATTTCATTTCTCATTATGATGAATGTAATAAGAAAACAAATTTTTACTCATTGTTAAAATTATATTTAGCTTCATCTATATATTGTTCGGTAAGCAACATAAGTGTTGATATCATTTGATATTATGCCATTTAGGCTGCTCTTTGCATTGTTTTCCGATGTCTTTCCGCCGCTCTCAAGCATCGCCCGCTTTGCCTTTCAGCCCATTGTTTTCGTCACTTACAGTTACAGCTAGCTAGCTGCCGCTCACATGCCTAGTGGATGGGACCAAAATTGAGTGCGCGGATGTGAAGGACCTGCACAGGCACAAGGACAGCCACAGGCTGGTGAGGGGGGGAAGCCGGTGGAGGCGGCGCCTCGATGAGAGCTATGAAAATACCTGCAAGGAAATTATACGAAAACTGAACAAGCCAAAAACAACTCGGGTTGTTATTTTAGAGTTCAAGTTAAAGTTAAGCAGCGCCGGAGGGCAGGCAGGCAGGCACGCAGACAGACGGACAGATAGGCAAACGGGATAGGAGGGCAGCGCGTCCTGCCAGCCAAGGACTCTGCAGAAACAGAAGCCGCCTAAACGGGCAGACGACAAGCGGCAATGAAGTGCACTTCAATGTGAATGTGAATGTGAATGGAAAATGGGTGTGGGCATTTGGCTTTGGGTGCATTAAGTGTACGCTGTGCTGTGTGTGTGTGGTGTGTGTGTGTGTGGTGTGTGTATGTGTGTGTGTGTGGTGTGTGTGTGTGTGTATAGAAGTTGTCATTGTCTGTGCTCGTATCTTTGTAGAACAATTTTGCCTGAATGCAAGCGGCAAAATGCTTCAATGAATGAGTCAGTCAGTCAGAGAAAGAGAGTGAGAGAGAGAGAGAGTCTGAAAGAGAGAAAGAGAGAGAGAGAGAGTGAATGGGCATTGCTTTTTGCCCGTTTCTATTCCAATTGCAATCTCAACAGCAGCAACGCCCAACTCGTCCGCTTCAGCTGCCGACAACAACAACAACAATTGCAACTTTAACTTCATCGGGCAACAATTCAACTTAAAGTTGGCCGCGTAGCAAAGTCCTTAAGAGCACAACTGGTGGGCGGGCTGGCTGGATTGGTGCCACTTCAGTTTGTCCGTGGCCGCATTGTCTGTCGAGTGGGCTGTCTAAAGTAAACACAAGAAACAAAAGCGCCACAAAAAGCGCCGCAATTGACTTTTGTTTTTATTGGCGCTGCTATTCTTCTATTTATTTGTTGTTTACCTATGATAATTGTGCTATTTATTTATGGCAAAAGCAACACAAATGCACGGCGATGCTGGAAAATGGTGGAAAACTGGTGGAAAATACACGAAAATATTTGCCTTTGCCACTTCTATGGCGGCAAAGTGGCTTGAACAGCAAATGATTCAAGGGACTGACTGATTGACTGACTGAGTCTCTAGTTGAGTGATTGAGTGACTGACTAATTGATTGATTGATTGACGGTGCCTAGCTTTGCCCCTTTGATTGGTAGACTCACTGATTGACTGACTGACAGCTTGAAAGACTGCGTGATTGAGCTGAACTGGCTGGTTAGCTTACTATCAGATTGATTGCTTGACTCACTGATTGATTGACTAATGGACGGTTAGTTGACTAAAAGATTGACTGATTGAATGACTTACTGAAAGATTAACAACTTGCCTGATGAACGGATTAATTGACTGACTAACTGATTGAGCTTACACTGTCTAGTTGTTTCAGTTTGATTGATAGATTGACTGTCAGATTGATTGACGGCATATCTGAATTGTTTGGTTAGCTTACTAATAGATTCACTGCTTGACTCACATATTGATAAACTGACAGCTTGTTCGACTGATTGACCGTATATCTGTACTGATTAGTTTACCAAATGATTGATTGATTGAATGACTTACTGAATGATTGAAAACTTGGCTGACGGATTGATTGCTTGACGGACCAACTGATTGACCGATGAGCCGCTGACTGACTGATTGACAGACACTGAATAACTGATTGACTGACTGAGGCTGACTGTTCAACTGATTGACAGACATTGACTAACTGACCAATTGGCTTACTGGTGCATTGACTGACTGCCAGATTGCCTGTTTGTAAAATGATTGACTGAAATAGTATCTTCTAGTCGTGCACTCTCCCTGCCTTGGTGCCCTTGCTGGCCAGGGTTAGATAATGATATGTGTGTAAGATAAATGTAAGAGAATATTCTTTTATGATTGCGGATCAAATCTTATTTGGGGGCTAGCCCAATTCTGATTATTGATAGAAGCCCACATAATTGACAGCTGCCAGATGTTGTTGTTGTTGTTGTTGTTGCTGCTGCTGTTGCTGTAGTTGCTGTTAACCTTCACCCTTTGGCCAAGGGGCAACTGGTCGAGTGAATTGAGCCCGGTCCCATTCGGGGCAATATCTCCCTGGTTACTGTACAACAGTTGTATCTACAGCGCCAGACGCAATTTGTATGCAAATTTCATGAGAATCTCAACACATGCAAAAACAACACACACACACACTCACACACTCATACACACAGATGCGGAAACACAAAAAATAACACATACGCACACATACAATAAAAGCAAACGCATAAAAAAAGACACGAAAAAAACATTGCCAGAGCGCGAGGAGTTTCAACTGTAGTCGGTCGTAGGGGTGGCGCGTGGTCCTCTGCCAATGATCGAAATAAAAGGCGAACATGCAACTTAATAAGAAATGGCAAAACAATTGAAAACTTTTTCGGCGCCGCTCGCTAAAGAAAGAGCGAACTATAGAGTCAGACCTAACGGTGAATGTCTTGAAATGCAGCGCCTTAATGAGCAGTCAAAGCCAGAGCGGCGTGTGTGTGTGTGTGTGCTATTAGCACAAATAAGTGCCAGATTAGTCCAAAGGGGGAGCGAGGCAACCGCACATATAAAGCAAATAACAATAATAGTAAAAGAAAAAGTGAAATTAAAATTAAATCTACGCTGCTGAGACATTCGCACTATGTACACACACGAACACACACACACACATACATACCAACATCATTGGCTTGAGCAGCGCAACGCAACTCTTGCGCTCCCGCTCCCACCCACAGGCATGCGGTGCGGCAACCGGTTACCGAACAACTACATTTCTCGCTCACTCCTTTGTCTATGCTGCTGCGGGATTTAAGTGTGACTGTGACTGTGGCGGCAGAAAAATACCAAACATACCAAAGCCACTTTCTATGCAAATTTTTATGTGTTAAATGCATTTTGTTGGATTTAACATTCTCGCTGATTTTTTGGTTTACATTTTTGCATACAAATGAAGCCTGTGCTGCCATCAACGAGGGCTGGGAGGTGTGTTGTCTCTATGTCTGTGTGTGTGTGTGTTATTTGATGGTGGGGACAACAGCAGCACACACAAATTAGAGGATTAAGTAGCTTGGCTGCTGCTGCCTTCAACATTTTTCCAACTGCTGCCGCTGCTGCTGTTGACGTCGGCATTGACGCTGCAGTCGCCATTTGCCATTCGCTATTCGCCGTCATGTTCATTGTCTTGACGGCGAAGAAGCACAAGCAGCAGCAACGGTGGTGGCGGCGGCGGCGGCGAGACAATTACGCTAATTCGCCTGAAATTGTTTTGCATTTTCCCAACGCTGTCTGCTGCAGCCCGCATACGTAAGTATGTGCGCGCTCGCGCGTGTGTATGTGTGTGTGTGTGTTTGTGTGTGTGTGAGTTGGATCGAAATCTTTTCAACGCTTGTTTAAACAGTTAAATTTGATTGCGTTGTAAATAAGAGACAAACAGAAAAGTGAACACGGCAAAGCCAGCACACAGCGAGCGAATGGTGTGAAGCAATCTATGAATACATTTATCTATGCTAAAATAACCGTAAGATCAAACGACCCTAACAAAGTTCAAGATAACGCCAATACAAGATGATTGCATTATCTAGCCCGAAAAGAAAGAAAGAGAAAAACCGGATAAAGATAATGTAATTTAGCATGCATGTTTAACTCGATTATATTTACAGTTATGCTGTTGGCAGAGGCAAAACAGGCATAAGGGATGCCAGACATATGTATATGACTAGATACATTTGAGTTTATACTCGTACCTTACGGTACCTTCATGAGAATATCTACTTCACAGTTACACACTGTTATGCAACACTACTTTTGTCAATTCATTTTCAAACACTAGACTCTGGTTATAGGGTATTTGCTAGTCGTTGCCTGACGCTCCAGCTGGCTATTCATTAAAAATAATGAGAATTGAATACAATTATAATATTGGCTGCTGTCATGATGTCATCCCTAATTATAATTATCATAATGGCACATGTTTTATGCAATTAAACATTGATTTCAGTTCGTTAGATATTATTGAATAGCAAACATTACATTCGATTCATTCGCAACATCATCAAACAAACAAACAAATAAAAAAAAAAACAGAAAAAAGGGAAAACAAATAAAGAACAGCAGCAAATGGGTTGCAAATGTTTTTGTGTTGCTTTTACCATATGTATTTATGTATGTACTATATATTTGTACATACTTGTTTCAATAGTTGAATGTTGGACACATGCATTACCTTAAACCAACTTCCCTTCCGCCCTTTTTTTTGAGTAACATGCATTATAATTAATTGATGATGTTCTTAATGACCCGTGTCACTGTGCATGCAAAATAAAACATATTTTTAACAATTAAACTGGCTGACGAAATGAGAGAGAGAAAGGGAGAGAAGATAGTTCATAGATAGTTCCTGTTATTGATAAATTATCTATATAATAATTAGTTAAAACAAAAAAAAAAAAAAAAGATTCGTGTTCGTCAGCATAAAAAATGTTGAGTATATATTATATGTCATAATATTTAATAAAAATAAATCAATAAAAAGTTGGTCCTACGGCCAGAGACAGAGAGAGAGAAAGAGAGAAAGAGAGAGAGAGAGAGAGAGAGAGAGCGAGAGAGAGAGAGACAGAGAGAGAAAGAGAGAGAGAAAGAGAGAGAGAGAGAGAAAGAGAGAGAGAGAGAGAGAGAGCGAGAGAGAGAGAGAGAGAGAGAGAAAGAGAGAGAGAAAGAGAGAGAGAGAGAGAGAGAGAGAGAGACAGAGAGAGAGAGAGAGAGAGGGGGATAGAGCGAGAGATAGTTTATATGTAGATGTGTAGATTATCAGTACATTTATAAGAAATCTGTACAATCTTTCTCTACTTCTGTCCCTATCTCTATATCTCTCTTTCTCTATCTGTCTCTCTGTCTCTATCTGCTCATTTAGCCAGTTTAATTGCTTATTCCAAAATATACTACATAATATATATACTAAATTCCGAAATTCTCAAATTCCGCCCACTTTCAACTTTAGGCGTCCAAATTTGGAGTTCTCTTTGCTTGATTTATATTATTTCTTTAATTTATTCTTATTATTTTAACTGATCGTCTTATCTTATTGATGCTGTAATCGATCTACACTTAACAATTTTTGAATGCTTGATTTTTAAAAAAAATTAAAATAGATTTCCGAGTTTTCCTTTTAGTTTTGATACGCATTTCAAAATTTATAAAAAAATAGGACAAGATTTCTGAGTTAATCTTGTCAAATTTCATAATTATATATATCGAATACTTATCATTTTAAATTTGATATTTTTTAATAATATAGAAATTTTTACTAATTTAAAATTCAATTTAGAATTAAAAAAAAACATGATAGTTGAATGAATTAAAGGAATTAATTAAAGGATTAATTTGAATTTAATAATTTAATTAAATTTGATATTTTTTAATATATATTTATTAATATAAAATATATAGAAATTTTTACCAATTTAAGATTCAATTTAGAACTTTAAAAAAATATGATTCTTGAATGAATTAAAGGAATTAATTCAAGGATTAATTTGAATTCAATTCGAATTTTTATTATGACATTTATATACAATATTTATATTCTTTATATAAAATATATCAAGCCAAAGCCCTTAGCAGCCAGTGCTTTAGTCTTAATTTAGTATTTATTTATCATAATTAAATTAATTTAAAAATATTTAAAATATACACACTTACATTAATTATGTTGTTTAGCCTTTATCCCGCCAATTTCTCTTAGCTCTGCTTGCCTTGATGCTCTGCTCCAGCAGGTAGTTCGTGTGCTGCCATCATCTGGCAACTCTATACATCAGGTTTTTAGCATTCTGATAGCCGTTGGCCCCGCTATATGATTGAGCTCATTATCTAATCCCATGTTGGCTTCCAATACGATTCAACGATATGGAAACAATTTCTGAGGCTTTAATAGGCGCAGCCCAACTGCCAAATGTGCTCATTGGGAATATGCTTGTGCGGGGTGCCGGGGTGGCTGAGGGGGGAGGTGTTACAGTGGGGTGCGATTGGTAAATGGTGGCAAGCGACGTGGTTGGCGGATGGGCGGGGGGAACATTCGGTTTTTGGCAGTTGGTTACAGCGATTGAATTTAATTAGCTTATCATGAAAGCGTATTTCACATAAATTTATCAAAATTGCTTTGCACAACAGCAGCAGCAGCAGTAGGAGGAGGAGGAGGGAGGGAGGAGAGGGTGGTGGTAGGGGTAGGGGGTAACTCATATCTCGCTCTAAGCGGCTCATGGACTTTAACGGGGTTGGATGCTGCTGCTGCTGCTGGTGGTGTCGCCCAAATTGCATTACGGCCCGCCCATTAAACTGATAAAAACGAGCAGCGAGCATCGAGCATCGAGCATCGAGTTGAGTTGTGTTGACTCCGGCGACACTTTAAACTCAATGACAGAGCTGGCGCAGGCGAGGGAGAGAGCGGGGCTGGGTTCAAACCGAGAGAAAGAGGCTAAAATTAAATTTATTAACGCACATTACAACGCATACACTTCACAGCACTCAAAGGCGACAAACGGGAGAAGTAGACAAAGAGAGTGTGAGGCAGCCAGAGAGAGAGAGAGAGAGAGAGAGAGAGAGTGTGTGTGTGAGTGAAAGGACAAACAATGGTGGCTTGTATGTGGGTAATAGCGACACTCTTGGTGGTTACTTGAAGGTCGAAAGAGTAGCAGCAACAAAAGCACTAGCAGCGCCCTCTGTTTGCCCAGGCTAATAAATGTTTGTGAAACAGTGTTGCACAGCGCCAAGTAGCATTTATAGTGTTTGACAACTGCATGAAAAAGTGAAACTTTGAGTGATATAAATATGTAGAGATATAATATTTAATATAATATTTAAGTTGTTGATGAGAAACCAAGAGTCAAATCAAACCAAACCGCGGCTCTGCGAATTAGGCAGCTTAGGAGCTTTTGTTCTTTGCTCTACTACCTTATTGCAGAGTTAGCTAAGTTTCTCGATTTGAGTCTTAAGTTCAAGTCGAATATATTAAACTTATATACAATAGTATGCCTGAAGTGTGAGGTTTATGGATATGCATATGAGCTACAGCGATCTATGCTGAACTGAACGTCGCTATTCGAGGTATATCGATTTTTGTTCAGTTTTTATTGATTTTTGGGTAATTGTAAAGAGGAAGCAATGCTTAACTACTTAAGTATTTGATGAAAATTTAAAGTCTCTTGTTTTTGTAGTATTTGCAAACAGACAGAAAGGCAAGCCTATATCAGTATAATATGTGTACATATATAAAAGAGCTCGAAATATACAGAACGACACAGGGGATACATGCAGCTTGCACCGCGATTCTAAAGGCTATTCCGGAGAATGCCTACCATGACGCCTTCAATGCTTAGAAATCGAGCTGGCAGCACTGTATCGGCGCAGGAGAAGCCTATTTTGAAAGTCTCTTTAGAATTGTGTCGCTTGGCTCAGTAATTTTTTAAAAATTTACTCAGTTCTATTACTATTCGAACAAACCCTGTATATATCAGGCATGGGCTTGAGCCAGATGCAAGGCGTGACGCAATTTTGTCTTTTCTCTTTTCTTTTTGTATGACGACCGAGCATTCGATTCCTTTCACAATGACAATTGCGTCACACTCGGTCGAGGCGGCTCTGTCGCTGTCGAACCTCGTTCCTTGAACGAATTTTACAACACTAGAGGACAACCTTATGCGGTTCGTCCTCTCTCTGCTTTATTTAACTTAGCTCAATGCTACTTAACAGTTCTTCACAATAAAGTTACACTAATATTTAATGATATCCGATACATATATCTATATACATATATATATATATGAAGCAGATCAACTATATATAAAGCAGAAGTTTGCTATAGAAAATTTGAAGATTTCCTGGAATTTCGTGCTATCTGCAAATCGATGATTCTTGCTGTAGTTGAATCAGTAAAAGAGGCTTCAGATTGACGCTTTATCTTTTTGGGAACTACACAGAAAAAAAGCAGTAAAACATTTTATAAATTGATTTATTGATTAACAGCTTTGAGTTGTCGTTTATTTTTTAAATATTTTTATAATTATGCAAACAGCTTTAAGCTCAAAGACGCACAGCGCACAAGAGTTGCATGCAAACTGAACACACACACGCACACATATCAGATAAGATGGGGTTGGGCTGTTCTATTTACGCCTTATCGATGGGCCAATGCCGTCGGCAGCGGCGTCGGCGTCTGCGTCGGCTCTTTGATAGCTGGCGAACTGTGCTAATTGATAAGCGACGTTAATCGGGCGTTTGCCAAAACAAAACAACGGCCGTAAAAATGTTGATGCCACTCAAGCGCGTGAATGTTGTTCGATAAGTGCAGTCTTCCTGTTGCGCCGACCAACACACCTCAACCCCCCCTCCCCTCCCACACACGCACACTCCCATCCGCGCCCAACTCTTTAACAAGGCCGACGCCCGACGTCCGATGTCCGACGTCTCCGTGCGTCCCTTCGCCTGGCGCGCGTTCATTTGTAGTGTCAATGCGATTATTATGATTATGTCGCTTCACCTGATGCACACGATGCTAATCGCTAGCTTGGGCCTATCAGCACCACCCAGCACCAGCACCCAACACCCAGCAGCGGTGCTGCGTGCAATTGAAGGCATTTGTGCGTGAAATTACATTGAAAATTTAATTGTGCACACAAAGTGCAGGACGCTGTGCATTAGATACGCAAAATTTGCTCATAAATTAAAATCCACACCATGGATCAGGACAAAAGGCATGCCCAAAGCACCCACGCAGCGACCACCTCCCCCCTCAACCCTCAATCCGCTCTCCCCACCAGCAGAGTGCATACAAATGTAGTTAACATTCAACTGACATGTTCGCTTCGACTACAACGAGAAGTTTAATTATCATTTAAATGAGTGTTTTATCAGTGAGCAGACACCAATACAGAGAGCCAGACAGAGGGAGTGAGGGGGAAAGAGAGAGGTAGAGAGATAGATGGGAGAGTGTTAGAGAGAGAGTCCATCGATTTTGCAATACAAGGGAAACTCTAGACATGTTGTTAGGTGCATCTATAAATCCCTACTGATTTGAAATAGAATAAAGTATATTTTGAATGGAGATAGACTGGTTTCTATGGTATAGGATAGCTTATAGAATAGTAATGGCTATGGTATAATCTATAAGAAAGATTTATTCTATAAGAATTTTATATATTTTATATAATTTTTGTTACATTTTATAATTGAATGAACGCAGATCGGACGGGGTTCAGGGGATCTTCTAGTCGGGCACCACCGAGTAGAGTTTTAGTACTTGTTTCTTTATATCTCTTATAATGTTCATAAATTTCTGTTTAGTTTTCTCTATTTTACTACAATATTTGTGTATATCTATCTAGTTGTTAAAATATTTGTATATACTTGTATATACAGATATGTATATATACATCTATTCAGATATGTCTATCTGCAGCCCTAAGCTTTAACTGCATCAAACTCAACTTACTTTCGGCATGTCTCTATCAACCGCATGTAACATATCCTTGACAGTTTAGCTCAGCTCACCCCACCACACCACACCTCAGCTGGCCTGACTGTATGCACTTCTTACTTCTGCGCTACATTTTTAACCAATTAGAACAATTATCTCAGTTGAAATTGTTATGCGAACACGCGATCTATCGATCTCTGCGGCTTGACATGACATTTGGAAGGCGATGCGATGTGGCCGCCGCGTGGTATACTTAATGGCAGAGCCTTTGCCTTCGCCGTTGCCTTAGCCTTTGCCTGGCCCTGTTCTGGCTGTCACGGACTGAACTTTGAACTGTGCGCTAGGCATTGTGCGCTCAAGCCGTGGCACTTCGAGAAAAGTTAGATATTTGCCGTGTTTTGCTGTTGTGTTACGACCGCACAAAAAGTCGTAAAACCAGTTGATGCAATTTTCCAGTGCGAAAATTAACAAATACACACAGACACACACACATACACACACACACACACACATTCAGTTTGCGTTCGAGAATTCAATTTGTGCAGAGAAAACGGAATCCCAGTGGGTGGCAGCGAGGGGGCGGCTGCATCGTCTGTTTACTTGAGGTTTTTTAACGTTGAGGCTCGGCCGGAAGGAAGTGCAAGCGAATAAACCGAGCACAGCACAAATACGTCCCGTAGGTGTGTGTGTGTGTTTGCAGGTGGGCGCGATGGGAGCTGGACTGGATTTGGCTGGCACCGCCACAAGAAAGTGGCTCTCAGGTGGTGCCGCAGTTTTTTCTTCTTCTATTTTTTGCATTGGCAAAATTGGCACAAGCGGATGCGACCGACGTTTGCCTCCACAACATGGACTGGCCTCCATTGCCAGCCGCTACCCCCTCCCCAGTCTCTCCACCCTCCCTCAGCTTGCTGTAAGGGGTATATTTATTAGGAAATTTAATTTCACATGGAAAAACGTCGAGAGCTGCACTCGGAGAAATGGTTCACGAGTTGCAACTAATATGCTAAAAACTGAGCAGCAGCAGCAGCAACAGCAGCTGGCATGAAGGATGCCGCCAAAAGTGGCACTTGCAACCCTTTTGGCAGGCACTCAACAGACGCCAGCGTCAGGGCCAACGCCAAAGATATAGCTGCAGATACATAATCTGCTGCAGATACAGATACAACTATAGCTACAGGCAGCGTAGCTACAGCTACAGCTACAGCTATATGCCATCCACATGGTCGTAGACCATAAGCAAACACAAATGATGGCAATCTGTTAGTATACTTAGCCCCAGCCCCAAACCTACCCCTACCTATACTGTTAACCACCCCCTTCTGCTCCACACGCCAGGGAACAGTCAGCGTCTCTGCACAATGCTGGCCAAATTTATATTATTAATGCCTGTTTATCTACATGCGACGATGTCGCCACCATAGATACGCTGCTAACAACCACGTTCCACCCACCAAACACCACCCACTACCCACTACCCGCCGCCCGCCCAGCCCGTAACCTTGCTCTATCCCTTAACACCAGCAGCATTGTCTGTTGTCTTTGTTTTCGCTGCTTTATGAGCTTCGATTAATATCCGCGTAAACAACGCGAGGTCACAAATACACACACACACACACACACACACACACACACACACACACACACACACACACACACACACACACACACACACACACACACCTACACATACTCAGATAGATGTATACATAAAAGTTATTTATATACAGAAGGTTGCAAAACTGAACAATAACTAGTTAAAGTAACAACTGCTGTCAGAATCGACGTTAGACTGACTTCTATCATATATCTTATATCTTATATCTTATATCTTATATCTTATATCTTATATCTTATATCTTATATCTTATATCTTATATCTTATATCTTATATCTTATATCTTATATCTTATATCTTATATCTTATATCTTATATCTTATATCTTATATCTTATATCTTATATCTTATATCTTATATCTTATATCTTATATCTTATATCTTATATCTTATATCTTATATCTTATATCTTATATCTTATATCTTATATCTTATATCTTATATCTTATATCTTATATCTTATATCTTATATCTTATATCTTATATCTTATATCTTATATCTTATATCTTATATCTTATATCTTATATCTTATATCTTATATCTTATATCTTATATCTTATATCTTATATCTTATATCTTATATCTTATATCTTATATCTTATATCTTATATCTTATATCTTATATCTTATATCTTATATCTTATATCTTATATCTTATATCTTATATCTTATATCTTATATCTTATATCTTATATCTTATATCTTATATCTTATATCTTATATCTTATATCTTATATCTTATATCTTATATCTTATATCTTATATCTTATATCTTATATCTTATATCTTATATCTTATATCTTATATCTTATATCTTATATCTTATATCTTATATCTTATATCTTATATCTTATATCTTATATCTTATATCTTATATCTTATATCTTATATCTTATATCTTATATCTTATATCTTATATCTTATATCTTATATCTTATATCTTATATCTTATATCTTATATCTTATATCTTATATCTTATATCTTATATCTTATATCTTATATCTTATATCTTATATCTTATATCTTATATCTTATATCTTATATCTTATATCTTATATCTTATATCTTATATCTTATATCTTATATCTTATATCTTATATCTTATATCTTATATCTTATATCTTATATCTTATATCTTATATCTTATATCTTATATCTTATATCTTATATCTTATATCTTATATCTTATATCTTATATCTTATATCTTATATCTTATATCTTATATCTTATATCTTATATCTTATATCTTATATCTTATATCTTATATCTTATATCTTATATCTTATATCTTATATCTTATATCTTATATCTTATATCTTATATCTTATATCTTATATCTTATATCTTATATCTTATATCTTATATCTTATATCTTATATCTTATATCTTATATCTTATATCTTATATCTTATATCTTATATCTTATATCTTATATCTTATATCTTATATCTTATATCTTATATCTTATATCTGTTTAGCATCTATTTCGCATTCATCTTCATCAATTATGCTCAGCTTCACTTTGGAAGCAATTATATTTGCAAAAGGTATTCGATTTGCTCGGTCGATATTTGATAATTAATCCATTGTTCTATTGAGAATTGGAATATTTGAAAGGCTTTGCTATTTGCAGGACTCCTTTGTCTGTGTACGTATTTAGTTACTGGTTAAATTAAGCATAATTATTCGCATAATAGCCATCATAAGCCGAATGCAGTCGGGCAGCTCATTCAATGCGCCTGCATCTCTGACTCGACTTACTCCATATATATGTATATACATTTATATATATTTATATATATATAGATTGATACATATATATGCCTATATTTAGAAGTATGTATGTATACATGCATACGCTTATCATGTTCGGCATGCGATTACAGTCATTAGCTCAACGCTTGCATCACATGATTACTTACAGTTGAGGCTGGCCTGACTCGGCGCATTATTCACTGTGCTCGCAGCTATTGAAATGTGAAACAAAACAGTTTTAACTACTTTTGGTTTAGTATTTAGTTATTGTTTGAGTCATAAGCTAGTCATTCTGTGAGCTTGGGGCTTTTACACCCATGCGCATTCGCATTCGCATTCGCATTCGCATTGGCACCTCAGCAATTAGTGAGCTTTATTAGTAGATAAAGTCATTACTTAAACCTCGATAAGACTTTGTCATTATGACATTACACTGCATTGCCAAAACACAGAAAAACATTGCTGCACTCAAAGATACCCTGTGTAGGAAATTGCAGTGTGACGGAATTTTAATTGAAAATAGTTTTGGCATGCGAGTTTCGAAGATCTTAGCTGTTGGCGTAGGTCGGACACACATCATATATATTTAAATATGTTTGTATACATACAGCTGTGGTCATGAAAATAGTAATGCGACTGAGCGCTGTTTAGAGTGATAAACACAATATATTGAAAACAATTTGAAACAAATATTAAGATTTACATATAATGTAAATAATTAAGATGTTTTTTTGTTACAAGTAAGAAAAATTCTCCAAATTTGGTTGTTCATGAAAATAGTAGTGGCAACTAAAAAAGGAAAAAAAACTATATAGTATTAGTGTAACCTCATATACACATTATTTTTGGTCTATTACATAATTCTGCGCAGTTTTTTTTATTAACCATCGAAAACAAATTCCTTTTCATTTGGTTTATGTTTTGTGGAGTGCGGCACTACTATTTTTATGACCACAACTGTGTATACATATATACATATATATATATATATATATATATATATATATATATATATATATATATATATATATATATATATATATATATATATATATATATATAGTTATATTTATAGTCCCATACGTTTGCTTAAGTTTATGTCTCACTTCCCATTCATTTTTATATCTAGAGGGTAACACAACCTTGAAATAAAATATTTTTACAAGCAAACAACTAAAAAGTTGCTGAAAAAAATAACAATTTAAGATACTTTGACACGCCGAATTGGTAAATGCTCTGAAAATAGTATTTAAGCTATAAAAATAAGTAAAAAATTATAAATATATAGGTTATATCTGAAAATATATAAATAAATAATAATTAAATCTAAAGAAGAAAAAAAAATATATATATACATATATTAATAGGTATATCTTAAAATGAACTAAAAGAATTAAAAAATGCTCTCAATAAAAAAGAAACTTTTACAAATGATATAAATATGTATGTATATTATATAGGTATATATGTATCTGAAAATGAACTAAAACAATTTCTGAGAAAATAAAAATTACTATAAAAATGATCTAAAATTATAATATATAATATACAGTCGAGTCTCGATAATTCGAAATGGCAAGGGGATCAGGTTTTTTACGAATTAGACGGAAATTCAAATTATCGAGACTCGACTGTAACGAATTTTTTTCAAGGGGATAGATTTTGTTTCGATTTATCGCGATTATCGATTTAGCGGGGTACAAATTATCGAGACTCGACTGTATATGTAAATATAAAAAATAATCAGAAAACTAAACAAACTACAAAATACAGTTAAAAATTATAAAAATTATCTAAAATTTTATTATATATAGTAGATATACCAGAAAACTAAGCAAGCTAAAAAAAACAGATAAAAACCAATAAAAATTAGCCAAAATTATATAATGTATAAGAATATGTATATCTGAAAATTAACTAAAAATGTTCACAGTAAATAAAAATTACTATAAAAATGATCCAAAATGATATATTTTATAGTCATATCTGAAATTGAAAATCTAAATCTAAATCTAAGTATAAAATCTTTGAGATTACACATATATAATTCTTAAGATCAAAAACTTATATGTATCTATCTCATATACTTTCTCTCTTTCCTTAAGAAAATATCGTATTTTTATAGCTTTGTTCCACAACGTCGAAAAACACCTTTACCAAAATTGGCAAATAGCGCTGGGCAGCCAACTCGAGCTATAAGCCTATATATAGCCGCGTAAACAAGTGAAAACATGTTTATTCTATTATGATAGCTTGTCTAAATATATGAGTTCATAATCAAACAGCAAAACATACGCCAGGCGCGGCCAGATTAAGAGATCTTGATAAACAAAACTGAGCCAATAAACAAACACAAATATTGCAAAAAAAAGAAGAAAAAAAAAACATACACAGTAACAACATTAGTACACACATATGGCCAGGCAGGGGAAAAGCTCGCCAAGCGTTCTTATCGACTGATCGATAATGAGTGGGCGGTCGGCGGCAGTGAAGGAAGTGCATTATGTATGAGGCTAGACTGTGGCGAGAGCTTTTCTGGCGCGAGGGGTCGGCCGACGTGACCAGCCGCACATAGTGCGAGAAAGCTCAACGACATCGGCGACGTCATTGCCGTGCGGGACAAGGCCTGGAATGGTTCCCGTTGGGTCGGGCCTGCCACTATATAAAGCGTCATGCAGGGCGAGTGCCCCGCGCATATTGCAAATACGTATCTTCAGCAGTCAGTCGGGTCGACTCAGTCACACAGCACAGCCAGCACAGCACAGCACAGCACAGCACAGCACAGCACAGCATGTGGTCCAAGATTGCCATTGTCGGCGCCCTGACCGTGATGGGCGGTGCGCTCTACGCGAGCGTCGTGGATAACTTTGCGTATGTGGATCGCTCCCTGGACGTGGCCATGCCCAAGGCGAAGCGTCATGTGGCGCAGCAGCCGGAGTATTAGGAGTTGAGGCTGGGAATGGAAGTGAAGTGAAGTGAAGTGCTTGGCCAGTGGATTCGCTTGCGACTAGTTCACTAGTTCCATGTTGTTGTTGCAACAAAATGAACTAGTTCATTAAGTTTTCCAACAGCAAATGCTGCCATCTACTCTCTGCTTGTGTTTGTACATTTCGCATGTATGAATCACAAGCGCGAACCAGCAGCAAATGAACAAGTTCTTCACAGTGCCAAGGCGAACAATAGTCACTAGAAAAGAAAAGCCGTCGGAGCTTTCAATTTATATAAACTTTAAGTTAAAGTTTTTTTTTGTATTTTTTTTCCCTGTTTAGTGCTTAAGTTTGGCTAAGTTCCTACAGTATATAAATATAATAATATGTGCATGTGTATATTGTAAATAAATAATAATAAATATAAAAAATAATATAAAAAAAATTTTAAAAAATATTTTCCTTATAAACTGAAGCGGGATATGTGATTAAAGTGTTGCTAGATAGCTAAATACTAGCTCTGAGGTGTTGTGCCTATGAGAGCTGATGATAAGAGTTGATTATGTTTGTTGAAAACATTGCTTAATACTCGTATAAGATTACACAGTTAAACAATACATTAATTTCATGCCCTATGGGTTGGCTTATATAGCCTATAGGATTTTTTGAGTAGTATTCTAGAGCTAAGTTAACCCGAAAACTGTTAAAGATATGCTGTATCCAAATACGTAAACCTATATATATAGTGTTGTATATGCTCATATATGTATGTATAATCCAGACCAAAACTAAAGCTAACATATATACTCCTTTTCCCCTTTCATGAACACACAAATGCTTTGCAATAGTTCAACTTTGATCGCTACTTTAATTCCAATAGTTCCCAGACATAGATAAGATTTAGGTGTTTCACTTAAATGCAGGAAGTATAAGAATAACAACATAGATATCAATTTTGATAAAAGACATGTCGAATACCAAAAAAGCTACTCATAGTTGGAACTGAGAGCTTAGCTTATATAGGCATATGTAGCTAGCATTTTGAGAGTTTTGCTATCGGCGGTGCTAAGTGGTACATAAGCAATACTGAACTTGGTTGAAGGCATAAAAAACAAACAAACAACAAAACACATCACTACAAACTGTAAACAGTACTCGATATTTAACATACTTGTCAAAAGACAGCAAAGACTCAACAGGATGCACCCAACACACTCACTTTTCATCTCAATATTGATAGAGTCCCGCAACTCGAACAAACAAGTCTGCTTTGATATCTTATCATTCAATGCTCTGGCGTAAATCACATACCAGAAAAGCATTAGCAGATGCTAATTATAAATAAAGTTTAATTTTGTGAAAAACAAGTAAGAGTGCTCTAGTCGACGACTATGGACGGACGAACGAATGAATGAGCGGACGAACGGATAGACGGACAGACGGATGGATGGATGGATGTACAAACGAATGGACGGACGGATGGACAAACGGATGGACGGACGGATGGACAGACGGACAGGCGAATGGATGGTTGGATGGACGGATGGACAGACAAACGGAAGAGCAGATAGACAGACAAACGGACGCACATAGCTAGCTTGAATCAGCTCCTCGTCCTGATCAAGAATATATATACTTTCTGGGATCTGCCATGCCTGCGTCTGCCTGTTACATACCTTAGCACAAAACCATTATACCCCAAATTCCCATTTGCTATGAGTTCTGGGTACAAATTATTGTACTTAATATACATATATATATATATATATGTATATATATACCTACATATATATTGGATAAGGCATTAGGAAATGAGTAACTGATTCGAAGCTAAACATGACGTAAGCTCATCAATGTGACAAAAACAAAATAGCAAAAAAAAAAAGAAAAAAAAAAGAGAAAAAGAGAAAAAAACACGTGGCGCATTATTGTTATCATGCGAACATATGTTTATATGGTAGAAGTATATTTAAGTTAAGTTGAAGTACTTTTAGATTAACTTTTTGGGGAAATGTGTGAGCGTAAAATGCCATTAAATCAAAAGCTGCTCCCATCAACAATCATATTTACTTTGGTTTCTCAAAACTCATTTAGGGCTGGCCGCCAACTGGACTGGACTGGACCGAGTCGAACTAAATGGTGGGGGGTGGGGACATGGGAGGGGCTTAGGGCTGCCGGGCTGCCAAAATCTGTGGGCGCACTAAAAATGACTGGCAAGCCGCAAATACTTTGTCAGGATCAAGTTGACACTCGTTGCCCATAGGATCCCAGCCCCAGCTACAGTCCTGGCCTGTCTGTCTGTCAGTCTGTCTGATGGCTTGTGTGCTGCAGGTCTCTGTGCATGGCTAGGGCGTTCGTATTTGACACTCTTTTTTTTTTTTGCCAAACACACACTCACAGAGGGACACAGAAATGGATAGACAGACGGCCAGACGGACAGACACACAGACACTAGTCAACGTACCCTTAGGCCAGCTTTGCTGCCAACATGCGTGTGTGTGTGTGTGCGTGTGTGTGTGTGTGTGGAGGCATTTTGGCAGAACAGATTGTTGAAGATTTGATTTTGGGCAGCTACCCAGCGGCCAGCACAATCGTTAATCTAATGAAAGATGACGTACACTGAGCGACAAATTTGTACTCCAGCTCACCCACTCACCCACTCTCACTCTCTCTCTGTTCAGTTGCTGTTACTTCATCCGATTTGCTCTGTTTGCTAATCATTCATCATGGCTCGCCGGAGTCGAGTGTGAGTGTGAGAGGTGGCAAGTAAAACAATCCGAGCGGAGGAGCAGCGGGTGGGCAGCTATTGCCGGTCAGTATTGATAGTTGGCCTAGGTGGATGCTTGGGCAAAGTTCAATCGCTTGTCTCGTGTCGGCTTACCGTAGTCGCTGGTCACAAATTCTCACTAAAATTTGCAACTTAACGAGTTGTGGCGAGTCCTGGTCACGCCCACAGCACGGCCACTTGTCGCGAGTGGGCCAATAAAATTTGATTAGCCCCGGGGCCGCAGCGGCAAAATCCTTTAGGTCTCAAGATTGCAGCTGGCCAAAAAGGGCCAAAAGGGCCGAAAGGCCGCAGCAATATGAGAATTTATGTATGTTTGCCTCACTGTTTCGGCATTTGCTTACCACCTCCCCCACCCACACACACACAGAGAGAGAGAGAGATAGAGAGTGAGAAACAGACAGAGACAGAGTGGGAGAGAGACGCCGCTAACTATTGTATATTCATGGGGCCAGTTGGCAACTTGGCCAGCATGGCAGGACACCGAAACGTGGCCCGAGGCCGAGCTGGCCAACTTGGGTTAATTTACATTATAAACTTTGAATATTTTATTGTTTGTCTAGGAAAGGACACAGCTGCCGGCAAAGCAGATCGTGAGTGCTGCTCCCAGCCTCTGTCTCTATCTCTATCTCTGTCTCTGCCTGTGTGTGTGGGTGTTCATGACCAGGCTGCGGCTACAACTGCCAGTTAAGACCACATTTATTGACACTTGGCAATACACAGAGAAGCACAGAGAGAGAGAGAGAGAGAGAGAGAGAGAGAGAGGGGAGAGAGCATGCGGTCAGCCTCCCGCTGCACAGGTCGAGCTCAACATGCGGTGCTGTGGTCAGGGCGAGCCAACAGAGTCTCGTCGCTTCGATTTAATGACGGCATAAACATTTTTGTCCAAATTATGAGACAGCTGTCCCTTTCCAAATGTTCACCTGGTAGCTACCTGCTGCCTGCTGCCAGCTCCACCTGTGCTGCTGTCATCATTAGCATTAACATAAG